>JAMXBD010000018.1:600000-1200000 GCA_024138025.1 Combretum micranthum
ATGTGTTGGTGGTTCTGGGTTGGGGAGAGAGGCAAGAATGGTTTTCATCTTTTGGGTTTGATTAAGGAAGGTAGGGGACAAGGGGCGTGGAACACATGCGTTTTTATTTTCTTTCTATCTTTTCAGATTTTGACATTTTACCCATTGCAATTTGTGTACATATTATCTATATCCTATTTTATAAACATGATTTTATAATGTATTTTGATAATTAATTTCATTTAATTTGTATTTTAGTGATTATTTATTATAATAATGATAGATATATGTACATATATTATATATATAATATTTTTTACTGTAAAAATGTGATATTTTAAGTGAAATTACGCATGTTGCGTTTTTATTGGTTGAAAATGCCACATGAACTAACAGATCTAACAGATTTAACGGAGGTACCAATTTTGGCCTCGAAAAGCTCAATTGGGTGCTAAAATTGAACTTTTGAAAGTTCAAATACCTAATTCAACTTTTCGGCAAAGTTTAGGTATAAAATTCAACATTAACCCTTTTTAATAATAGTTTGTAACATCATGAAATTTTATGTGCTACTTTTCACTTCATATTAACTTATTGCTGTTCTATATTTTGCTTGTTGCTAGATTTATAATGTCTCTTTATTTTTATGACCCTTTCCCTTGGGATATCATAATTCTTTTGGTGAACCATATCTTTAGCTATTACTTAGACCTATGATAGAAATTAACCATGCTTTTGCAAATACTGTAAAGGAAGTTCGAGACAATCTTCTTTTATTATTAAAGGGAATATTGTCACTATGTATTTGGTGTATCTTGCTTTGGAATCACTTTTATGATTGTCCCAGCACTATTCTTTCCCCCTGGACATAAGGAGGATTTGTCAATAGGAAACCAAATTAAGACAGGGATTGAGTATCAAAATTTCTGAAGGGCAGGAAATATGTTATATGTTACTCGGAAGAACTAGGAACCCAGTTATATCATAGCGTTTTAAAGATGCCAGTTATTGGATTTCCATGGTGCCTAGCTGATTTGTTCCACAGCAATTGGGGGCGAGGGGTAGATAAGTACCCATAAAAGTAGTTTTTCTAGCCATCATTTTGCTCCACATAAAATTGTTCTGTTTTATTGCTGAAGCCCAATCTGCATTTGTCTTTCACTACTTTTTTGGGGCAAAAAGTTTCCAATAAAGGTTCCACTAATCCACTAACAATTTACCCAAAAAAAAAAGGTTCCACTTATTGTAGACTTGTCAAACTGTAATTATATATGCCATGGGGTTCTTGTTTAACTAGTCAACTGTGTTGTAAGAAAGTTTACCTCTTTTGGAGCTTTCTAAGCTCCTCATTTGATTGTTCTGATTGTCAGATTGAGTGCTATGAGCCAAATAAAAGCCTTTTGTTTGGTGGCAGCTTAGTTAGTCAAATACAATAGTAAAAGGAAATGTTGGAGATTAGAATTTATAAAAGATAAAATATTTGCTAGTTGAAAATGGGAAAAGGTATGCAAAGGCATTTCTTTATCATATTCTTTGATATCCTCTCTGCAAATCCAACTCTGTATTTTTGAGGTCACAATAGGCATTTTATAAGCGAATAAAATGCCATTTTAGACCTCTTTGCCATAGATTTCTCAGCAATGGTCTAATCAATTGGGAATAGTGTAATTACTTTGTCCTTCTGCAAAAATACCTTCTTATTCTTTCTATCATCAGTGCACGGAGTAGGGAATGGAGAGATGTGGTATGCATTTATATTTTGTAATGTGCCATTTTATACATTTTGTAGAAGCCATTCTTCCTTCTGTGGTCAAGTTGATACCTTACCCAGATAATTTGTGGATTACTTTATATAATTGTAAATTGTAATGCAGCTAGCTAGTTAGCTTGATGTTGTTTGAGTGCACTTCTTTTAAAATTTTTCTATTATCAGTGTGCATTCTTTTCTGTTCTTATAATATAAGAGCATTGCTTCAGTTTGCAGAGAAAGTTTGGTCCTATCTCATTTTTATCTCTTCTAGAGAAACAAAATTTTTAAAACTGAATTTAGTTCATTCACCTTATATAATGTGTGGCATATAATTGTTGAGTCCATTTTCCATATAACAAACTATTTAACTGCAATTTGCCCAAAAAACTATTCAACTGCAGACTTTCAACAATGCTTCAGTTCCCCCTTCTGCACAGGCTACATTCCCATATATCTTTGCTGTCAGCAAGTACTTACAGGTAGTTACTCTATATTGCTCGATCCATTTGGAATAGTTTCAATTCAATGATTTGCTCTGGAGTTATGTCCAAAAATTATTTTTTACCGCCTTGTCAGGCGGGCAATTCTGGCAAAAGGAGGGCAACTTATTAATCTTAAGTCAAATTCTTTTGCAGCCTGGAAATTTTGATCTTGTTGGAACTATAATTTATGAGATAGATGAGCAACCATATCAAAGCATATTTTATAATGGCACAATTGAAGTTGTTGAAGTCGGTGTCTTCCTCAGTGCAGAATCTGTTTTTCTTGTTACTCTAGGAATTGCCCTTCTAGTGCTCCTTGGTTTATGGGTTCAGGGACGGATACAACAACTGTCAAAGGTATTCAACGTTCACTTTGTTGTCAATAACTTGACTTCTCATAATTGCATGTGGGACTTTTTGATCTTTAATGGATAGCAGGTGTTGTTATTGTCCTTTTATGCTTCGATTTTAAAAGGAAGCCTTTGTTTTCTACTTTTCATCTTCTTCTTCTTCTTCTTCTTCTTTTTTTTTCCAATAAATAAATTATTTTTTATTTATTTTTCATTTTTTTAATTTAAATAAAATATGTTCGTTTCATATGCAATTAAATTTCAACTTGGTTTTTGTACCTTTACCTGTTCTGTGTTAAGATTGGCACAAGTATCCTCTCTCTCTCACACCCTCTCCCCCTCATTCAGGTGAAGGAAAAGTGTGTTTTAGTAATTATCAAGTACCTAATTTGGCAAATGAACTACCATTTGCTGCTTTTCTATGTTTATTCTTTCATAGTTTTACTCGTATCTGCTGTGATTGCACTGGAAAAAATTTTATCTGCTGTTGCATAAATTTGCTAATAAGCGTGTGGCATCTTACAGACTTTTCAAAGTTTATTCTCTTTTTTATCTATCGGAATGATGAATGAAGGTTTCAATTGTTAAATTTTGTCCTTGATAATTATGTTATGTATTCATTGGAAGATAATGTTATCACCAAATACCTTTTCTCGTAAAAAATTCTTGTTGTAATCAATCTACTATTGAACATTGGATTTACCTCTCCATGCCTCCATAGAAAAGCAAGAGGGCTCCTAAGGTTGAAGTGGGAACAGCTACTAAGGATGCTTCAATGGATGAATGGCTCCAGGTGCGTTGTATAACCGTTAAAGAATTGAGAATTCTCTTTTCATCCTCTCTTACAATTTTCTTATTTTTCCTCTTTATTTTTTGATGCCCAGGGGACTGCCTATACCCAGTCACTTTCCAATAGCAAATCAAAGAAGAAAAAGTAGACTGACTACCAGTTAGTTCATCTGCTTAAGGTGGGGGTGTGTTGGAGTGAGGATTATTGGTATTTCATTTCAAGACACAAAGGGAGTACAAAACTAAGGGACTTTCCAAAGCTAAATTAACAAAGCCAGTCTCAGTGTTGTAACTTAAATTTTAGAAAATCTTGTATCTCTGTTTGTTAGTTGCTAGAAGCAGAGAACTTCCACGGAAATGAGGCAGAATTAGGAAGCACAGTTTATCTCGAACTCTAAAATTTTGCTTGAATCAGTCTTTGTACCCTCTCTCTGATCTTGTGGAATCATTTTTACATACAGCAAATTCAAAGTTTATTGTGAGCTGTTTCTTGTTTTTAATCGGGGACTGTTGAGCGAAGAATCAAATATTTGATGTAGAATCTGATTGACAACCTAATATTTACCTATTTTTGTATACCATCCCTCCAACCTTATACTTCTTTATGCATTGACAGATGTTCTTTTCAAATTAACCCCATAACTTTTAGAACATAATTCATTCAAGCAGCATTCATAAGATTTTTCTTATTTCTCCGTGTTGCCTATGATCTGTCATTAGCCAGGAGCCCTAGGTAATCTTAGTCCCTGGTTGTTGGGTTTTTAAGTAGGAAGCATTGATTAACTTGAAGTCTCTTCCCCACAAGCGTCCTTGTGGTCCATACTATTTTACAGGCTATTTAGTTTTTCAGCATGTGAGAAAGGTAGCAGGTGTCGTGCACTTTATTTTGCTTGTTGACAATCTCATTAATGTCCTCTAACTTGAGCCTAAGCTATGGTTGGCTGTGACCAAGATATTCAACATCTTAACTAAGCATCATTAATGAAAGTTTAAATAGCTAAAACTCCAATAAGAGAAAAGGGAAAAAACAAATTATGTTTAAAGCAAAAGGGGCGATTAATCGCATGGGATAGATATTAATTAAAAAAAATGAGTCATCATAGTCATTAGGGTGAATGTTCCTTTCATTCCTTATTGTTCATGCGAAGTTCTATAATTGTATTTGATTGCATTTTAAACATGGTATAGCAATTTTGTATGAATGGTATTATATGAAATAATGAATAATAATTTATTTTATTAAAGAAATTTTTTTTTTCATATTTTCGTTTTTTGGACCATAAGGGGTATTACAATACATTAACATGGATTTCAAGGATGAGGACTTGGATCGGATGCTATTAGGCTACAAGAACATTGATAAATTTATTTCACCATTTTTCATGAAAACTTTTTTCATAGAACTTTACATCCTTGACTTTGTGTTAGAAATATAGTAAATATTTACTTTTATGATATATCTATATATATATATATATTATTATGCCAAAATCATTCTTTATTTTTTAACATTGTAGTAGGCATATGTAGCCATTATATAGTTTCTTATTGAATTATATATTAATTCCTAATTTAATCCAGTGAAGTGAATGGCTGTCAAACTTCTTTCTATATTGTATCCAATTTATTATATATTATATATAATCTATATGTGGTTTGCATCTGTAGGCACTATATAATATGTATCTCTCTCATATCTCTTCTGGCCAAATAGTTGGCTTTGAACCGGTGTTGCTTAATGGCAATATATATATATAAAATAAATAAATAAACCAATGTTACTTAATACCATATCGACACTACACTGCGAATCAACCGAAATCTATTGAGTCGGGTTTTGCTCCTTTTTTTAAACCCTTCTTTCTATACAGAAAATTAAATCTACAGTATTTATGGTTCTGACATCTTAATTATTAGATCTGACACAATAGCCCCAGAATGGAGTTGCAAGATGGAATGCATATGATACTGGCCAACCCAAAAGGGCAAAAAAAAAAAAAAAAAAAAAAACCATTTTGCCATAGCTGAAATAGCGACGTAAACTCAACATTCATTAAGAAGGGAAGGTATAGATCTTTTTCATATCTAGGAATTTACTTTTCATTAAATCACTCGAAAATCTGAAAAAGTAATACGTGATTTTGAGAAGTCACAGAGGATAGTAAAACTAAATGGGAAACTCAAAGGGGACATAACACAAGCATTACGCATTGATGTGATCATTGGCTGCTTGTCGCATGCAATAAAAAATTCTGTTTCTCAAACCTGTTATTATCCATCTAACTTTTGTTGCCTCATTTAATGTGGCAATGAACTTGAAGTCATGGCATTGGCATGTTCATGTTCTGGTTCTGGTAGATGCGATATAAATTCTAGCCCTTTCGACAAAGGTACGTTGTATATGTGGCTTGTTGATATGCTTTTTGATACATCACTTTCCTTAAGGTTCCTCTGGGCTATTCTCGATTATCACTAATGAAAACTCTGTTCATGACACTAATTGACAGCCTTAAACCTTGTTTTCTTCTTCACAGATTGTGATTGTTGTACGCCTTTGCTTCTTTCATTTGAAATAGGACATCTCCTCTCCCCTTTTTTTTTTTTTTTTGCTGCCTCTTCCTTTTGTTTGGTTCAATCACACTTACAAAGATTTAATTATTTAATTTTTGTGCCTTTTCATATTGCATATTTCTAGTTTATTTTTCTCAGCTAAATAATCCAACTTGGGTTTTCGTGTATTTTTATTTTAGATACTGATGTTATTATTTTTGTTTTAACTAATATGAAAGATGATCAAATCCAAAATTTCATTGAAGCCTGCTATATTCCTATGTTTTCTTTAATCCTCTTTGTTATTTTAATTGCGACAAGCAAGTGAAGGTTATATAACTGAAAAATAATGATAACACATGTTTGTAACCTGGTATTATGGATACTGGTTTTTTAATAAAATGGATGAAGTTTGATTCCTCAAAAAAAAAAAAAAAAAAAAATTAAATAAATAAATAAGTGAAAAACCATAAAAAATTAGATTACATAACCAAAAAATAATACAATAAAGGTATGCAAATTTTATTTATTTTAGCTGGTAAATATAATGCAAATTTATAGAAGGTGGAATTATTCCTAATCTTTCAAGTGGAAAGTTCAGGTTTGAATTCCTTTTTCCGTTGTAATGAATATCTTCTTCCCTTGAAACCGGGAAAAAAAAAAAAGGTTGCAGAGGGCAATAATTCAATTGTGTTTGTAACGAAGATCCAAATATTTTCGCCATACATTGTTCGCATCTTCCATTTTCATGTAACTAATAAGAAAAACCGAATTTCCGATGTCCTAAGATGATACTTGGTAATGTTTGGTATAAGAGTAGGGTATGACTGCCTAGTAAAAGCTTGCCCACAAGAAGGCGGTTCTAGGTATATCTCAATTGAAGTTATTATACCCATATCCAGTCAATTAATACTCCTTTTTGTTTTCAGAAAATTTCAATCCCATCAAGCTAGTGCTGTTTCCTGTGTTTATTATATGAAAAGAATAAGCCTTCTCATACTTATAAAGTTTTGAATTGGAAAACAAATAAATCAAGCTAGTTTATAAGTTACTAAAACTCGACTCAATTTTTTTACGAGCTTTCAATTTGATTACCGTAGAAGTGAGTTCAACCTTGAGTTACATATATTTGAATACTTTATTAAGATAAACTTGAATCTAAATCTATTTTCCTTGATCAAGAGCACAATTGGACTTGAAACGACCTTAATCATGGATCAAACTTTATCAAGTTGGAATTGAGTTAGATTTTCAATATAAATTTAATTTTAAAAGAATATATAAAATTTTCTAAACAGTTGAACTTAAATAAGTTCGATGAAACCAAACTTAAATTTCTTAAATAAAAATTTGAGTTCATTCTAGCTTTAGCTTGAGTTATAACATTTTAAATTGGGATCAAGCTTGAATTTAGTACGGTTAGATTCAATTCAATTTAGCTCGTTTTGTTACATCCATACTTTTGACAGGCTACGATCTGTGCGGATGAGCTACTTCCATGCATATTATTCATGGCTTTTAAATGTCTGCGCAGATCATCCCTAAAAATGGTATGCATCACAACGAGATGTGCAATCCAACCTTAGCAAAAAAATTTGAGGCACGTTGTGGGTGAAAATGGTAGAGTAGCTTCTTAAATTGTGGCCTAGTACTTGAATGGTCAGTACTTCAACACTGCATATCAAATTAGCACTAAACTGTATTCCACCATCAATACTGGTACTTAATCTTGTGACATGCATTTTATCAAATACATTGAAAGGTATTAAGGTTTGAGTATAAGTTACTTTAATGTATTAATGTTTAAAATGTTTTATAAAATAAGTAAATAAGGTATTCATAATTGATTATTAATGAAAATTAGGAAAAATAATTAAAAATTATTCTAAATGTTAATATTTTAAATAAATTTTTAAAATATTGATACCTCATCATTTAATTCACCACTTCAAAACATTGATACCTTAAATAAATTTATTTTTAAATATTTATACTTCAGGTGTAATTTAACCTAATATTTAATTAGAAGGCTTTAACATTTGTGGGTAAATTTATTTAAAGTATTAACATTTCGAGTAGTTAAAAATTAATTAAAAATTATTCTAAATGTTAATAGTTTAAATAAACTTTGCAAAATATTGATACCTCATCATTTAATTCACCACTTCAAAACATTGATACCTTAAATAAATTTATTTTTAAATATTTATACTCCAGGTGTAATTTAACCTAATATTTAATTAAAAGGCTTTAACATTTGTGGGTAAGTTTATTTAAAGTATTAACATTTCGAGTAGTTAAAAATTGGCATCAACATTTAAGGATAAGTTAGTTTAAAGTCGCAACATTTGAAAAATGGATCAATTTGGGTCCTCAAGTCACGTGTCAATAAGAGAGAATATTTAATTAAAACTCAGAAAACTCTTTTTCTATTGATAAGTGTCCTTAGCGATCCAAATTAAATGAACTTATCCTCAGACATTGGAACCTTTTTTTAACCACTCAAAATATTGAGACCTTAAATCAACTTATCCTCAAATGTTAGGATCTTTTAGTTGAATCATTATAAGAAATTCAAGAGAGTAGATCGGATGCATTGATTAATTGACTAACTTCTGAAATGGGTGGAGCATGTTGGGTACAAATGAATCAAGCAATTCTTAAATTCAAGATTATTGACTACAATTAATGATGAGAACAGATGGGGCTACACTTACAGCAATATAGATCTGAAATCGTTTCCGATTGGGCTTGAATTAGTACATAAAATAAAGTTTCAGTTTCTTTAAATGATGGGTTTGCAGTAAAAAAATGGCAACATTTGCAAGCTAAAGTTTATGGCAATTGGAGAAAATTTGGTTGGCAAAACCAGAATTTTCACGTGGACACTATATGGACCTAAAAGATGAAGTTTCCTATGATTCTACTACACGTGATCAACAGAATGGTAACTGCCAGTTCTACAAAATGAATGAAGCAGATGAGAAATCATCCTAAGGATGGATGACTTTTCCTTGGTAACAGTAACGCAGTAAATCATTTATGAAGGGACCATGGCTTTAACCCCATCGTGGGAGGAATAAATACATAAGAGAGAAAAGAATAAGAGAGAAATGGGAATGCAGTTGAGAGCTCATTGAATGAGAAATAATGTCACATAGTTGTACAGAGCTGGTGTGCACACTGCTGTCCCTTTCACTTCACAAACCAATTGGTTTTAGAAGGGGTCCCTGGCTTCAAGTGATGCCTTAACTACCCCGTCGGTGCGGCTTTGAAATCATTCCCCCAAAATTTCCCATTATATAACAAGGTTGGTATGAGAGCTCAACCCATTCTCACCCCTTGAACCAGCTCTATCTTAGAGCTTAAGCTGCAGTTTATATACATTTTTTTTTTGGGTGTTACTGACACAAAGACTCCTTAGGAGTGGAAGCCGCTGGCACGGTTTCCAATGAGGATACCAATACTTTGGTGTTTCTTTTTCACCTTCCTCCTTGCTGGGAGTTTCTGTTATGGAGTTGACAAGGCGGTTGAGGTTGTTGGAGTTGGAGAATGTGCAGGATGTGAGAAAACTGAGCTCAAGACAGCCCAAGCCTTCTCAGGTACTTTTAACAATTAGTGCATCCTAGCAACTGCCCAGTGTCATCATTTTTGGAACTCACATTGCATTCTGACCTAAAAATCAACTAAACTTGTCATTATTATATTGGTTCGGGAAACGAATAAACATACTTTAACCCTTTTAAGGCTTCTTGTTAAGCTTAATGAGAATGGCATTACATATGGCCAATTAATACAGATAGTGCATCATGTCCAACTTTGTTGAGGGCTCTTTAACTTACTTTCTTAAAGGATGGACACATCCTTTGAAGGATGTAAAAAATTTTTCGAGGGAGGGCACTTTCCATGGTGGTTTTCTCAAGATGGCGATAAGTTGAGCTTATTTTGCATATCATTTCTTTCAGGGCTGCGCGTAAGCATTGATTGCAAGACAGCACAAGGAGTGTTCAAAAGGAGAGGTGCAGGAGAGCTTGATGGAGAAGGGAAGTTCACAGTTTCGCTTCCGAGTGAGATGATCAAAGATGGAAAGCTAAAGGACGAATGCTATGCACAGCTTCACAGCGCATCCTCAACACCATGTCCTGCCCATGATGGACTTGAGTCCACAAAGATAGTTCTCAAATCTAGTGAAGATGGAAAACACACATTTGGCCTTTCTGGGAAACTGAGATTTTCACCAGAAACATGCACTTCAAAATCTTTCTGGCCTCACTTTCATCACCCTCCGTTGCGTAAATTACCACCTTTCCATAAATATGGCCATCCGTTCCACAAGAAACTTCCTCCACTCCCAGAAACAAGCACTTCAAAATCTTTCTGGCCTTACTTTCATCACCCTCCGTTGCCTAAATTACCACCTTTCCATAAATATGGCCATCCGTTCCACAAGAAACTTCCTCCACTCCCACCAATGACATTCCCCCCACTCCCACCTAAGAGCTTCCCTCCGTTCCCCAAAAAGCCGTTACCTCCACCTGTTCCGGTTTATAAGAAACCATTGCCTCCTCCAGTTCCTGTCTATAAAAAACCTTTACCTCCACCTGTTCCCGTTTACAAGAAGCCGTTGCCTCCCCCGGTGCCTGTTTACAAGAAACCCCTTCCTCCTCCTGTTCCAGTGTATAAGAAGCCATTACCTCCACCAGTACCTGTTTACAAGCCTCCACCAATTCCCAAAAAACCATGCCCACCTCCGATAATCGAGAAGCCACCACCAATTCCAAAGAAACCATGTCCTCCACCAATCCCAATATATAAGCCACCACTTCACCCCCCAGTCCCAGTATATAAGCCACCACTTCCCCCACCAGTCCCAATATATAAGCCACCACTTCCCCCACCAGTCCCAACATATAAGCCACCACTTCCTCCACCAATTCCAAAGAAACCATGCCCACCTCTCCAGAAGCCACTTCCTCCACCAATCCCAAAATATAAGCCACCACTTCCCCCACTAATCCCAAAATATAAGCCACCACTGCCCCCACTAATCCCAAAATATAAGCCACCACTTCCCCCACTAATTCCAAAATATAAGCCACCACTTCCCCCACCAATCCCAAAAAAGCCACTTCCACCTATCCCAATATACAAGAAGCCTCTCCCTCCACCTATCCCAATATACAAGAAGCCTTTCCCTCCACACATTCCAGTATTCAAGAAGCCGCTTCCACCACATCCCAAAATTCCTCCATTCACCAAGCCTCCATCCCCGCCACTTCCTAAAATCCCTCCTTTCCATAAGATTCCTCCAAAGTGACCATCCAAAGTTTAAAAACTAGCATTTCCTACTTTCCACAAGCACCCCATTCTTAGGTTGGCTTTTGTCACATTGTATGCAGGTGTAATTAGAAGTAACTTCTTCCAGTTTAATGAAGGCTGCGTGAAGATTTTACTAAAATGTAATAATGAACTCAGATTAGTATAAGTTAAAGTGGCGAGAAAAAAAAAATGTGGAGACGGTTGGGGTATAGAAGAGAGTAGGATTTACTATTTGTTTCAATGAAGCTCATCGTGTGGATTGTCTTCTTAAATATGGTATTTATGGTAAGATTTATAATATAATATCAGAAAAAACCTCTTTTGTTTTTGCATTCAAATGGCTTAAACTAAGAATCTTTCCGATCATAATTCCTTGTTAAGTAGTAAAAGACGTCTGGCATTCATTGTGCAAGGAATACAAAACCGTGATAAAAGATACATCTTCCGCAGCATATGTGCGCATCACATGTACTTTACAAGAATGAAATTTCATCGCATGTTGTGAGTCTATACAACTATACAATTTAAAACGATGTGAAACCATCTGCAATCAAGAGATGGTGTAGGAATATCAAATATATCCTTTCTTTCACGATTTTCATTTGCTTAAATCATTAAAAAGGGGAAAAAAATATTACACTTCCTTTCTTTTATAGTGACTTGTTAGTAATTTTTCATACTTTTCTATATTGTTATGCAGATCTAAACATTTCCCTTTATCATTTACCTCCTACTTCACCATCCTACGTCAAATTTGGTATCAAAGGTAGTCTGAGCAAATTTTTTAGTATTGAAAGCTTTTAAGTCAAAAAGACTTAAGGAGAATCATGAAGCATTGCTTAAATCCTTAAAGAGAAAGAAAAAAAATTATATTTCCCTTCTTTTATAGTTATTTGGCAGTAATTTTTCATACTTTTTTATACTATTATGCCGATCTAAATACTTCCCTTTGTCAATTTATATTCTACTTTAGTGTCCCATATCAAATTTGGTATCAAAGCTAATCTGAGCAAATTTATTAGTGTCGAAAACTTTTAAATCAAGAAGACTTAATGAGAATCATGAAGAGTTGCTTAAATCATTAAAGAGGAAAAGAAAATTACATATCCTTCTTTTATAGTGATTTGTTAGTCATTATTATTATGTTATGCTATTTAAATATTTACCTTTGTTAATTCATCTCCTGCTTCACCATCCTATGTCAAATTTGGTATCAAAACTAATATGAGCAAATATATTAGTATTGAAAATGTTTAAGTCAAGAAGAGTTAATGAGGATCATGGAGAGTTGTTGTTAGGTTGTTATTATTTGATATAGGAGATTCAAAGTAAATCATTGTGATTCCAACATGAATCTTTCAAAGAAAGGGGGAATGATGCAGATGGAGAATTTATGTTAGTTAGATAGATATGATTCAATTATTATGTTTTATTAGCCATTGACATATATTTGTAGATATCAAATATTTAAATTATTAAATAAAAGGATCTCTTTTCAAAGATGTGATATGTTTCTTTTCATGAAATAAGTGTGGCCATAAACAAAATCGATTTGGTGGCACAAGACTATCAAATGTATCTTTTTTAAATTACATCTGTATTCGAGCCTAAAATGAGAAGCATAACAACAATTCAACTACTATACTTTCTTATCTATATTATGATATTTATATTTATATGAAACTTGAACCGTTTGGTTTATATCAAACTCAACCGATACAGTTAATCTTTCAAATACAAAACTCTACAAAAATAAGGTTTATCACTTCTATATCTAATACTATAGAGATTTTACAAGATAAGAGTTACCTCTCATTTTCTAACTATTTTTACAGCTGAACAAAAAGAGCTAAAAATATTTCTTAAAAACCCATAAAATTCTCAAACTCTAACACTTACATCATTAAAAATAATAATAATAACATTTCCTTTATTTCATATTGGTTTGTTATTTTTCTTTAATTTTTTTATATTTTTATCCAAATCCATATATTTTCCTTGGTCAGTTTATTATGAGTTCTCTAGACATTCATTAACACACACACACAGACACAAACAAAAGGGTTTGTCTCTTTCCATATTCATCAGTTTTATCCACTAATTGCGTCGAGCGATTCAAAGGAGTATTGTCTCTGTAGCTAAAAAATGACAGGTTGCTCTTAAATTTATGGCAATCAATTTTGTTTATATGATTGCACAGGCTATTTAATGCATATCATGTGTAGCTGTAGTGTCATTAAAGTAGACAAGACACTGACATGTTGTTTTTGGGTTGTAATGCTATCAATGAGCCAATTCAATCATCAGATGCTCCAATAATGCATGGTTTGAATCTTATTGCTAGATGCAATTATTGGTATAAAATTAATGCAAGGAATTATACTAGACTCCAGTTCATAAATAAACTTTGCCATCTCCTTAACATAATATTAGCTGAAACAAGAGATGAACCATTGCTTTCATGATTCCAAGCTGCAATGGTCCCTATCTACTTCAAGTCTCTTGGATTCGAGGGATAAAACATATATCTTCTCAGCCCTGCGAGATGAACTTGAACGAATCCTCCTTGAGCAAATGAAGTAGTAGTATAAAGATATCGACTAGTCAGTCCAAACGACTCAACCAGCCAACGCATAACTTGAATTTATACGCCATACTAACACAGGTAAGACGACTTCAAGCAATTCTTTACTTAGGCCAAGCAAATTGTGTGTTATAGTGTATCGTTTTTTCAAATACTCTTAAGGGTAGACAGGGTGCAATTCGGTCCGATTTATCGGTCAAATTGAATTAAATCATATACTCTGGTTCCATTTTCTTCTTTTAAATTTGAATCCAACATTACTGTTTTGTAATATTCTCAAACAGAAAATAAGTGATTAGATTTGTTTTTTGAACTATTCTTTATGCTCAAAATAAAAATGTATTCTATCAAGAGGTTTTAATTATGTATTTCTTATTATTATACAAATACAAACAGTAATATTTTATATTAATCATTTACCAAAATAAATATATAAAACTTATAGTAGGAGAAAGATTTCATCAATCATAAAATTATAGTTATATACTAGTCCAAAGGCTGTAAATGAGCCGAGTTAAGATGATATAGTTCCAAGCTCAAACTCAACTCAAACTTGATCGAGCTTTGTTTTTTAAGCTCGAACTTGACTCGAAATAATACTCAATAAACTCAAGCTTGACTCAATTATTCTTAAAGAAATGAATTTGTCCAAAAAAAATATTGGGATTTAGGAATATAATCAAGTTTTTAATTAATTTGGATTTGAATATAATAAATGTGGATAATTAGATATGAAGAGAAAAAATGCATGAAAATAGGCTTTAAAAATGGGAAAAACACAACATTTCTATTTTTTTTTTTTTTTTTTATAAAAAACATGAAAAGGTCTAATAGGTTTGTGGCTCCATGAATTGAGTATTTTAATACTCAGAGTCGATAGCTATTCAAGTAATTCCAACTTGAACTCAACTCGGTTGCAATCGAGTTGAATTCGAGTTATCATCGAATTGAAATTAAGTAACTTGTAAGTAGTCTCAACTTGCTCACAACCCTAACTAGTCCTATTCCTTTGAATTATCCTATGCTAAAATGACATAAATGTGAGGTGCAAATTTAAATTCATTATGCTTCTAATCAACATATTACCAATTACATAGAAGTAGACTAGTGTGTAAGGCGGAGGAAAAAAAAAATGTTCAGAACTCTTAAGGCTGAAACCTAAAGATTAACTTATTTGTAAACACACCACAACAATTAAAATATGACACAACTAATCTAATTTCATTCTTATGAGTAATACATATTTAAATAAAAAATTTAAAAAAATTAAAATTTTATAAGAATATAATCAAAAGAAAAAAAATATTTTTGAGAGTTATTTTTTTTTTTTTTTTGGAAAACATTTTGGTTTGGTTTGAATCATATGGTTTTGTTTGTGGTCCTAAATGAAATCACAAATCTCTTACTTTTCATCCTAATCTTGAATTGAACTGTTTCAAAGAATAAATAAATAAGCCAAAATTTTAGTTTAGTTTGGTTTGGTTTGAGGTTCGGTTTGGTTTTTTTGCACAGCTTTACTCTTAAGTGATTTAGCAGTTCAAAATATATTTTGTACTTTATTTTGATTTTCAAGGGTGGCAACACATACCTTTTGTGTTGTTTTTCCAAGTGCTTATAGGATTAGTTAAAATGATGGGATTAGTTAGTATTTTAGATGTGAATCTTAATTTTATACAAGAAGAGGCCTTATAACCTTCTGTATATAGTTTGTAACCTTTAAAATGAATCAATTAATGATTTTTATGAATAGAAAAGAAAGCAGAAATTTGTCCTTTCCTTCTCTCTGTAAAAAAAAAAAAAAAAAAAAAAAAAAAGAAACGGTATCAAGACTATTTTCTTAAGGGAATTGTAAGAAAAAGAAAAGAGTGGCAAACACATGGGGAGTTAAGGAAAATGAATTTTAGAAGTTCTTAAGGAGCTAGTCTTCCATGTTTGTGGAAGAAAATTATCACATATGAGTACTCAAAATGAAAGCATACTTGAAGGCTTTGTGCTTTTAGGTGTTGTATAATTAATATAATAGCTCACACATGTGTACAAGTATAAACTTTTAGATAAGATATTTGTGGTACTTTTGAATATAGTATCAAAGCAAAAGATCACTCGTTTGAATCCTACACACTCATTATGATAAATATAATAAGCCACACCATATTTACAAGTTTAAACATTTAGATCAAATGGTTGCAATGATAACTTAAACAATGAGATGTCGTAGAAGTAGAAAAAGAAGCAAATTCTCTACTAAAGCAAAGCATATTGTAGTATTTGACGCAACAAACCAAGTTATTTTGACAAAAAAATAGTTAATGATTTGCAAATGAAACCAACTGAAGCTAAAAGGGCTAATTCCAAAAAAAAAAAAAAAAAAAAAAACTAACCTGTGTTATTTTATTTTATTTTTGCAAAGGACTAATTTGAGATTGTTGCCATTTTGTCCCGTTAAAATTTAGCCGTTATACGCCACATGTACTCACGTGGATTAAAAAAAAAAAGACCCACTATATCTTCCCTTACCCAAGTATAGAACAAGATAATTACACATCACTAATCACGTTCACTCCCCCAAAAATCATAGAACAAATTAAAAAACTCTAACCATAACCCTAATCACTTAAACGAGGGATGTTGTCAGAATCGCACATCACCCACACATCAACTGCAAAACCCTCACCCTGAAGCTCTGAACATCGCTTGGACGACCATAGAATGAAAAGGTAAAAGCTTCAACTCTTTCTAACACATCAAAAGGAAAAAGCTTGCTCCTTTACTTTGCACATAGCATGGCTTCTGTCTATTTCTAGGTATAAATCTTTACTTTTAAACTTTGGAAGAACTCTTTATGATTTACGAAGATATATTCCTAGAAGAATTTTAACTTCGATGTGGTGATTGCATTAGAGTACATGTGTCGCTGGCTCCTTGTGTTTGTTTGTGTCTCTATTCTCTATATGCACGAGTTAATTATTAGAGCTGCTAAGCAAATTTCATAGCTTTGACCTAGAGCTTTACTGGAGTTGTGGCTTATCGAAATAGTACATGGATGGGAAATTATCTTTGACTTTCGAAACTTCCTTTTCACTACTTAGATGTTTGTAACCGCTTGTATTTCCTATAAAAGGACATCATATGTATCATTTCAAATAACAATTCCTAGAGAGTATGAAATAACAACCTCACTTCATTTCAATTGTCCGAAAGTTGTCCTCTATTATGATTGTAAAGATCAAGTTTGTTATTGAATATTAATATTATTTATTTTGATTATAAAGTTGTATGTATGTAGGTAATTCGCTTTTAGGTTATGATACAATAAAGAATTGAAATTTAATTGGAATTCTGTTAGGTAGTTTTTGTATGACTATCTACCTTGATGCATTTCGTTTTTATAGGAAAAAAAAAACATAAGGAAGATGAGTGGTGGATCATTTTCATACAACTCTGCTTGTTCCAAGGGAAACAATGTAACTTGCAAATGTGGTGAAAGGTTTGTAATTCTTTCTTCATCGCAGGCTAGAAGCTTTGGAGGAAGATTTGTGAATGTCCTGATTATTAGATACGTGTTTTTATCGTTCTGTTGAGTGAAATATGTTTTCTTTACCCATCTACTACTTGAAAATGTCTTAATGTTGTATAGATTGGGAATAGATGTAGAGCTGTGTAAACGGGTTATGCGGGCCAACTCGCCTCGCCTCGCTTCAGCTCAAGGGTTATGTAGGCTGAAATTTTTAGCCCAACCCACCTCGCACGGGTTAGTGGGTTATGCGGGCTAGCTCGCGAACCCACTAATATATATATATATATATATATATTTTTTAAAAAATTATAAGAATTTTAATTTAAATTGAAATTGTTAATAATTTAAATATAGAATATATTTCTTTTTATCTTACAAATTAATTACATACTAATCTTAGATGATACTCTTCTATGAAAAAATTGTAGACTTCTATTTTAATATTTTTTATCTCAACGTAAAAGGATTTATTTTAACTAACAGAAATTAGAATCAATTCCAATTTTTTTTTCTTTTGCATGGCAAGAAAAAATACATCATAGAAATTATCAATTGATATTGTGTTGCTTATTTTAAATAGAAGAATTTAAATATCTAGTAATTATAAATGAAAAAGTATTGATATAAGGACTATGAATTAATAAACATAAAAGTTAAAAGTTTAAAACATAATACCAATAAAAATTACATAATCAACATTCAACAACTAAATAATAGAAAAAGTGAAGTGAGGAGGAAATAAAGAGGGTAATGTACTAGGTTTTTTTTTTTTTTTATAAAATTTGTACTTATTTCTTTTTTTTTTTTTAAGTTTTCTAAGTGCGCGTTCACAGGCTAACTCAACTTGCAGCGGATTAGCCTGCTTCAACTCGCGAGTTATGCGGTGAGCGCCATTTTGGCCCACACATTAAACGGGCTAAATTTTTAACCCAACTTGCATTTTTTTGTGTTTTATGCAAGCATGCACAACTCTAAATGAATGCGACTATTTCAATTGGATAGATCCTCCAACTTGTAGCTATTGCCTAGAATTTGGGAAGAAAGTGTTAGGCTTAAGAAAGAATTGGAGACAACAAAACAAATGGAGAAGGAATTGATTGAGAAGCTTCAACTGAAGTGAAGCATCTGCAATGGAAGAGAACGAAGTTGCAAAGACTTGTTTTTCTTTTATGTATCTTGGTTGTTTTTTGTATTAAGATTCTTAGGTTATATGGTGACCAATATTGACATAGATAGATTATTTGCACTATGTTGAAAGTTGTTGATGCCACGTGCACTTGATGTAAAATAGTTGGTATTAATGTTATATCAATGAAGCACATGACGGTTCCTTTTGTTTGTTAAATGTTATTGTTCACTCTGCAATTTTCAACATCCTTGGTTAGGATGGGAAACATGTCTGCATGGCCTATCTTACACGGCCGTGCTTGGAGGAGGGATGAATTCAGCTTCAATCGACATTGGACAATTATAACATGCACTGTCTGGGCTACATGGCCATACTGATGGTAGGACAGGAAACATAATGTTTGTTTCTTGAATTTTTTTTTCTCTACTTGCTCTTTGGATTATTCCCTATCATCTTCTTCGCTTGTGCTCAAGGAGAGGCTGACATTTGATAACCCACTAACTTGTTCCATCTCTTTAGCATGGCCATGCATAAGGTAGTGCATGTGTAAATTTTAACTTCTGACCAAAACTTGTTAGATTTGCCTTGATTTCGTTCGAATCATTCTAAAATCTTCCGAACAAGAATTTCTTTCGACAATCCTTGACAATAGAAGTTTACTTGGAAGAACTAAACTCAAACAATGTTAGTATTAAGAACGGACCAGCAAATAACACAAGGAAAATTCTACAATAGCACATGAAAATATCATCACCTGACTAAGAACAATACAAGACAAAAACAAAACCATTCAAGAAACCCATTTCATTCCATTCAACCGATAGCACCCACTGCTTACATCATGATTGATAAGATCCACTTAACTTTGTCAACATTAGGACAATGATCATAATTTTTTCACACTTGAACACTATCATGCCCAACAAAACATCAAAATCAAAGTTCCTAATGTATTTCAATAACACCATAGCAGACAATTAGCTCCCAAAAAACAACATTGCAGTAGGCTAACTTTAAAAAAAAAATTAGTGTGTTAACCACATTCCCTAGCATATATATTAAACACCAAAAAACATCTATAATCATTTTTTGTTTGAATTATCACATGTTTCACTCTTTCCTCTTGATCTGCGAGCTCCACGGTATAAGAAATAGTCACTAACATGACTTCCACGTGCACCAAGTCGTCCAATCTATGCTCTACTCCTCTTACTTCTTCCAATCCTAGAAGTCTCTCCAATGGAGGTACTATAACTTGGTCAGGAAAACCATGTTGCAGTTGGATAGTGAGCATGTCCCTAAATTTCACACAACACACATGTAGTTTAGTAAAGCTAAGTAAATCTCAATTTGCCAACTAAGTGAAACTATAGTCTATTAAACACAAACCTGTGATTGGGTTGTATGAGTGGCAAATTGAGACTAAGAAATTGATGGTTCACCAACTCTTGAGCATTTATCAACCATAGTTATATCTCCTTTCTTTACCTTATCGCCTCGACATTGGTTACTACCTTCGGCTAACTACAATACAAGATTTAAAGGTATAATCATGTTACCATTAGTTCGTATCATTTAAGAAAGAAATCATCATTTGGTAGCACAACTTACCGCACTTTCTCTATTATGCTCAAGTTGTCTTTACCATATTATAGGCCTAGTGGTTTTTGCATGACAACCTCGTGCAATATGACCAACATCAACACATTTTCCATATTGCTTCACTCTTTTCCTTTGGCTAATAGTGTTAGGATTTCTTGGCTAGTTTTCACCATGTTTCCATGACTTCTTTGGCCTAGAGGAGCCCTATATCTTAGGGGAAAAAGGAGATGGATGTCCTAATTTTGGCCACTGATCTCTACCTAACATTTCGGTGATGATTGCTTGGTAAGCTACTAAGTATGCTCGCTTCGTATAACAGTCATGCACATATTTTTTTGGACGTTTGGAATTTTGAAGTATTGTTGCAATGCCATGTCTCCATTGCTATCATTGCAACTCCCATTCTCTGCAAGTGTAAGTATGTACCTTTAAATCAACAACATGCCGTTTAAACCCATTATCAACCTCTTACAAGTTGGCACCATAAGCTATTGTGGAGTAATTTCTAGCGATACCACTCAACTTATCAATTTGCTTTAAAATGTTAGGACAAATGTCCTTATTGTACTTCCGCATCCCTTCTCTTTTCAGATTAAGCATTTTCATTAGACATACTCTATACCATTCTAGCATTGAAATTGTTGGCATCCGCTTTACCCTAAATATCATGGAATTGAACAACTCATTCAAATTATTGACCAAGTGTATCACACATTGCATGACAACTACAATGGGACTTACACCACCTAAAGGCTAGAATTTTTTAGCACCATTCCATGCAGGTCCACTTAACTTTTCATGGCTTCAACTTTATTATCCCATTCCTCATTGTGGTTGCATTTGCATTGGCTCACATAACATCTCCAAATTCATTAATAAGTCCAAAACCCGTAATTGGCCTAAGAACAATTAAAACAATAAAAGAGGCCCACGGTCCACTCAATTATTGAGAAAAAATCAATCACAAACAGATTAGAACATAGAAGTGTCTTATTCTATCCGTAACTTCAGCTAATGTTTCACAAAAGAAAACACCTCTCTCGAAAGTTCATTCAGAGATTCCAAAAGTATATAGACTGAAACCTTAACATTTAAAAACATACTGAATCAATCAAAGATCTACCCACAGCACAAGAGACACCAAAACTTCAAAATAAAGCTCCTCTATGTAGTCAAAAGTCCAATCAACCTCACAGGTATATCTTCTAGTTCGTATTTGAAAGTCTTGTACTCCTTTTTGCAAAAATAACAGTTATGAATTAAGAACACTAATCTATGGTTTATGTTTGATTTGTTTGTGAGGTCAAGATAGTGATCGACTTATTGGATTCGAGTTCTAGTTAACTCCAAATCTCAAAAAGAAGATTACAAGAACCAGGGTGTCCCATCTCTGTTCTACTCTGTTATTTATATGTTTCCACCGTATCTTGATGACTGATTTTATTATTAAATGTTGTTTTTAGTTATTCTTTGTTATACCCAGAATAACTATCTAGCATAATCCCCAAATGCTTGGATTCTTTTTATATTCTTTTAGCCCGTGTACTATACATATCATTCTTGTCCTGTAAATTTTTTCCTAAAATTCTCATACATGTGTCTCACATAGTACAACTCACATATTGGGAAAAGATTCTCTAGTGCTTTGTCAAGTCCTTGAAAGTTCAAATAATATAATAATATATACTACCATATTAAACAAACATAGGCCATAGCGTGCGTGCCTTTTGTCTATCTAAAATGAAGACAAATCCAAGTTGTCCTAGGTTACTAATGTTATCCCCAAATATCTCTAAGAACCAGCGCCATGAACCATCACACTCTGACTCAACAACTACTATAATAATTGGAAATATATTTTCATTCCTATCTCTACCAACTGTTGTAAGATATGACCACCATAAGGCCCCTTCAAAAAACAACAATCTAATCCCATAAATGGATGATATCCACTAAGAAAGCCCACCTTTTGGGCATTGAAATGCACATAAATCCTCTCAAATGTAGGTGGGCAACCCTCCATGGACGAGTCCCACTTGATCTTCACCATACTTTTAACATCACGTGTCAATACCATATTAGCATAATTATAAACCAACCCATATTGCTTCAAATCATCACCATCTAAAATTGCTTGTGCCTTTCTCTTGCACGATATGAAGTATGGATGGGTATATCAATGGCAATGTCCCTCATAACGTGATGTTGTACTGCACTCACTTCCCACTTTAGCCCATTGTCGCGGAACTCATTCAAATATTTTTGTGCAAGGAAAGTAGAGGTAACATGTTTGTTGGTAAAACTTCGAAGACAAGTACACCTTGGATAAAATGTTTTCACTTGGAATGTCTCTTCATTGATCAACTTCGATCCATACAATCCATCCACATTCATTTACATGGTGAACAGATACTTTTTTGGGATAGTTCAAAGCATACCGAGATATTATGCTATTCCTAGATGTATAAGCAAGGAGACACTACCTAAATGTTTTGACATTTGGGAATTTCATTCTCACCAAAATCCTTGGTTGCTTCCCATCAACATCTACATTATACTCAATTATTTATCATTTTGTTCCTCCACCTCTAAATCAATCAAACTACGCAAGTCATCATCAATAAGGGCATCCTCCTCCCATTCATTAACCTAAATTACCATTTATGTAACTTCATTCATAATCACAGGTACCCAGTGCCCTCTTCTTCATCATCAGTTAAGATTGCAAAGTCTTACTTAGTATTAGTGTCACTACTACTAGCATCACCAACACCATCAGCCATTGGACAATTCATGGGCAATGCATTTAAGGTAGGTGGATTCAGAATATTTAGCCACACAAGCTGCTTTACCACATACGATATGATTTTGTAAACGGCCAAGGAGTGGTGTAACTCTAGCATTGTGACTACATCTATATCATCTTGAAGGAGCCTAAGGCAACTACGTAAGGATTGCCTATGAACCACATAATACACTAGTGAGCTTGATGACTTGCCTATGCTGGTGAGAATATCTTCAAACTCAATAAAACCCATCACATTAGGATCAATATTCTCCCTAATTTCAATGGAACCTCTAACATATGACCAACATGCTCCTTATACAAATCTTCCATCGTGGTGAATATGAAAGTCAATTACACATAGAATCACCATTATCGATGATGTTTTTAACCTGCGGTGTAAAAATACAACTTATTACTTAAAAAGTAAATCCAAGAAGCTAGAATTGCATTATATACATTATTATTACATATAAATAATGATTCCAGTATATGTATGATATATACCACAAGCCATATTTTTCTTTATGTCTAGCATTATTGATTTGGGTAAAGAATGGAGGTGAAGAATCAAGACATTCAAGTATAACATACATATTATTAAGTGAAGATATGTAGATGCTTTACATTTCCTATATTCTATTTATTTGTTTCTTTCGTTTGTTGTTTATTACATTGGTAATGAGAACATGGACATAAACAAACACAAAAAACCATCAACAAACATACTTAAATACAATCAAAACAACAAGATTAAAGTTTTCTTAGGCAATATATGTTTGAAATAAGTAAAAACTACTTCCAAACCTTAAAAGCAAAGATTTATATCTAGATTTATGAACCAAAAGCTGAGCTATGTACAAAATAAAGGAGCAAGCTTTTATCTTTCGATTCTATGGTCATGTGAGTGATGTTGAGAGCTTCTAGATTAAGGTTTTGTGGTTGATGTGTATATGATGTGTGATTCCGACAACATTCCTCGTTGAAGTGTGTGACTAGGGTTAGGGTTAGAGTTTTTCAATTTGTTTTGTGACGTTTAGGGGAGAGAATGTGATTAGTGATGTGTGATTGTCTTGTTTTGTACTTGGGTGAGGGAAGACAGAGTAGGTCCCTTGTTTTTTAAAACCCACGTGAGTACACGTGACTTTAATTACTAAATTATGTCAGGAAAAAACGGTGAAAATCTTATATCAGTCCTTTGCAAAAAAAAAAAAGGTTAGTCCATTGCAAAAAGGCAATAACATAGTTTAATTTTGTGTAATTAGCCCAAACTATTATGATTCAAGTGGACAACAAGTTTATAATATGAATGAAAAAAAGTCCTGTGTTTCATGTTGATCCAAGTATATTAATGTTGGATTTCATATTATAAGGCAAGCAAAAGAGGAAGGTGAAGTGTAGTTGATTCATTATAAATCTGAAGAGTAACTTATAAACATAACTAATAAAGCTTTATTAAGAGGGAGATACGAAGTTTTAAGGAAAACATTGGAAGTCTTTAAGAAAAATCTTAAGGAACAGTGTTAAAGTTTAAATTTTTCTAAATTTTAGAGATATAGCAATTCAGCATATTTTTTTTTATTTCCTTTAACTTTGATTAACAAGGAATAGTAGCCTATACTTTTGTTTTTATCTTTCCTACTATTGATAAGATTAGATAAAGTGAAGGATTAGTTAATATTCCAGATGTGGCTCTTAACTTATATAACAAGTTGTCTTGTAACCTCTTATATATACCATGATCAATAAATTAAATCAATCAATGGTTTTGATAAATAAAAAACAAAGTAGAAAATTACCCTTTTTTTTATTTAAGCAAAACTAACATTGTGAAGTAGGGTTATAAACAAGCCAACCTACTCTAGCTACTCAAACTTAGCTCTAGCTTGTTTAATGAGTCAAGTTCAAGCTCAAGTAAAACTCGTTTAATGAAACAAGCCGAGTCTTATGAGCTGGATAATCACATCAACAAATGTCTTTAGCCCATTTGTTGAAAAAAAAATTTAGAGTTATGCATTTATTTATATGTAAGCACAACCACATTTAATTATAATATTAATAATGTGGGATTATAAAATATTCAAGATATAAAGAAGTCTCGCAAAGATAAAAATAAGTCCCACATTGTTAAGAAAGAAGAGTACAATTTGATCTATAAAGGCAAAAAAAAAAGGTATATAATTCCAATAACACATGTTTTCAAGTATATTTATTATTTGTGTTGTTAATATGATAGGGTAAATTACATCAAAAGGTATCAACGTTTGGGAGTAAATTCATTTAAGTTATTAACGTTTTAAGTGGTTAAAAAGAGGTATCAACATTTGAGGGATAAGTTCATTTAATGTATCAGTGTTTTGAGTAGTTAAAAGATGTATTAACATTTGGCAATGTGGGTCAAATAAGGTACAAATAATTGACTATTAATGGAAAATTGAGAAGACTTGATTGAAAACTAATCTAAACATCGATATCTCAAATGAACTTTGCAAAAATGTTGATGGTTCATTTGATACATTTTGCCAAATATTTACACCTTTTTTTAACACTTAAAATATTGATACCTTAAATGAACTTACCCCAAACGTTGATACATTCCTATGTAATTTACTCGTTAATAATAACACAAAAATGTTGTGAATAGGATATAAGTTTTCACTATTCACATGAAAATAGTTTATATATCTGATTCTGATCGACAATTATCTTTTTTCCTTTTTTTTTTCCCTAGTTTTCTCAATTAGGAAACTTATTAAACTGCCGATTCAAACTGGTTTCCACTCAGTTTTTAAACTAGCGGTTCACAACGTACGAGGTCAGGTAATTTAAAGATATTGATCTAGTTAGACCCACTTATTTGGCCTGTGTAGACCTTTCCTCCTGAGCTAGTTTCTAATTTAGGAATTGCCGATGGCTGGTCGAAATGACTCGTAATGATATCCATTGAATTCGTGAAAGTCATACTATTTGAAATTCATATTGTTCATATATGTCATAGGTGCATAGAAGCTGCATTGTTGGGGTTTTCTATTTCCTTTATCTAAATGTCCTCTCTCCTTGGAGCTAGATAACAACCACTAAAACTTACCATCGTATAGAAATTTACGTGAGCAAAGAAAAAATATAAAAATTTAGGTAAGAAAAGGTCACAATTAGTTAAATTATATGTATAATAAGGGTGAATACAATAAAGTTTAGCATAAAAATCGGGAACAACAAAACATGAAATAAACAATAGAGAGCGAAATAGAAACAAAATTTTTATGTCTTCATATAGTTCTAATGCCATTTTTAAAAATTAATGCAAAATTACTGTTTTTCCAAAACATGCTTTAGAAATACTTGATTGGAAACACATTCAATAAATGCATCCAAATAATTACACTAAAGACGCACACATCGAATGGGTTGGCATCAATTTTTTTTAATCTATTTGGTTTCAGTGAATGTGCCTGTTTGTGTTTTTTCTTTTTTCAATAAAATTTGATGTCCATATTCAATGTATGCACCCATTCTGTTTTGCTTTTTTTTTTTTTAATTTTCTGGACACATTTAGTGATTGCGTTCAGATCCCTTACTTACACAAAACGCACACATTCTTTCACACACACTTAAGTCGCACTCTTCTTTCGCTTCCTCAGTCTAGGAAATTCTCCAGGTGATCTTTTTTTTTTTTTTTTTTTAAACATTCACCCCGATTTGTTTTAAGGAGTCTATGGCATCATCTTCAAGTAAATCAACATCAATCTCTTCTAGTTTTAAGTTTATATGTTAGTTTTTTACTCGTCATTATAACAAACCCTAATAATGAAATTAGACTATATTTTCATGTTTAGCCTATAGTGGATGCTATTTGGTGTAGATTTGCATTTGTCAAGTTATATTGTGATGATTTTGTAAGCTTAGACAAGTTGATGCTTGTACATGCTTGATAAGTGTTTAATGAAATGTCTTAATAGGCTGGAATATGGGAGATTTTCTTCACTTCATTGTCTATGCTCAAGGGAATATTGTGACTAGAAAATACGGTCCAAAATATGACCGTGCCCCGATCAAGAAGGTATAGATGAGAATTGATGCTGACTATACTCATTTCTTGAGCAAGATATGTGGCAGTATCAGGGTAGATCCAAGTATGAGAGGTGTTCAAATAGTCCATAGACACCCACATTACATGCCTAATGGGCCATCATTCATGTTGCTTCCTATTTTATATGACAAAGGTGTTGAAGATTTGATTAATCAAGCTAAGGAGCTTGGTTCAGGTTTATTACAAGAGCTGTATGTGTAGGTACAAGGAAAGTCTAATGTTTAAACTAGGTCCATGCTATCCCACTTGGAACAAGTTGAGGTTATACACTTGGATGACCAACAAAACACATCGATGCAACCTATCAATGGTTTCGATGTGTCCAACAAAACTCTACACCAGCAAAGTGTAATGCATCATTCATTCCCCTATGAACTTTAAAGAGTATGAGCCCACTCCTATCGAAGAAGGAATGGTGGAACTTAAAAGGAGAATTAAACAAGAAGTTACTCCAATTCTAAATCCTAGGCCTGTAGATGAAAATCGAGAAGGTTAGTATTATGTCGATAAGAATGGGAACCTAATAGGGGATGAACAAAGAGACAGTGAAGATGATGACAATTCTAAGGAGGTCAGGGAGCATCGTGACAATGTCATGATAGGAATAACAACACAATAACCCTCCAGTTCAAAGGAAACTCGTCCAAGTAGTTATGGATGCATAAATTTCAAGGAAAGCTTGAGTATAATGAGAAGAAATATAACAACACTGATGATTTGAACAAAGTTATGATGTTCAAAACCAAAGCGGATCTTATTAACCATATGAAAACATCTCATGTGAAGCAACACTGCAACTTTCAGGTGGATGAATCAACCAAGACTTTATGGTTGGCATATTATATTAAGCAGGATGAAGGGTATAGATGGAGGTTGTGTGCTTGCAAGAAAAACCTGGAGGGTCTTTTTGTCATTACCAACTTAGAAGGACCTCACACATGTCTTCACCCCATGGTGGGTTAGGACCACATGCAAATAGATTCTAATATCTTGGCCCAACAATTCTTGACAATGGTAAGGGAGGATGCGAATGTAAAGACCATAGCACTTTGAGCGCATGCAGAACATCTATTTTGATACCAAATATCGTGATGGAGAGTGTGGGAAGGGATAGGAGGGTGATTGCCATGGTATATGGAGACTAGGACAAAGCATACAATGAGCTTCTAGAACTACTATATCCAATGAAAGCCACAATCCTAGAACACAAGTAGATTGGGGATAGACAAGATCCACATAACCTGGTAAATCAATCCTTTAATGGTTATGACATTTAGCCCTTGTGTAGAAGCCTTCAAGTTTTGTTGACCTATCATATGTATGGATGGAACTTTTTTGCATGATAAATATAAACATGTGCCGGTGGTTACATGAGGGGTAGATGGCAACAATAGGATTGTTCCCTTGGCTTTTTGTCATGTTTCGGCAAAAACAACAAAGTTATGGAGCTACATGTTATTGGCCACTATAGTGAAGAGACGATATGCTTGATATCTGATGTTGGGGGGGGGGGGGGGGGGGGGGGGGGGCGCTAGGTTTATCTCAACATACAGAGAACAATCCAATGGATAGTTGCCTCCTTTTGTTGCTCAGTGATTTTGCATTAGATATGTTGCCAGTAATTTCAACAAAGTGTACAATAACGTGAGAATGTAAAATTTGGTATGTTGCATCTCAAGCACAACCATGTAAGTTTAAAAAATTCATGGGTTTGGTTAAAGATATTAATGCAATAAAATGGCTCAACAAAATCAAGCCAAATGGATCATTTACATTGTCGAAGGAACAATGGAAATTGGCATTTGATGGCAACTACCATTTCAGTTACATGACTACGGACACGGTCAAGGCTTATAATTTCATGATTCATGGTGTAAGGGGCCTTCCTGTCATGACACTTATGAAAAAGATTTTCTATAATTGTGTTATGCTTTAGGAGTAAAGGATCATAGAGGCCACTGGTGCTATAAAAGACAATCACATATTCACCACTTTTACATGAAAGAAGTTGGAGCTATGGGGCCAACGTGCTACCAACAATCGGGTCACTAGTTTCCATCGAAGTACTAGACTATTGGAAGCACGAATAAGGCCCCATCGTGGGGGTCGTAGCTTGAAGGGCGGATGTTGGACACAGAAGGTCGATCTTCGGAAACATACATGTACATGCAACAAATGGCAAATTTGTAGGATATCATGCTCACATGCTCTAACTGCGGTACGCACATGTGACTAAACTCATTAACCTTAGTGGGACCATGGTATAGATGGACAAATGAGATTCGATGCTACCAATCACACTTCTATCCCATTTGGGATAAGTTGGAGTAGCCAGCACCAGCTAACTTCCCATACTTAATGTCGAATTCTATAATGACTTGTACGAAGGGTAAACAATGAATGTGAAGATTTCGAATGGAGATGCACATTAGAGGTCATTAGGATAGAGTCACTTGTAGTGTTTGCTGCCAGCAAGGTCACAAGAGAAGATGATGTCCCCAAATAAACCAGTAGGGTTAAGACCATAAACTATTTTTAAATGCACATTACTTATTCAATGTGATGATTGTTATTTATCTTCATGTTTTGGTTACATTTACCAATGTTTGATATCTTTTTCTATTTGTTCTCTTCTATAGGATAGACGGGTCTTCGACTTATAGATGGATTGGTATTAACACGATAGGCGACACATAGATAAGAGGATGTGTGGACTGCAGAGGTAAACTACTAGAGAATCATCCTATTTAGTTTTTTTCATGAATAACGCTAACAATTATGTTGTTTATGTAATATATAGGAAAATATTTTATAATTAAGGGCAAATGTGTCATTTGTTATAAAATAACAGGGTTCTATGGTCAACCCTAATAAACGAGATATTATTATCAACCATCACATTAATGATGGTCAACAAATCCATAAAAACAGTAAATCTTTAATAAATTATGAGAAAGGGCAAAAGTTATCATATGTTGAAAAATAAGAGGGTTTTATGGTCCACCTTAGTATTAAGTTGAGGGCTTTATCTATGATCCAGAGATGTTTGAAGAATAGTTTTTGACAAAGAAAAATTAGTCTTTAGGCCGCCTCCTGGAGAATCTACGCCGCCGGAGTAGAGACAATGTAGGATGGAAACAGTAACGTTTCTCTTAAAGATGGGAATAACGCTGCCGGCGTTCACTAAGGTTTTATCTCAACACCGGCATGAAAGCCGCCGGCATAGGATAAGGATTTGCCGGCGTATGAAGGAAGAATTGAAATTCTGGGATTCAAAGCCCCGATGAAGGCTGCCAGCGTTCGTGTGAATTTGCCAGTGTATGGTGTACGCCGGCAAGATCTGCAAGTACACCGCCAGCGTATGACCAAATTTCTATAAATACAAGACGCGAAAAATATTTTCAACAGATTTTTCTTTATATCATTTCTCCTTCGTGAAAGAGAGTTTTTGAGAGTTCTTTAGGGTTTGGTTGAATTTTTATATGAAGGTTTTTCGAGTAAAACCCTAGCACGTGTAAGATCAGTGAATTGGTGAATGCGAGACAGGGTTTAGCGAATCAAAATAGTAAGTAAATCTCCTCTATTATAGATTCCAACAAAATACGATCTAAACAATTCTTATATGTTCTTAATGTATTGCGAATTAGGGTTTTGGTGAAAATATTTGGTGTTTGTGGAATTTTGTGCGGTTCCTTATTATTCTTGAAGATAATTGTGGAGTTTGATCGGAATAGACGGTGCAGATAACGGAGATTTCTTTTCAGGTTAGGATTTTTGGAGAATTCATGTTTGTTAAGATACTGCGATCATGTCTATTGATATATATATATATATATATTGTAACAGGACATTTGGAGTTTTTGAAACTGTTGTTGATGTGGATATAGGAGTTGGTGGAGTTTGGGTTGACTTTGTGTTGCTGGTATCAAATTCAGAGGATTTGATTTATATTCCTGAGATTTAGAAAGGTACGACCAATCAATTGTTTGATGTATGTGCTTGTAGATTAGAATTTTTGTGAATGGATGTAGGAACAAAATTGCATAATGAACTTAATAAATATTCGGCTGAATAATTGTCTGTCTGGTTGTGGTTGGCTTTGACCAGTAGAGACCTGGAAGACAGTGATACTGGTGAGGCACCCTGATATCTTAGTGTGAGGCTGTCCTGAGTGGACTCGTGCTAAGAAATGATTCCAGTAGAATTTAGGTGTTCAGGAATTGGCATGTTTGGGGAGTACCCACTCATCCATATATGTATATGATTACTTATTTTCAAAATCAGTTGGTTGTTTTTAAAGTAGAGTCTGAGTTACTCTGAGTTCAGAATTTATGTATACTGGATTCTGAATTGTGTTGTTTTGCTGGACTAAAATAGATAATAAATTGTTGTATGCATTTAGTTTAGTTGCATTTATTTATACATGTTGTTTGTGCATAACCTTGCTTGAACTGGATTGGATGTTATCGTACTAGGCTTCGCCGATCATCCTGTTATATTTTAGGTGCAGGCGATGATAGTATGATATATGATCTATCGGGTTTTGATATCGCCTATGAGGATGGGGATGGCGTTAGTGGTCTTGACTACCCTGCTGATGACTAGTTGTATAGTAATAGATGACATAGGATGGATCAAGGAAGACTTTTTATGTTTTGTTGTTATTCAGTGCTAGACTCATGTTTATGTCCATTGGATTTTCAGTTGTATCTGAAGTTCTATATGTGGTATTAGTTTTTAGGGTATGGTTTGACTTGTTGACCTGCAGTTATGTCAACAATGTCTAGTTTTCTGATTATGGAGATTTTATATTTATCAGAATATTTATTTATGAGGACCATATGATTTCTTCTATACCTCATGAGTTATACAGGTGATATTTGAAAATTTGTGGATATTAGAGCCTTAGCGTGTCCTAATCAAGAGAGGGCACGTGGCGGGTTGTAATGCCTTATTTTAGGGCATTACAGTTTACATGTGCAAGATAATGCTGACCTTATCATACCATCTCAAACACTAATAGTTTGACGCTGAGAGATAAGTCTTAGGCATCTTAATCCCTACATAGAGCCATTTTTTCAGCAAGCAGGGATTTATGGAGCCAATAGACTTCGATTCATATAGCTTGATTGGCACTTCAATACTGCACTTGTGTGTTGGAGACTAGAAACTCATACATTTCACATGCCCACAGGTGAGATGACAATAACTTTCCAAGATGTAGAGGTTTAGTTAGGCCTATAGGTGGACAAGTTACTTACTAGGGGTTATACCAAGAGGCACTCATATAAAAGGTGGATGAATTAACTTAAACTAGATCGCCAGCATGTTTGATGACATATCTAAAGATGTTAATAAGGTGTTTCTTATCCGATACATGTGTGTACATACTATAGTTGGTAAGAGGTTTCCCATTTTTCGATAAATTGGGAAACTTGGTTCACTCGATGTTCCTTAAACTATTAGAGGATCCTAATGTCATAAGACAATACCTATGGGGAGCCACATGTTTAGTATGGTTATATAGACAGTTATGCCATGCAGCTATATCTAGTGCTCAAGAGATAGAAGGTAAGGTAATATTGCTTGAAGTGTGGGGGTGGGATAGATTTCCCTTGTAGTAGATTTAGTATGGCGGTACTTACCGGCTAACCACTAGCATGCAAATGGCGAATGCGTAAAGATACCATACATCATCCTACACATGTTGTCACGTGTATCGCCTAGCTTTGGATCGATCGTCAACTCGTCAGGTATGTGAAACATACTTTATGTTTTAGTAAACACATGTCTCATCTATTGCTAATCTTTTCGTTCTTTATTAAATGCTAACACTTTCAATGGATGCAGGTGGACTTGAAGCCATACCCCAAGAACTTATTAGATTGACTTCCCTCATTTTGTACTGCCAGGTGACAAATGTGGACAACATGAGTGGCGCTCATTTGCATCGCTATTATTGAATGGCACTTCTTAGATAGAGTAGCTCAGGGTTTGGAGGGTGGCAATGCGTCCTAGTTGATGTTAACACGAATAGAGATCTTCATAATATTGACATGTGGGTGTGGGTGTGGCTTTGGTGGGAAGCATAGGCACCTTATGAAGAGGATGAACCAAAGATTAATGTTGAAACACAACGTCTATGGTGCTGATGAACAAACAGACCTCCTAGAGGGTGTTAAATCACATCGTTAATACCAACCCAACGGCAATTACCCATACAAGTATCATTTGACACAAGTACTGCCAATGTGCCTTTAGATAGCTCTTATCCGAGTGATGTTATGGGTAGTTTGGTGTATGAACCTAATACAATTGTGACTCCTTCATACAGCCACGATCAATATGAGCCGATTACAAATCCTCTAGCACCCCCTAGAGAGCGGCCACTCCATATTGCTGATGAGGCCAATATGGGGTAAAATGTAACATGGCTGACACAACAACAGCCTCCACTGCAATATAATCCAGTTGCCCCTAGGGATTTTGGAGAAGGTTTTGGCAAAGGAAGTGAGCAAAGGGGTGATGATCAGTTACAAGTAAGGAGAAGGAGTTGATGTTTAAGAGATTAAGGAAGACTTTTATGATGCATGGAAGAAAAAGTAGACCGATTACACCTTTTTTTTTAATTTTGAGTATTGTATCTAATACTAATTTTGTTTTATGTCATTTGTATGAAACACTAATTGATTATAATGTATTTACGCGGTTATTGTCATTTTGTTTCAAAATACTTGTACCATAATAATAAGTTTGGTCATGACTCCGTTGGAGTCGTTGTATATTGAATGGCAAGTGTTGGCTAAAGTTGAAGTTTGATGTGTATTAAGTGGTACATCTTTGAATTCATTATTTGAACAATATTGGATAAGATAGGCTAATGTTGGTGTTGGTTGTGCTTATGGTGTTTGTTATGTTCATGGTGTTAGCTGTGTTGTTTTTATGCTTAAAGTATTTGCAGGTATGTTTGAAGTGCTTGCATAATGTTTAGAGTGTTTGCAAAACTAAAAAAAAAAAATCAGCATAGTCACACAGACACATTCACAAAATGGGTCTGAATTATTTTAAAAATAAAATAAAATAAAACAGGCTTACTCAATGAATGTTTTTGGAAAAAAAAAGGGCACATTGACGTCGAACTTTATTAAAAAAAAAACACAAATGAGCGCATTCAGTAAATGTTTCAAACATATTTTTTAAAAAATTAAAATCAACACGAATTAATTTGGTATGTGCATCTTTAGTGTAATAATTTGGATGCATTCACTTAATGGGTTTCTAATTAAGTATTTCTGGAGTATGGTTTAAAAAATAAATAATTTTGAATTAATTTTTAAAAATGGCATTACATCCATAGAAAAGCCAAAATTTCTATGCACTTTTTATGGATGCATGACTAGAAGCAGATTAGTCCAGATGTTGGAATGCCAATATTTGGGACACGTGTCTCCTCCTAAAAGGAAAGTATTAACATTTTTTTCTTTTTATGTATGTAGCTTTATACCATGATCACATCTTATAGCTTAAGGGTCTGTTTGAACTATCTGTATTTAATTTGTATCAGTATCTGATCTATATCTAAATCTAATATATATCTGGTTTGTTTGATATTTTTATGAGTAAAATTATTTATTTTTCATCTATATATATTCCATGCCAAACAGTCTATTTGAAAACGTTTGTGAGTCATCTACATGTAAACGAAACAAACAAACCCTATATTGGGATGATGGGAACCGGTAAATTGAAAAAAAAAAAAAAAGGAAAAATCCAGGGGATATTACTAATATATGTAAATTGTGTAGACATATCTGTTTCGAGTCCATGGATATAGCCCAAATCTGGAAGTCGACCATATGGTAAAAATCTGAAAACTAGAGTCTGGGTGTCCATTTCAATATATAACCAATCCAAAAGACGGTTTTTTTTTTTTAATATTGACATATACTTTTCCTCACTAACGAAAATAATTAATTTGTCCACCTATGTGTACGGAATATTAATCACACGGTCCAGATGAAAACTTACAACCATCGGTCTAGAAAAGGGAAAATACAAAATTATGTTTTTGTACAATCAAAACCCTCAATTTCCGTAGCTAATGAGATATATCCCCAAAGTACTGAGATATAAGACCAATAAGTTGATTTGAGATCTCCCTATCAACCTCTTGGCCTAAAAAAAGTAATCGTTCTCGATAAAGTCGTACATTTTCTATATTCTTTGGATAATTTTTTTTTTTTTCAAATAAAGAAATATCTATTCAAATACCTAGATGGATAAGTATATATAATGATCTATATTATTAATGAAGTGGATTCATATCAATTAATTTGTATGAATAGATCAATTAATTTTTTTTTATTGTAATGATCTGAAATATTTTACTCATAATAATTTGAAACTCTTAAGGGTTTCCCTACTATTTCACTCCTCGTCCTTCTATATACCGATGGAAGCCTGATCGTTTATCTACTTCCCTAATAGTTACACCACTAGGATGTGAAACTTTTCCTTCAGCCTTGATAGCCCCCCTTTGAACTGGACTCTTTAACTCTATTATCTAATGACATTGACACTAGACACTTAAATGGGATAGATCAAATTTAAATCTCCATTTCTGTTGTAACATTAAAAAAATATACAAAAAAAAAAAAAGCGAAAAAATGTATGTTGAGGAACAAATATCTTATAGAAAAGAAAACTGTTGCCTTTTTATGATTCAATAAAAAATTCCTCAATCTTAGTTGCCAATTTTATTTTAGTAATTTAAAACTCTAGTTGCGAGTTAATATATATGTTTTCGACCATTAACTTAAGAGAATTTAAAAATAAATAAATAAATAAATAGATAAAGATTGAAAAATCTAAATCCCCTGCAAGAAATGAAGCGTACATTTGAACAATTATCTGGAAAGTTCACTTTCAAACTTTGCAGCAAACATGTAACTACTAAAGAAGGTCCAACCACAAGAGATCAAAATCGCCAAAAAGGCTCTCCTAGGATAATGCTATAGCAAAAAAACATTAGTATGAAAAATATATTTTTCTCCTATACCCGCAGATTCTCACTCATATGCAAGATGAAGACTCATCATACAATCACTATCTCACAGAACTATGGGGCATATGAAAAGAAAATGTAATTCACCTAAAGCCATTTTGTGGGCGGAAAAAAATACAAATACAGAAAGATAAAAAAAATCTCTCCTAACTGGAACTTGTAGGTTTGGATTTGTTTGTTTGACTAAATTTTCCATATTTTTGAGATATTCCAGCATCCGATAATGTATCCCATACCTGTATGTGTCAAATCGCTTCAGTAGCATGCTTGCAGAAAAATTCATACTGAAAAAGAAAATAATAATAATAATAATAAATCTAACAGAAACTTTCTACACTTACTTCAAGTTTTCCCTTTGACCCTCCCATAGCAAGCAAAAAGGGACTATCCTCGGAGAAGGAAATGGAAAACACGGCACCCTAGAGAACCAACAATTCATCTCAAAATGCTGGGCATTATACATGATAAAACTTATACCGCACAATTTGCTACCACAACAAAGAAAGGGAGCTTACAAGTTTGGGTCTCCTAGACGTAACACATGAAGGTTGGCTATTAGATATATCCCAGAGTTTCACCTACATAATATGCAAGTCAATGACGCAAATCAGTAATAGCTCTCTACTGAAATTGAGGGAACAATATTCATCATGCAAAAATAAGAGAGATGAAATTACCGTTTTGTCTGTTGACCCAGTGGCAAGAAGCTTTAAAAAAATTTACAGAATACAAAAATTTTAGAATGTATAATAAGATATCCAATATACACATGAAGAGGTAAAGGAAGAAGGGCATACATTAGGTGCAGAAGGATTGTATGCAATGGTGCTGACAGCTTTATCGTGTGCATGGAGGGTAAACCTTGGTTTCGACTCAACCTTTTGATTTGAAGTAGCAGCCCTAATATCAAACCCTCTAATCGTGCCATCTTCCAGACTCACCTTCACCACAAAAAGTACACATAAATATTTATCAGCCTATTTTTTTTACAAATCCGGATATATAATTAAATTACACACTATATAGCATGTATAAGTGCATACATGGTGCACTATAGCATAAGATAAGCTATGTATTTGAATGAGAAATGCCATTAAAAAAATGTATCACACCACAAAGGAATGCTCAGAATGTGGATCCCATGCTAGACTTTCAACATCGGCAGTGACCAACCATTTATATCCAGAATGCGTAGGCATCCTACCATCCTTCTGCAGTTCATGAAATAAAAAATCAAATAAACATGTGAATTTGATTGACTTTTGTCCCAATATGTAGCGAAGCTACTTAAGGCTCAAGCTCAAGTCAGATTATTAATTAAAAGATACGGACTTATTACCATAACAACAGAATGATCAAAAGACCCACTAAGAAGAACTTGAGGTGCATGATGATTCCAAGCAACAGATTGAACCTGTCAAGGTCAAGGAGGTAAAATTAAACATAAAAAAAGGAAGATGTAATCAACATACATCTAATCATTCATTATATCACACATTAGTAAGGATTCGCATGAACAAATTTGTAAAAACAAATGTGTGAAGGTTTTTTCTGGATTGATTTTAAATAAGCCTCTAATTCATTTTTTGTTAGCACTACATTCCAAAGGAAATAAGAAGCATATAACTGGACATCAAGTACAGCACATTTTAATTTGTTGTACCATCAGTTCACTTAATCAACAGCTAGCAAAATGTATCTTTCCTGCTCACATTTTCCAGGATGTCTATTAGTAAATGCAGCTACCTTTCTACATAAGACTTCAAGAAAGCTAAGCTTTTACAAATGAATTTGAATTAAAATATATATATATATATATATTATATGATGTCATGGCAAATACAACAAATCATGGAAAAGGAAGGAAAAACAAACACCTTGTTGAAGATTAAACTTTTATACTTGCCTTGTCTGTATGGTGCTCCATGGTAATAGTGCATTTTCCAACAGAAACATCCCAAATTTTTACTTGTCGATCAGCACTGGCACTTGCTAGTATGTTCCTGAATAATTATCTATTATTAACTAAATCCATCAAATTACAGAAAGACAAGATAGGCAAAGTAAAGTGCAGCTAATAACCTGAACTCCTTGTTCCAATCAAGACCAAGTACTGAATCAGTGTGACTACCTTCCACATACTTAACTGAAGCCTAGTATTCATGAGATGCCAAATATGGGTAAGGGAGCAAGAGTAGAAAAGGCCAATACTCATCGAACATGAAACAGCTTACGACTTTAACAAATTTTTCATGTGTTCCAAGGCAAAACGACTTATTGAAATGCTTGCCTTCTTTTTCTTTTTCTTTTTCTTGGTTTTTTCTTCCCCACCCAACACTAAATATGGTTCTACTGCATCCATCTGCATAAAAAACAGGAAGAGTAAGTTGCATCTCACTTAAGTAATGTATACTATAAGCAAAACAACATCCTAGTTGACATACAACATCCAGATCCCAAATCTCAATTGCAGGTCCCATGGAGCCAATTGCAAGAAAATTTCCTACAAATGTCAAAGTATGAAACAAATATTAAGATAAAATAATTATTGGAAAGAATTAATGTACACTGCACCACATCAGTATAGGAATGTAAAGCAGAAGGAAATAATCTTATTGAAAAACAAAAAGGAAACCTTTCTCCCCTCCCTTAAGTGGGCAATCAAGCCATGCTGTACAAAGCGGGAAGTCTGGAATAACTACTTCATGGTGAACATACATATTTGTCTCACCATCATCCGACTCTTCCAACAAATATACCTGCTCCATGGTATATTCATTAAGCAGTGCCATTTATCATATACATATCTCCCATAATTTAGAAATTGAGAAAGTATTCATCCTCAACTAATCAATACATGCCTCAAGAAGGTTGACTTCATCATCAGTGCGTGCACAGACAATTAGAGAATCTGTTGGTTTTACAGCAATGTCCTCAAGCTCTTCAATTTTCGTCCTAATATCCAAGGAAAAAAAAGGAAAGGGTGCCATTAGTTAAATCCAACAGCAGAGAATTCAAAAGTAATGGTCTATGTTGTTCACCTCATCTTTATCCTTTAGATATGGATCCATGTGATTACTTGGATAATAAAGGTCCCCCCGGCCCGAACTGAATAGCTCTATATCTGCAATTAACCAGGTAAAACACCATCTTTATGATATGATCCATATAGCATCAAGAATTTGGATAACATCTCTGCAACAATGAGCTTTTGAAATAGCATCTTAAGTAAACTATCAATCTACTTGAGCTCAACACTTTAATTTTTTCCTATACCTATATTAATCAGAGTACACATTAGCCATGTCAAATCCACTGCTTGAAGACTCAGTAATCATCGAACTCAATCAGCAGTTTCAATTTTTTAGCATAATCCATAATAAAACCTTGAAAAGCCGACAAGATTAAGCATTAGGAGATAGTAATACCAGCATCCTCTTCATCATATTTATCCATGTCAAGCTCCCGGAGACCATCGGCTATATTGTCAAAAGCAACTCCCTCATTCTTCCTTTTATTGCCCCGGCCAAGCGCCTCAGCAACTGCTAAAGCATTCGCAACTTCATCGGCATTTTTCGCCGAAGCATCCTCCATATTCTCATCATCTTCCTCCTCCTCCTCCCCATCACCATCTCCACTGTATCAAAAATCCGAAACATCAGAAGTTTATCCAACCAACAAAATTCTATCATAATAACAATTACAAAACCTTCTCTATAATTTCACGACATCGGACCATTCGGATATCACACATGTATGCAATTATATACATAACTGATGTAAAGATTAAAACTTTAATCGGTCCATATTTGGAATTGCCTATTCCATTGAGTATTTTGGAGGAAATTAGCCCTAACCCTAAATGATAGAGGATTCCAAACCTTCTTTCAAGAGCTGCGGTCTTTAACATCTCATCGATTTCTTCCTGAGAAGGAGGTTCGGCGACCTCCAGGATGGCTTTTGAAGCACCTTTTGGAATCCATGATAGTGCTGATATCATCTTCTCGTTGGTTATGAAATTAAAGAATAATTATAATGATAATTAAGTTACGGGGATTGTTGGTTGAGACTTCAAACTGTGGGAAGTGAAAGAACTGGAGGAGGCAAGACAGAGTTAGGGTTTTAGGTGCTTGATGGCATGGAAGTTTTAATGTTTTATTATTATTATTATTTTTTTTTTTTTTTTTGTTTCAGATTTTTTTGTTGTCCTTTTGGGCTTATAAGATACAACACCATTTGGTAAAATAGGAGGAAATGAAAACATGAAGTACTATGATAGTATATCATCAATCTATATCTATTTTATATTTATGGGATGGTTATTTTTTAATGATTTGTATGTTATATGTTCATTAGAAATATAAAACAAACACACGATCATAAAATGGGGCACTTTTAATTAATCATTAACATGTCTTTTTTCTCCCCCAAAATATTTCATATTAATAATATAATATCATTGCATATATTATTATAAGAAAAAAGTAATATATATATATATATGTATATGTGATATAATATATTTAGTGTAGAATAATATATACGTTATATAAATACATCTATATCAAATGTTATTATTTGTATGGAGGGAGGGTCCTTATTATTATTTGGTATTACAATGAGGAGAGGGATTTAATCCTGATATTCTTGTTTAAGAGTATAGAAAGTTATCACTCGACCACAAACTATTGACAAGTTTGTAAGGATTGATGTGTAAATGATACGTCAATAGCAAAGATATCAATTTTTAAGAAAGTAAAAAAAAAAAAATTAAGATCAATATTTTAATTATATGAATCCTAACTGGTAAATAAGGACCAATTATTGGCTATAAATGAGTCTAAAATCTTGGTATAAAAAAATAAATGTGGTAAAAACAATGTTCTTATAAATTCAATAGTTCTCTAGAACTAAAGAAAGAAATTAATATGACAAAAGATAATATCAATATTGAATAATTCAATTTAATTACAATTAAAAAAATTATTTATAAACCAAAACAACCTTTTACATAATATAGGAAAAAACCAAGCATAAAAAAAACTAAAGATATTATAAAATAAAATAAACAAATAAGTAAATGCATGAAATTGAATAAAACACATCTTAAACATCTATAAGCAATCAAACATTTCCTTTTATTTGATCACACCTAGTTGACTATGTATTCTTTGTGGATCACCCTTTTGTTAATCACTCTAATTAGCTTGGATTGAGTTATGCATCAACCTACAAACTAGTTGTGACAGAGTTTTATATATAAATCTTCTAGATTTTTTCCCTTATTATGATACAAAAGGCAAGCCATCTACCAATGTAGTATAGAAAGTAAATATAGGTCATATTCTTTTAGGGGTTACTTAACTCCTATCCTACTCACTCTCTTCCATTATCTAACCGATAAGATCACAAGGGATTTTAGTGTTTACTAATATTCTACTATTATTGTACAAAGAAGCGTAGATTAATTCACAAAGAATAATCTCAAAATAGAAGGACTAACTTAGACTTTGCTTCACCAACAAACTTATTATGTAGCTTCATTGAAAACACCCAAAAGATCATTGTTAAACTCTTGAACCATTTAATTCTTTAAGATATGTTGAAGCGTCTCTCAAGATCATCAACTGTTAATCCTAAGTTTAACAATTAGAATCTTTTTCTAACCATTAACAACTTAGAACCGCATTAAGATTAAGGATTCAATATAAAACCAACAAGTGATGGGAGAATTTCACTACTCTATCTCTAAATGTTATAAGCAATTCTCATTAATAGCTTAGATCTATTTAAATGAATGATTTCCAAATCAATTCAAATGAAATTTCACATGAATTCATATTGTGCACTCATATAAATCCAAGATCATTGTGCTCAACCTATTAATTTTAAGAATTGAACAATATTTCAATAAAGTAGGTTTAGATCCACAAAATCTAAGTAAACTTAACTACTCCTCCATCAAAATATAGAAATTAAGCATTAATTCAGAAGGAGCACAAGATAATATGTAAGAAAACACATATTAAGAGCATAAATCCTTGCAATTGAGATCCAATTTAACTCTTAAATTGATCAACCTTCAAGTTTTTGACAAGACACCAGCAAAGCTCTTCTTTTTATCTCTAAAACTCTCTAAATATTAGTAAAGATCTATATATTCTCTATCTATAATATGGATCTGCTCCTTTTATTTGTCAAACAAAACACTATATAATTAGTTAGTTGTTGGTGTAGTAAAAGCAAAACAAATAAAAGAAAAGAAAAACTATAGGGTAAGATAGGCTAGTAATTACAAGAAGAAACACGGCCGAGTCTCAAGCCATGTTTGCAATTGTGACAATTCTCTCAAACGTAATCGAGCCTGTGAATTAAGATGAGTTTAAAATTATGAATTCAACTTGTTGAATGTTCTTCTCATCCATATGCGATTGCGGTTTATGCTAATATTCACTCACAAGAACATGTGCAAGTGTGGTTTAACCTCTAAAATCGTGATTTGTTGATTCTATTCTCTTCCTTTATGAAATCTTCATTAACTTCTGTGTAAAGCTCCAATAAATTAAAATCAACAATTAAATCAAATAAGTGCTACATTTATAACGATTCTAGTGATTTATAAACCAAAATAAGCACAAATCCGCTTAATTAAGTAGAGTAAATATCAATTATCACTAACTTTGGCTAAATATTTGTATTTTAAGGAAGTCAAATGAGGAATATTATGTTTTGAGTTAGTTATGAATTTGATCTAAAATATGCCTTAATGTTATTGATCCCTGTCCTTATGAAACTATTGAATTTAGCTCCTAGCATCTTTACTTTGTTTCTTATAATTAATGTTTGAGGTACCTATAGTTTATCCAGCAAACTAATACTCTCAAACTCTCAACAAGAGAATTCATCCTCTAATCTTCACTTTAATCAAAAGGATATAAAAGTCTAATGACTTGTAACCATTTGTAGTTGATTGTCTACATGACTTGCAATGTAACTAGTTTAATGAATTAATATCGGCTTTATTCCTCCATTATTTGTACTCTCATCAAAAGGGTACATCTTTTAATGTTCATCAAAATCAAAAGGAGATGAACCGGTCACATAAAAAATAGTACTAACTTTACTTAAAAGATCAAACTTATAATGTCACGTTTAGTATAGGGCTATAAGTGAGTTGAGATAGCTCGCGAGTTACTCGAGTTCAACTCGATGAAAGCTCAAATTCAATTCGCTTATAATAGAGTCCAGCTCAAGTTCGAGCTACTCGAGTAGTTATCGAGCTCTAGTTCGAGTTTTAAAATACTCGACTTAGTAAGCTCGCAAGCTTAAACAATATTAAATCGAGGCGAGTCGAGTTCGAGTTTATCAAGTATTAAATACTCTATATGGTTAAATCAATATTTTAAAAAATAATCAAGCTTAATCAAGTCAAATTCGAGTTTATCGAGTATTAAACTAAGTTGAGTTTGAGCTTAAAAATCAAAGCTCGATTGAGATCGAGTTCGAGTTTGAGCTTCAAGTTTTTTATTCTAGTCGAGTTCGAGTTTGGTACTGTGTCGAATCGACTCGACTCGTTTACAACCCTAGTTAGTATGTAGGAATATACCCGAATGAAATTGTGATTCCAAGTTATATTCCCATTCTTATGTTTGGTTACACTTTTAAAAGTTGAAATCATGATTCATAGGAATGGATGATTCTGGTTTTGTGGGGGATTCGACCTTTGAAATGTAGAATTACGATTTCATTCCTTCCTCATAAATTATTACCATTAAATTACTCTTTTATCCTCCTACTTATTAATTATTCACAATAATTACTTGGATTTTTTTACAAATAACATGTCAATTCCATTCTATTACATGATATATCCTATAAAGGAATGGATTCATCATTCCATCTCCCATTCCACTCCTACCATTCCTATTTGTTCTATTTAATTTTATACAATTCCTGCATACCAAACATGACATAAGAATTGTACTTCATAATCTCAATGACTTGCAATGTACCATCTCCTCCTGATTGTAATTTGAACTTCTACTAATGTGTATCCACATTCAATCACTTAACTGAAATGTGACTACTTGTTAGCTTGGGTGACATATATATCATATATATTTTAACAAGGGATAATGTCACAAATAGTACCTAAACTTCGACAAAACATACAATTAGATAGTTGGACTTTAAAAATGATCAATTTGGTACCTAAACTTTGAAATTGATCAATTTATTATCTAAAAGAATTTGAAGAAGATACTGTTGATATACCTAAAAAGTTCTTTAAGGTACTAAATTGATCAATTTCAAAGTTCAGGTATTAAATTGAACAATTTTAAAGTTCAAATAATTAATTGCATTTTTTTTTTTTAAGTTTAGGTACCGTTTGTAATATTAACCCTTTTAACAATGTATTGCTTGTCTCTTCATGGAACTTTTTCACCACCTCTACTTTCTTTTTGCTTGTTAAATTTGAATACTCAAAAATAGGTAAAGGTAGCCAACCAATGGGTTTAAAGGAAAAAAAATCATAAACAAATCCAAATGGTTAAATAAACAAATGAAAATCATATGTATTGCGAATAACTGTATGGTTTTGAATTTAAAGTGACTGAAATATTGTTTTTTGGTGCTTTTGGTGTTGTCATTTAATGGTTCTAAGTTAAAAATAAAAAATAAAAAAGATGAAGAATCGAGAACATTACAATTTACTTGAAGAAATTTATCTCGTATAACTTGTCCATGTGAGAAAATGGCTTCATAGTTTTATTCTCTTCTATCTTTACATAATGTGTTTCTCACATGGGCTATTTTTAAATTGAACATTGTATTTTTATTGGAGTATAACTCACAATATGCTTAAGTGTGTTTAGTAAGTGTTTTGGAAATAAGACTACATGCATGCCTCGCCTTCCTAGTCCAGTCTGACATTTTCTCCAATTTTGAAAGTGAAAAATTCATTCCAAATAATTGAAATTTTATCTTTTGAAATGGTTGGGATTTTATCATTAACAAAAATTCGGTTTTTATTTTTGAGCAAAGTGGTAAAGGTTTTTTTTTGGAATTTTTTTCAATTATACTTTTCTTTATATCAATCTACATTCTTCTTTTTGGGTAATTGTACATCTTATAGTTCTAAACTTCTGCCACGGGTACATATATTAGAAGCTAACTGTGTTTATCTTGGAGAGTAGAGGCGTTTGTTGATTTGCACCTCGGTTGTGCTAGAATTTGCTTTTAAGGCAGAGGCTCGGTTACGTCATGGTAAAAACCGATAAGCTCTTTCCATTCTTATTCCTTTCTTTTCCTACAGTCCAAACTCATGGCTTGGTGTAAACTTATAGGTTAAGAGGCTTGAACTTCCTTTTGAATGAAGGGTTTAAGACTCAAAATAAGGCAACTTTAAAGAAAATCCTTTAGAAAACCTCAACTCTCTATTGAAAATTGACTCAAATTCATAATGTAGCTACGAATAGAAAAAAGATGCTAAGACAGAGCAGTAAGAAGAAGAGAGTGAGAGTAGGCAAAGAATGAAGAAAAGAAGATGATGATTCTTTAACTCTCATCTAAGAAAAACCAAAGCCATTATTAAAGACACAGAAGATATCAACTTGGGTACTTATCTTCCCTTCTAAATTAACATGCTCAGTTCACCATGATAATCTTCATACAAATATGACCCAAAACGCGGCTACTAAATTTTTCAAAAAAGATGACCACGTAGTCGACAAGTTATTTTTAAACAAACACCCGTACCAATTCAAAGCTCTCTCCTCCATGGCATAAGTAGCCATCCTAAATCTTTCATTCTTAGGTACATTATGAAAGGTACTTATGTATATATATATATATATATATTGTGTGGTCGTAAAAATCCATGATGTGTATTATTAGAGCATTTTAGTAATTCCAATTTATGTTCGATATATGAATGCCGTGAATCTATTTAATTTTATAGATTGTTTGAGAGTGAAATGCATCTTAAGTAAGATCATTTTTATCCTCTTATTGAAATTCAAATATATTCCATCACATGTATCATGTTTTCAAAAAATTCTTTCATTCTTGTTTTAAAATTTTGTTTCAAATCATCGGTTCTTAAATTCAATCCATTCATTAGAGAATGTAAAATGTTGAGTTTGTTATCAACATCACAAACCTTACTTATATGCCCAATAATTTCTTCTTATACTTGAACTATTCCTCTTGTATCATCTACCATACATTTGGTCATAATCGTTGCACTTATCAAATCGGTGAAAGCATTAGATAGTCAAGCCAAGGAAAAATTTAACTTATGAGATATATATATATATATATATAGATTAGACGGGACTATCATAAGGCCACTTTATAACATTAACAAGGTCCGATTGCTCTCTTCCATACTCTTTCCTTATCTCTTCTCTTGTATATTGCAAATTAGGGTTTTCCAAGATCACTCTTTTCTCCTATACATCTTACTAGAAAAACGTGTATTATATCACTTTTTACAAAATTAAACTTAAATAGCATAAATAAATTAATTAATAGAATTTAACAATGTATCTTTCTAGCAATAGTTTCTCAACATCAAGAATGATAAGGCAAGACTTTTTCTTACTTGGAATTTTGATGTTTTCAAATAGAATCATATCTTAAAGTGAGTATTTTACTCTTACAGAAGTTCTTGGTGTAGAAAGTGCAAGGAAATCTTTTTCTAAAGATGTAAAATTATGATGAAAATAAAGTAATCAATAGGATAAAAGAAGTATATTAATGTATAGGGTGGAAAACTTTGGCATTCTTGACTCAAGGAAGATTTCAATATGAGGAAAAGTAAGTAAATAAACTCTTGTTGTTATTTTCCACTGTGATGTGTGTGCGCGATGAGATTAGGTAAAAATTGTGTTTCAAAAGATGCATAAACAATGATATGATGTGAGTGTAATATTTGAGATGAAAATATGTGATTTGGATTTGTCACGTATAGGATAAACCTTCAGCTAGTTCAACACAACCCAACATGGACGTGGTGACTCTTGTTTTGAGTCTTTGATCTTAACACAACCCTATCATGGTTGTGCTCAATTCGTGTTAAGACTCTTTTTCAGCATGGCTCTCAATATGACCAAGTTCAAGTTGCGTTTAGCCTTAATTTCAACATAGCCTTCTAGCATGATTATGTTCAAGTCATGTTTAGTACAACTTTTTCAAAACTTGTTAAACTCTCCACTAAAGCACATGAAACTCGTTTAACTCCTTTCTTAAGCTTGGAATATACTTAAAAAGCTTGAAATCAAGTTATTACCAAAGTAATACTAATTTCCTATTTTAAGTTAACATTCTATAATCTATTTTTTAAACTATCCATGTATGTATCTTATACAAATTTCAATTGTCATATGCTTAAATTCAAGTAGTTTTGCTTAACAAACATCGATGTCAATGTTAGTATAAGAGTGAGAACTATGAAAAATATGATTTATAAGTGACTTTAGAAGTATAAATGGTTTTCTCAAGATAAGTCTGTGTTCAAGATACATGTATACTATGCTTATACTACTAGAATAAATGATTGTTGCTAATCTTTGGCTATACTTAGTGGACCAAGAGTACCGATTATACTAGTGTGGCACCCTGGTGATCTTTATGTGGTACTATCTATGTGTGGAGTTGCATTTTAATAGGATTTGGGCAGATCCAAATGATCTAGACTCATGGATTAGATATATATGTATTATCATATTTTTGCATAGTGGGATGCTAAGTTATCCCAATATTGCTTATTTAACTTAAAACTAAAGATAATACATATTGGTTGTTGCGTTATATGTTTGCACATATAAGTGATGAATACATAATGGCCACCAATTCACCGATTATCTTTTCAGATTCAACTTGTAATACCGACAGCGGTCTAAATGCGCTATGGGTTCTTGGGAATGACGCTAGGATTTGAGAACTACAGGGAGATTAGGAACTCAGTTGTTTACTAATTTCTAGTATAAAGATGAGCATGCTGATACAGCTAGTCATGTTGGTAATACGGTTTAGTTCATATTAATTTTGCTAATTATTGTAGTATATTTTGGAAGTTGAAACCACGTAATGTTGACGAACTTTCAAAGACTTCACTGGAAAAAAATGATTCCAAAATCTTATGCACTAAACTAAGATATTTCCGACACTGGGTATTAAGGTGTGACTAAATTTAATAAAACTCTGAATTTCTAGTATGCTTAGTGCCTTATGTACAGCTTAGTGTGTCCATACTAATTATAGACACGGGTAAATATCCTATATTTGGGAATTATCCAACACTGAAACGAATTACTCGTCATTGTGTTAGTTTACTAAACGACTAGTTTTTAAGTTTTCTTGATTGTGTTTGCACGTTACATCCAAGGGTTCAAGCACAGTTATAGTCATCGAGTGCACAGAACTTGAGAGACTGAATTCTTTTGGGTAAAAATATGGTGATACCCCTCCAGCCATTCTATTATTTTTCTCCTTTTATACTGTGCACATCTAGTTTGTATTTGTCTTGTCGCAACACAACCGCAGCCAAAATGCCAACCCCCTGCCTTGGTAAAAAGTAAAAACCAAGACACCACAATACGCCATACTTCATCTTCACATTCCCCTAGCCACATGACCAAGATTGATGCTGGGTTTCCAAAGATTTTTCAAAAACTCTCCACAAAGTTTGACTTTCGATCATTTTGTAAAATTATACTCTATGCAATATTAACAATTAAGTAGGTCATACTGATATTTTATCCTTCATGACTGCAAACTGAAATGGCAGTTAGAATATTTCATAAACAACTACGAATTAAAAAAAGGACCTTTCCACAGGTCATTTTCTAGTAGATGCATGTCAAGAACAAACCATCGTATCATAAGCAGAGTACAACACAATCCAACCATTGCTCTCTCAATGCAGAATCGATGATCTTAAGTTTTGATAATACACTGGAATCCCGAAAAGAAAAGTCCCAGATGAAACAGTCGGCAATGTAAACCTATATGAAGCTTGGACAGATAGGTCCCTTAGAAAGACCAAGGCGAACTTCCATTCCATGATGCATGTCTAATGGCCTGAACGTTTCTGAGTCACGAGGATCTGCACAACAGCATCTCAAATTCAACATAGCTACACAGCTGAATAAACACATGCAATGGAAGTGCAGGATGTAATGTAACTTGCCATCTACACTTGGCAGAAATGATGCTGAAGGGCTTGCTTGAGATGACTAGTCTTAGTTATTATCACAACCAAGACAAAGGCTCAGATCACTCACACAAATAACAGCGCACACAGGACACATTTAATGTAAAGTTGAACGTATATTGAGTAGTCTATTAATTTGGTTGGTATTGATGTCCATTGATCAAGATACCCTATCTGTCAAGTTGTAGTAGTATAAATTATCCCGCCCCCAACATTTAACATGATAATGCAAACTGGATCCATAAAAATGAAAATAACATGAGAGCAAACTAAAGATATACGGCAATATTCATTGTGTGCCTAAAAATTGACATTAAAATAAACAAAAAACAAGTGGATACCACAGAATTTCTTGTATAAATCCAAATAAGGCAGTCAAAAGGAAAATGCAGAAATTGGAAAGTCTATTGAGAGTGAGGATTTGTTACCATTCAAATAATCCTCAAAACCAAAGTCATCCAAGCTTCCTGTGAGTGCTTCCAAGCCAAGCATTGATGATGAGATTGGTCCTGCGGCCTTTGAAAGCTGCAATAACGATTTCAAATTAGAACAAGCTGAAGAACCAAAAAACATACATAAAAATGGGAAATTAGAGTGGTATTCCCTGCTACCCAAGAGGGGAAAAAACATAGGGAGATGAAATAATTAAATATATATATATATATATATGCAATTGCACCACATACATACACATAAGAGCAAAAAATCTAAAGAGTGAAGTCATTTGCATACGATTAAATCGAATAAAGTAAAGCTAGATGGGAGCTTAATCGACTCTAGCCATTCACATTAAAAACAAGACCTTGCAAGAACATAAACAATCTGCAAAGGTTCTTCTTCATCACTCAGTTTGGAATTATAAAAACTGTTCTGAAATATTTTTCTGCTCCAAAAAAGACTGTACAAATGCTGCTTATCCAATCCTTCAACACTAAGGCCTTGTTAAATTTATCAGGAATAGGAACATGAACTCCTTATGCTCCACTCTACTACTCTCCCCCTCCCGACCTTATCCTCCATTTTCTTCCTCGTGTGTGTTTATTTTCCTTCCTTACTTATAATTCCAACATGCACACAAAACAGTGGCCTTTCATCCTTTCTTTGAAAAAGACCAAATAGTGAATTTCAATCAAATTCCAAGAATAAAAACCGAACGGCACCTAAATACTCTTCAGGTTAGACTTGAAGAAGCCATAGCACCACAACTGCACCAACTTTTCACGTAGCTTCCAATTAAAAAAAAAATCTACAGGAATGGAGTTCATAAATCCTTGTGATCCAATCAGTTAAACCAGCATGCCTTTGGAATTCAATCCATTCAAAAAGCAGCACAACACAATAAAACCGCATACATTTACACACAATCCTTACTCCAATTCTAATGTTAATTTTTACCCTTTGCCCTTGTTCCAATTCTAATCTCAATTTCCACCTCATCTCAGAAATTCATCCTATAAAAATTTGATTGATACAACAACAATGAAGTAAAATTTGAACAGCCTAACCAACACGGTTACATTTCCTTTCCGCGGTAGCCCCACAATAAAATGTACAGGATAATTACATCATATGACCCCTAAAACTTAACTGAGGACTCTGAAACTCTGAAAACGTGGTTCAGTTATCTAAAACTGCTTAAAGAACTACATTTATGTCCCAATACCAATCGAAAGCTTCAAAACTCCTAGAAATAGCAAAATCTCAAAAGTCCTCACAGGCAGTTGGGGAAGCTCGGACAAATACCCATAACAATATAATAAGATACAAGAGAACCAAAATTCATTTCTTCCTATATTGTACTGTACTCATTTCATATTTCACCCTTTAACCATCATAACATACAATGAGATACAAGACAACCAAAATTCATTTCTTCCTATATCGTACTGTACTCATTTCATATTTCACCCTTTAATAATCATAACACACAAAATTCTACAATGAATCCCAGCTTGATCAGCAAAAAAGAAAAAAAGAATCAATCTAACGGCAATTGAAGCGTAAGCATTAATCCATACCGAGAAAGAATCTGCCTATCGAGGTCCATCTTCAAAGGAAAAGCCGAACCGTATGTGTTCGCGAGTAATTTCCTCTTCATGTCCTCTTGCCTTTGCTTTGCCTACACAACAAAACCAAAAACCCTAACTTCAATCAATGTCTTTCTTCTGAAACTAAAACAAATCGTAACAAAACAACAAAATACGAATACGATGATGTCATGGAAGGAAGAGAATAGTTAGTACGTACGGATTGGTAAGCGGATTCGAGAGGATGGGATCCAACGATGTCGCTTTTCACTCCTTGAAGACCGAAACGAAGAGCGTCGTTTTGGACTCCTCCGATTTCGTGTGCTATTGTTTTTGGGGCTTCCATTTTTGCTTTTCTCTCTCTTCTTTGTCTGTTGGTGGTGATGATTTCTTGAAGGAGGAGATCAAAGAAGTGTTTTTGAGCTGTGGTGAGTAGTGTGTAAATGGAGTATCAATACTGGCTTTGTGAACAAGAAAACGTTGAGAGAAGAGGAGAGCCCAACAAGTAACATTTAGAAACGGTTCGGTTTAGGTTCGGTTTTTTTTAAATTAAATCAATTTATAATTCACGGTTTGATTTATTTTTCATCCTAAACTAAATTTTAAATAGCGGTTTGTTTTAATTAAAAATTTCTAAATCATTAAATAACAATTTGATTTGATTTGGATTACAGGTTAAATCAAAATTATAATTAAAAATTTTTTTGTTCTAGTCTTTTTACACTTATATAGATACTTAAATATTTATATTATTTTACAAAATTTATATTATAAATAACGACAAAAAACTTTATGAATTCATCATATTTTTAATTTATAGTTCTCTATAAAATCAGTTATTCATCAATAAAATACATTAACTAACCAATATATAGTAATTCATAATGTTTAATTTTTAATAGAACCATCAAGTTAATTATCTATAAAAAAATTTAACTAAAATAAAAATCATCTATCAACAAAATTCGTCAACGAATAAAATGATATGCTAATAAAATATGTTAAACAATTAATACATAATAAGAGTTTATAACTAAATAAATAAATTTCATACTTTATAAAATTAAAAACTATTAAAAAATAATAGTCCATCATCAAAATATATATATATATATATATATATGATGAGCCTAAAAAACAAATTTAAAAATAAACAAGTTGATTTTAATCAATATTCACTAAATAATAATATCAAATGAAATCATATGAGCATATATATCGCCTTTAATCAGTCATTATAAAAAAAATCTATAGTTATAACTTACAAGTAAAATATTATCATATTTTTAAAAAATGGTTTAGTTCGATTTTACGAATTAGTTGATTTACCTTCCAAACCAAACCATAAATTTACGAATTTGTTCGGATTAAAAACTTTTAAACCAAATTATTAAAAAAATTATATTTTCGGTTTATATTGGTTCAGTTACAGATTGGTTATGTTCGATTGGTTTTTCTACCCACCCCTAATACACATTAACATATATATATATATATATATATATGTATATATAATGGTTGTCGAATGACTAAAATTCGTGTTGATCTCGATTCAACCGGTTCATCTTGATTTTTTCTTAAAAACGGATCAATTCATATGAAGTTTGATTCACGGTGTAATCTGATTTTACTTATTGGTAAAACAGTAGAAATGTGGGAAATACCGATAAAATATTAAAAAAAAAAAAACCAAAACAAAAAAAAACTAATAAAAAATGGTTAACTGGTTCACTAGCTTTTGTTTAGGATCAAACTTTTTAATTTTTTTTAATTTCAATTTATAATCACCAGAAGCGTATAGTTTTGGTTAAATAGTTTGATATTTTAAAAAAATATATAATATTTGTATAATGGTAGTGTTGGATTTTAAACCTTATGAACCAGTATTAAACATATGTTCTTAATTTATTAGTTTTATAGTTATTTCATTTGTTGGTTTGAAAATGTTTTAACGTAATTGTGTTTTTTTGATGTGTTAATTTGTAATTTTTAATATAATTATGAAACAAAAGGGTATAATTTTTTATGATTATAACTAAAATTATGGTCAGCACAAGTTTTGGTTAAACGTGGTATTAAATAGTTACAAATGAAAAATCAAAAAAATTAACTAAAAAAAAGTTAATCAGACAGTTAATTACTAATAATGAACTGGTTTCGAGTTAAGATATTAAAATAATCGATTAGTTCGATTTAAAAAATAAAGTCATAAACCGGTTAACTGGGCCATAAATATGTTTAATTTATTAGTTTTAACTGCCAGTAATGTCCAGATCAAGAGTTGGTCCGGTTTATAAAATTACTTATAATTGTTTTAAAACTATGTGACTAATATTATTTAATTAGATAAATATATGTTATATTATAATTTTATATGATTATTAATGATTTTTCTACGTTTATATAAGTCGGTATGATATTATTATTATACTTTCCAGCATTACCTGCAAAGACTTGCATCGTTTTATATCAACTAATGTAAATCTTATAATTTTTGTTAAGACGTTTTCTATACGGGTATAAATTAATAAAAGTAAGAAATTATAATCACTAAAAAGGATTGATGAATATGATATATAAGTCATAAATATAATTAGGGTGTTTATATAAAACTATAAATTTTAATTTATACATTGTAAAAATGTAATATTATATAGAGAGTATAATGTTAATTTATGTCAAGTACTATAATGGTTATAATTACAGTAAAGAATGGTTATCCATATCTATTCTATAGAGGCTTGTGATATAATATCTAAGGATGAAATACGTGTCTATCAATTTTGTAGAAAAAAATATACAAATACAAATTAAGTAAAAATAATTACACAAATACCAATGCAAAATTGCATATTAAATAAACATTTCACAAATTTATACATGAGATGTCCTTTGAAGAGGCAATTTAGCTAAAAGTCATATAGTGCTAAATCGTATTTCATAAGGTATTTCATAATTTTTTAAGATGAATCACTTTTTGAAAAGATGATTTATTTATTTTGCATCTAAATCGTATCTTCAACATAAGATTCAAGTATAAATTTGTGAAACATCTGTTTAACATGCGATTTTACGTCAATATTTTAGTAATTAATTTTATGTAATTAGCATTTGAGTAGTTTTAATTTGAGGGATTAGTAATTATACAATTTCCTCTACTATCTAAGATAGAGTTGATTTCCACTGGTCTTGGGCCATACAATTTTTTATGAAATTTATAATTTTTTTATATATTTAATAATACTAAATTTCGAAGTATAATTTCAACAACTAAAAATTATGGATGTCTCTACAACAGTTCAAAAAAGCCAACTCTATACCAAACTTACTAAATATCTATAAATGCATATTTTTATTCTTAGTTAGGATAATATGTTACATTTCAATATTACACTTATAATTCCATATACATTACTTTTACTTATAACTAGGGATAAGCGGGTACAAAGTAGGTAGGTATGAAGTGCTACCCATATGCTATCATATGTGCTACAGGATATTAGAATTGGTACTCGGAACCTATCCTGTGGTATCTTTTACCCACCATGTATCATGTACTCTATAAAACTTACAAGGTATAGAGTACTCTATGGAACCTGTTGATTTATATACGAAACATCTTCTCTTTTTTTTGTATTTTCATAAATTGTAGGTTTATAGTATATTATATCTTGTAGTATATTTAATTACCTTAATTTCATACATTCACTATAAATAGTACGTGGAAAGGAATTTTAAAAGTAATTTGTTAATATCACAAGTTTCTGCAATATAGAGAATCTATTTATGTAGGGAAGCTAAAGCTTATAACAAAAATCTATCGAAGCGTTTATATGATGTTAAACAAAATTATAGAAATTGTAGCAGATTCTAAAATAAAAAAATTTAGAGCAATTTTCATATTAACTAATCTTAGAAAATAAATAGCATATAATTTGGGAGCTCAGGTATATACATACAATTATACGTGTTCTAAAAAAAATAACAAGTGCTTCTAAAATAAAATAATATAAATTCATCTATAGTAAAAAATTTTGAAAGATAATTTGCAAAATAATAGTCTTGAATAAAAAGTGGTCGTTAGATAAAAAATGGAGCATTATTATTTATTTTGTGTATATTAACATTGCTTTATAATATTTAATAAGATAGATATAACATATCCTAAAATATGTACTAGTACAAATTTTAGGATAGATATAGGGTATGAAAACCTCATACTCGTATCCTATCCTGTAACTTTTAATATCCACTCGGATCATATCCAATCGAGCAAGGTTCAGGTGAGTACCTTATACGACAAGGTTACCCGCTCACCCCTGCTCATAACATGAGTAATGGCTTATATCACTAAGCTCTTCACTATAGTATTTATTTTTATTTGGAGTTGTCTGTATGTTTATTCTTGTTCATTATGGTAGAATATATTAAAACTTTTTTTTCTTTCCATTTACTACTCTTTAATATCTTTTCTAGATGAGTGCGATAGCTTGAAAATTGTACCCAATGCATCTAAAGAAGATAAAGAGAGTGAAATTATTATACTTGTATCATATTTCTTGGGAAGTAAACACTAGAAAATTATATCTAAAACCTATTATATTGCTTGCTTGAAACCTTCCTAGTTGAGTTAAATATGTTAAGTCATATAATACAATAGAGTTATTTGTTGCTCCTAGTTACAACCCTAAAAATTCTTTTTTGTTTCTTTTTTTAAATGATGTGTCACTTGGATATATTACTTAAAGTATTGTTGTCGCCAAATTATGTCGGTAGAGTATGAGATGGATCGGAACTCAAGTTGGTGACAGCATTTATTAAGGATGGCTACTTGGATATACAAGTTAATAATTTGTGGATAAAATCTAATAAAGTATCAGTGATAGAATATGTGTATATGATCATAGTAGGGGGATATGATATCTACTTATAGTGTAAAATGACCACTTAATAAGAAAGTAGATCACTATTATTGGGGAGTTATATCTCGATATATTCGCTATGTATATCTTCCCATCGATAGTGAATACTAATTTCTAATACTTTACTTAGTTAATAAGTTGGAAGTTGTTGGTATATCTACTAATCACTTCGCTGGTTTGTTTTAATGAAAATGGTTTTTAGGAAAATGTTTTTTATTTCCATGTTTATTTAAGAAAAATGGAACAATTAATGGAAAACATTTTCTCTTATTTTAAAAAACATAGACTCATTCATCTTTTTTTTTGAACTTACGAGATATAAAAGGATAGGTCATTTTTCCATCGATTTGCGAGCTTATCTACCAATTATTTACCATCCAAATACATTTATTATTAATTTTTTAAAAATCTTTCTTTAAAGTAGATTTATTTCTCATTATAATATATGTATTTTTTTATTTTTTTATTTAAAATACATAAAGCTACTTTAAGTTATACAAATAAAGGGAAGGTATTTTCATAAACTTAACCAAACAATTAAAAATATGTTACTTTTCAATAAAACTTTTTGAAGAAAAAACTTTTCTATTAACAAATATTTTTCTTCAAAATAAACGATGAGTGTATATAGACTTCATTGGCAAATCTATACTATGATTATAGTAACAAAAGAGAAAAATGAATAGCAAGCCCAAGTTCAAGTTCATGGTTTGTAATAATCCATGAGTTTGCATTTCAAAATTTCCATTTGTTCTCACATTGACACAAGACAAGAACAATAATGTGCAACTGGCAGTATACATAAATAATTGACTTAATTTATTTATTTACTTTTCCTTAAAAATGGTTCATTAATTCTATAAATTTATTTTAGTATCTTATTATAAGAAATACGATATATGAAAAATTGTAGCGATATTATTAGCAAAGTCAAAATTGTCATATTAAGCAATTTAATTTCTAAAATTTAAATTTATAATGCTTATTGATTTCTTTACTTTTTATTTATCTTACAATATATAAGTTTGACAACATTAAAGGAAATAGATTTTCTAATAAGATTTAAAAAATAGAAAATATCATTGTTGTAGTAGATAAATTAAAAATAGTTTGTGTATTTTAATTTTTCTTTCTTTCTTAATAAAAATGAATAACATTTTATATTTGAATTTATTGAAATCCAATTTTAAAATTATAACTTATAATATTTAAACAGCATCTTCTCATGCTTGTTTTTTTTCCCCGTCATGTAATTTGTTTTCATAATTGGTGTAAATATTGATACATCATTATATTATGTTCGTCTTCTTCTTCTTCTTTTTTACTTTTTCATGCCTTTTTCCCTTATCTTACTTTTACTTGAAAAAAATTATTATATTAGCATTTTATGATTGTTTTCTTGTATTATTTCACATAAAAATATTCTAAATATTAAACATAAAAAAAATGTTGGTTCTATCCTGTCGTATTAGGCTTTATAAAACTGCTTTACACTTCTTATTTCAAGTTGTAAACGCCCAAGTCATGACCTTCATACATATAATCTTGTTCACGATCCCAATAATCATTATGAAATAAATGGAGTTCCCTTCGCATTAAGGCAATCCTAATTATAAGAGACATCGAGTGGTCCTACCAAGAAAAAAGATGTGGTAACCTATCGAATACATATTAATCTACTTCTCGAAACTCATAACCAATGTGTAAACCTGAAATTCAAGGGTCTATATGACATATCAAAGGATCAATGTGTCTTCTTCAATAAGGAGATGATATTCTTCAGTAGGGATGCCATTCCCATTCAAATTCACTTATCATACAGATACCAAGAGAAGTTGACCACCAGCCTCTGCAAAATCATGTGAGAGAGAGTAAACGGCATGAATAACCACTTTTTTGACACTTTCCTAGGTCAATCGGATTTTGTATCCATGACTTTGATAGGGAAGTTCTCGTTTATGCCTAAACATCTATAAAATCATATCTAATAGTCTAAACAGAGTGTCCCTATAACATATTACATTAGAGTACGTGTGTCCATGACTTTCTAAATTCAGTCAAAGACTTGTCTTTAAAATGATAGAATGCAAGCTTCTATTCATCACCATATATCATGATGACCCTTGATTTGACATTGGTCATAGGGTTTGAAGGCAACACATCCTTAGAGATAAAACTTTCCCAAATGTCCTTGACGAGACTAGGCTAGAAGCTCTGGAAAATCCTGAAAATTCGAGGTCTTGTAATAGGCAACCAAAGAGCCATTTGTAGTCTTGCATAATTGAAATATGTAGGAAAAGGTATCGAGTGGTGGAAAATGAATCAATTACTTACAGTGAGGATTGAGAATGTGAGGATCATATTGCTAGCTTAATAACTCAAGCCATCTGTATGAGCACCCAACACAGGGTTAGTGGAAAAAGTTCTTAGTAAGAGTGGAATTTCATGTTCTTTATGGTATATTAGACTAGATAACGAAACCAATTAGTCCTATTTTCTTTCTTTTCTTGCTCATTACAATTGGAAAGTAGAAGCTTCAAAGTCTGATAGAGCTTCTAATGGTAGTCATTGAATAAACAATGCTTCAAGATATTCAAATGAATACAAATATTTATAATCAAGTATTCAAGATTCAATCTCTTGTTTCCACAAAGATTTAAATGCATGAAATGTGATTGTGAGAATAATTTATATGGTTTGTCAAATGATGCATCTTGAAAGTTCCTTAATTTAATTTAGATGATAAATTGAATAAATACTGAATATGTGAATATATATGTGGGAAGTTAAATATAAGTGTTAAAAAAGGAAGCTTCCTTGTTAAGGAAAACTTATTGACCAAGACATGTCTACATAGGTAACTAATGAATCATTTTGGAAATATTAGTCAATTTAAAACTCAATTTACACTACCTTATACCCTTCTCCTCTCTCTCTCTCTCTCTCTTCCCCCTTTGCTTCCATAGTTTCTCTCTCTCTCAAGCAACCTCATCCATCATTCATGAGACTATGACAATTTCATTTCTCTCTCATGAAATACAACACCAATACAGGGTTAATTTCTTTAATAGTACATGAACTTTTTAATGTAATAGAATTGTATCTAGGAAAAATTTTACCAAGAAATATGAATTTTGACCAATTCTTTAGTGAGATACTAACGTGGAAGAGAACATTTATTAAAAAAATAACTTTTCCTTTCCATGTGAACATATTTATTTATTTATACTCCCCCCCCCCCCCCCCCCCTCTCCTCTCTCTCTATTGCAATTCATCTCTCTCTCCTCTCCTCCTCCTCCCCTCCTTCTTCTTCACACATTTCGCATAATCATCATCTCTCTCTCCTCCGTAACTCTTTTTCCACAAGTGTCATAATCTTCTTTCTAAAAACCAAATTTTCTAAAATAAAAAAAAGAAAAAAAGTACCAATCTTATCGATTTTTAAAAAATGTAAAATCTTGATACAGTATATGACTCTAAATGCAACTAAGGAACCTAAAGCAGACGAAAGCAACTACTTGTTTAATTAGCTTATATCTATTTCAATCCATCAAATGAATGGTATCTCTAATTTTCTACATGCATAAGAACTAAACTACTACACACAACTTAAATAGTTCAACAACACAATTAATATTAATATCTTCACAAATGAATGATATCTCTAATTTTCTTGCATCTCAATTCACTTGACACCATTACTCTAATGGCTTTCCATAACCACACCACCACCTCCTCTAAGACCTCTATTCTCTTCCATTGTTTCTCTACCATATCCTCACAAAACCCCGTGATAATAACCAATAATATGAACAAGAATAATCAAACTCTAAAAAGCACACGTTGTTCCATGTATTCAAAAGTCGATTTCTATGAAATACTTATGGATTTATGCTTTCAAAATTTTAGACCTGAATGGCATATAAGGGTCCATTCTTTCAAAAACTTCTCCAAAGGTCTAGTTCTATACAATTAAGCAATTTATTTATATGCTAATCACTAAATTGATTAAACCTAAGTCGTGTTGTTTGGTTATCTATTGCATAAAAAATTTTAAGAATGCATGTAATGTGGAATATGTATGCGTTTGTGTTGAAGGTGTAATACTTTGGACACTTTGTGAGGCATTTAATGCTCATAAGTCACTAAGGAAGGCTAAGTTCAACTATAAAAAAAAAAAAGAAAGAGAGTGAGAGAGAGATTGTGAATAAATTGTATTTCACTTAATGTCTATATACTTTACTACTAAAGGAGCTCTTATATATACAAGTGATCTTACAAAAAAATGTCTAGAGTAACTTGATTTAATGGTTACAATTAATTCATATCTATTTTATCTACAACTCTATCTACTATGTATAATGAATCTAGACAATTCGATTTTTTTTAGATTCTCTAGAACATTCCGAAACTTCTTAATTTATTTGGAAGCTTTGTTAGACTTGAACCTTAGGCTTGATTCATATCTGGGTCTTAAGAATCTCATGAGCCTAGCTTTATTTAGAAGGTTTATAACATTCTCCTACTTAATTTAATGATGCCTTCATTCATATTCTTCATGGAGTTTTAGATCTTGTCTTAAAATTGCTATATTGCCTCATTAGATTCCTAACTTACTTCACTTTCTAGCAACCTCTTCCGAGTCACCATGCATTTGTGCTTAGCCTGTTGACCTCAACTCTATACGCTGGTTTACCATTATTTTTTGCAACCTCTTTGTCATAAACTCCTAACCCAAGTGGGGTTCTTTGGGAATCTAAATTTGGTCAGATCATGTTTATCTTTGTGATAGGTTTTCAACATATTCGCATGAAATGTGGGGGTAACTCTAGTTTGTACAAGACACAACTCACCTGCTTCATGATTGAAAAAGGCATCTAATACCTTCATATCAATCCCTTTCATAGATGACCTTTATTCTTTGATAAAGGGTAAATGATTAGGAATTGTCTCCTACTTGGTACTCTTCTAACCTCCATTTCTTATCTATAAACTTTTTCATCTTCATGATAATCTTGCTTAAGTGGGCTTGAAGTAAATCCTGATTCTTCTGCTACTCTTTAGCAAACTTATATGCTGGTGGACAAACTCTATGTATTTGGTGGTGATTATATTAAGAATCAAGGTTTATATTTCTAAAAGAATCTCAAATAACTTTGATTCGTAGACTCTTTTTTTTATAATATAAAAAGGCATTATGTCATGTTTAATAACTTAGGCTAGCCTCCCTAATTGACACCTATAGAATGTCTCAAATAGAGTTATACCAACGCATTGACCTATCTTGTTTGTTTTTCAATCTAAAATTGAAGACTGGTTGAAAAGTTCAGGTCCAATCCCAACAATTTCAATGGTTTTGTTTAAAATTCCATGTGAATCATCCATCTCGATCACTCATAATTTCTTAGAGGGCCCCAATACTTCGCTTGTGTCTTAGGAATAATCGAGCTGCTATGTCTATTGGGTGCTTTTTAGTTGGGACAAAAGTAGCATACATAAAGAATCAGTTGACGACCACCATTAATGCCATATGCTTTCGACTTTGGTAAGTGAACGGTGAAATACATGAAGGACACTCTTCCATGGTTGCTTAGGACTTAAGAGAGGCTTTAGTAATCTTGGGGGTACTCTTTGATCCACTTTGTTTGCTAGCATACAAGACACGTTCTATTGTAGCTTTCCTCATCCTCCTACCAGTGTAGCCAAAAAACTTTTCATCTACTAATGCTTGAGTACAATACACTCTGGGGGTCCGATCCATTTGGAGTCATGACACTACTTTAGTATCTACCTCCTCAATGTAAAACTTGGGGCACATATACTATTTTTCATTGATGTAAATAAGCCTACCCTTTTCCCAAAACCTTCTTATCTTCCCTTCTTTAATCAACTCAATAGGGTCTTCTCTTTCCTTTTCTATTCCACACATTAAGTAGGTTACTTTATAGTTTATTGATGGTAGCCAACTCTGTTTTTGACTTAAGGCATCAACAACTGTATTTGTCTTTCTTGGCTTATGCTTTGAAAAGTGTGTTCTAAGAAGACTTGCCACCAAGCTTACTTAGGTAAGAGTTTGTTCTGAGTCTGGAAGTAAATGTCCTAGCATTGTTTGTCTTGAGCACAAAATTCTTACAAAGAAAATTGTGCCTCCAAATACATAGAAAATATAATATAGTCGTAATCTCGTTCTCGTGTAGTAAACATCTTCTTTTTGTCTCATTCATCTTTTGTCTTTCAAAGGCCATGGATGCTTATCCCACATGAAGACAACACCGATAGCAAAATCGTTAGTGTTAATGTATACCTCAAAAGGCTTGGTGAAGTTGAGGAGTGCCAAGACTGACTCTTTTGTGACGCCTTCTTTAAAGTATCAAATGCTTTTTGATATCTGCTCCATCACTAGAAGATGTTCTTCTTTAAAAGAGTTGTCAAAGGGAAAGCTTTCCTTGAGTACCTTGGCTAAATTGTCCATATTATCTCACTAACCACAAGAATGACCTTAATCTTCTACGCTTGGTAGTTTCCTTCCAATCATGTATTATGTAAACCTTTGTATTGCCCATTCAAATTTTACTTGCCCTATCACATGCCTTAGGAACACTACATCCTCTTTGGTAAAGGCACGCTTTCCTTTTTCACATACGACTCATTCCCTGTAAGTATAAAACAATACCTAGAGATGCTTCACATGCTTTTCAATGTTACTATAAGCCACAATGTCATAAGGATATAATACATAAAATAATTGAGAAATGGTACCAGGATTATATTCATAAGTATACAAAAATAGTAAGAGCATTTGTGGGTCTAAAAGGCATGACTAAGAATTGAAACCACCATGCCTAGTAATACATGAGTCTTGGGCTTGTCTCCTTCTACAACCTTCACTTGGTGGTATCTTAACCTCAAATCTAGATTTAAGAAGCATCAAAATCCTCTTAACCTATCAAAACAAATGCCACCAAAGGTAAATGATAATTATTTTGTACATTATCTTGTTTAATGCTTGTTAATTGATGCATAGTTGGAGTTAGCCATCTTACTACTTTTAAAATAGTACTAAAGTTCTAAAGGGAGCCTTTTGAGGACTTGATGTGGTCATATCCAACAAATCTTGAAACTAGTGCCACAAATCATCCAATTATGGGGTAACATTTGATATGGCATAGTTGCAGGTGGCTTTTCTCTAGATTCCTACTCAATTCTATGATTTACTTCCGTTATTGAGGAAGTTTTTGGTAACTTCAATAGCATCGCATCATCTGTTAGTTTCTCTCATACTAGTTTTGATGATAACAAAAAGATTAATGTTCACTAACAACATTGTTGAGTGTATAGTCTTTAAAATATAAATTAAACAATCATAATCAAGTATGATCAGAAGTTTTATGAAAATGTTTTTCATGAGAGATCCAACTCAGAGAGTAATTCATAGACTATCTGAAAAGTTTTTGAAAAAGACAAAAACGCTCGAAAGTAACTCAGAAGGTAGGCTTGATATTTATCAAAAAAATAATAATGCTCAGAAGGTAACTCAAAAGGTAGACTGCTACATGAACAAAAATTGAAGAAATACGAAAAGCTTTTGCAGTCACGTTTTCTTAGAATTCTTTATGAAATTGAAGGCTCACCTCCAAAGTTGAATGTATTTAGGTAATACATTCAAATATGTTTCAAAGTTGGTTAAAATATTCAAGGGATTCAAGTTTACATCTGATTTGTAAAGACCAACCCACTAAATCCTATATTTAGAGTACCGAGCCCCCAACCACATATAACATTTTCACATTATATGTAAGGTTGCTAAACTAACAGTTTATGAAAATTGATTGATTAAATCTATTGAAACTTTATAAACAACTTTAATAAAACAAGATTGCTAATAAAAGCAATCTATACATATATATATATATATATCATATGTACAAAGTTTAGTGTCATTACAAGACACTACAAAAAAATTACAAGTTTTCTTAAAACAAAAAAACCCTAGGAGATCTCAAGGTCTTTACAGCTTAGGCTTATCTATCAAGCCTTCTATACAAAGACTTTTGCTTGAACAAAAGCTTCTCCAAAATCCAGGGTATTCGAGTCTTATTCGTCCACTCATCAATGAATTTCTCAAAGTTGACCCGTAAATCGTCATATAACTCGTCTCCATTACCTAAAGCAGCAAAAGTGAGCCAAAGGCCCAGTACACAATAACAAAATACAAGAACAAGTTATCAAGCCAAACTTAAATCAAATGAAATGCACCATTGGACAAGTGATTTTATCTTATTAGGTTTTCTTTTATAAAACACAAGAGGGTATTCAAACCCTGGGATCACCCTCTGGGAATTTAGGGATCCTGAGTAACAGCAGCTGCTCAGGGGATTGATATAAGCAGTCCGAATATTTACATCTCCTATATTTATTCCATAAAGAAAATAGCTTCATTTAGGGTTCAAAAGTCGTTGCCCAACTCTATTTAAACTTAGTCCACATCATGAGCTTAGTTCACAAGTTCCCATAAACTTTGAACTAAACCATGGTATTTCCTCATAAGTTTAAGTAAACGTACTCGGATACTATTCCCCCTATCGGCTACCCACTTAACCAAAATTAATCGCTATTGCATCATAGTGTACCATTGCATCATGGTAAAGTCATTACATCATGACTTAGGTTAAGTGCCTAACTAACATGTCATTGCATCATAACAGGTTGCTGCTCCTCGGACCAGATTAAACAGCGTAATAGACATCCAGTTCATCAAAAATTAAACCGAATTGAATTAAATCAATTTAGAGATGCCTAACCCTAGCAAACAACAAACAAGCTATTACGTACCTGAACCCAATAGTATATCACTATATTTACTCGGAGAGGAACTAACCGAAGAACCTTTAACTGAAATAAGAATATCAAAACAATCAATAATTGAATGTAGAATTTATATTATATATATATATCACAATCCTAGATTAATTATGCAAGGAGATTCAATAAAGCTTTGCATATACTTTTAATATCTAATTCATGCATAAAACATGTTTATCTAGCTTATATAATCATTAGGGGATCATATAGGAAGTAAAGATTGAAGATTGCAGAAATTTGAATTTGAAAAAATCAGAGGATACACGGCTTCCTACGCAGGAAAAATTTGAATGAATGCTAGCAGCGTGGAAATATACGCCGGTGGCGTTTCACCCGGCTTAATATTTTGATTCTGTTCCAATCCAACACTGCTCATACGCCGGCAACGTTGAAGCCTAAATGGCCGGCGTACCTTTTGAAAAATAAACGCTGGCAAAGTTTTCTTTCAAAGGCCAGCGGCGTTTAAACGGCTTAAAAAAAATCGATTCTGTTCACTTCCAATACCGCCTCTACGCCAGCGTTGAAGTGCCAGATGCCGGCATAGGTTCAAAAACAGATTTATTCGTAAAGAACTTATTCCCCCCGTTTTGCACTTTGTAAATTTCTAATCTATAATACTTTTAATCCTTCTTCAAGTTCATTTTTAGCTTCATATACTATCTCCTATCTACATTAATCAATCTAGCAACTTAGAACATTAAATCACTTCAAATCCCATTCCTCTTATCGTCAACTTCAACTGCTCAATTCAACATTATTCCTTCCCAACACTTCATATAACTACTACAATACACAAACACACACTACAAACACATCCAATCTATGTCAATGCATGAACTAAACACTCAAAAGACATTAAACTTATTCTACCAAATATTTCACATAGATATTATAAGAAAGGAATTAAAACAAAAGCTATACTTGTATTAACTTACATGAGTAAGCTTTAGCTTGGAAAGATTTTTGATTCAATGAGCTTTGTGTTATCCTTTGGTTTAGGGCTTGGAACTTGGAGTGAAGGAAAAGAGAAAAGGAAAGAAAGAAGATGAAAATTCGTATGGAATGAGAGGAATGCCAAAAGAGGCCTTAATTAAGCAAATTTTGGACTTGTTATTATCTTAAGTTTGACTTTTAAGGCATAATAAACTTTGGGTTGAATTTGGGGCTCATTCGAGTATAATTTAGGCATGAAAATTGGGCTTAGTTAAGCAAATTTTCTGTCAACTATTTCTTAAACAAATCAAAAGTTGATTTTATAAATTTAAACATAACACAAACATATTAATGCATAAAAGACACAAATATTAATTATACTATACACACATTAATATATATAAAACAATGACATTAATTTCATTACACATGCAAAATAACACATGCGTAATGTTCAAGATATACTAACTTAGACACATTTAAACTATTAACAAACATGACTCTCATAAAATCAACATGCTCATACGTTTTTTAGATGAGTCTAAATTTAGTTTAGATATGTCATGAGAATTTTATCTGATAAAGATAATTATTTATGAAGTACCAAGGTTGTGTTTCAATAGCAAAAGGATTTCAAATTCATAGAAGATTATGAACAACAAGATACCGTCTATTTCTAAGGGATATAAGTGCAATTTAAATTTGAAATAGATTAGAGGTTATTTTTCATCAAGATTTGGTCAATAATGTTTCAAATTAAAGTCTCAAGACTCGTCCACAATAAGATAAAGATGAACGTCCAGCTTCATTATTTGGATTACACGAGAAGTCTTATCTTTATCAAGTGTATAATATCAGGAACTAAGAACATCATTAACAGCCAATCTTACCTATATTTATCCATTAAAAGAACTGATAAAATATATTAGCAGATTTCGTCAATAGCAAGGAGCAAAATATCAAGAACAAATCTTATCTCAACATTGAAAATTTCATCTTATATTCGTTGGAAGGAGTGAAGATAAATATCAGCTCCGTTCAAAAAGAAAGGAGCCTTTTTGCATGAAAAAGAAAGCTCACTACTTACTGCAAATACTTTAGCTTATGTTGTGCTAATTTCTGCTACTTCAAATTTTCATTCCTTGCACCAAACTTTGAGAGGATTTTTAATTCCTTATTCCTCATTTGCTTTTGATTACTTTACATGAGAAGATTACAAGTAGACTCTGAGTTTAAAGATAGCTAAGTGTTAGCATGAAATCTAACATAGTGAATTGAGGATACTATTTGTAATGTTGTTTTGATTGCATATAGTGAAATACACTGGTGTGAAATATTGGGTCCTAGACTTGGAGTTGGAAGAGAGGACTGTCGCTCAAGGTGAAACCTTTATAAATCATTGCGCAAACTTCTCTAACTCTACTATTTTATTTTTTGTGCATTTAATTATTTGTTGTTATTGATAAGTGAATTTAAAGCCATGCTTTATTAATAAATAATTGGGGTTGTGTTTAAAATTTACAAAAAGCAAAGTTTAAATTTTTTAAGGCAACCAATTCACCCCCTCTCTTGGTTACTTTTTGGGACCAACAATTGGTTTCAGAGTAGGTCTCTTTTACATAATTAAGTGATTCACTTCACAATAGCCGAGAATGATACTATAATCAATCGAACTCCATATTTTCATAGCACGAATTGCTTGTCCACTTATATTAAGGCTAACGACTATGCTTCATGGTAAGTGATCATCTTTAGAGATAATTAAGTGACAAGAGCAAATGGTGTTGAGTTCACTAAGGCCGAACTGAAGCTTGTTGAGAAAAATAACAAGGCTAAGAATATATTCCTCACTACCATAGCACCATTTGAATTTTATTTGATTTCTTCTTATGATACAACTAAAGAAATTTAGGATTATTTGTCTGAAACATATGAAGGAACTGATACTATTAACGAAATAAAAATCAATGCTTTGTTGCAACGATATGAATTATTTAAAATTAAGCCCTATGAGAAAATTGATGTACACATATCATATCAAGAATAATAAATAAAACCCATTGTAATCCTACGATCTAGTAAAGGCAATGTATACCTACATTGCATTATAGAATTAATCTCGGGTGTCGTCCTTAATGATCTATATGCAAGTAAGAGTATTTCCCTTTTACTACTATCTAGCCTAACTTATCAAAATGGGTATACTAATTCTAAATGCTAAATATGATTAAACTAATTACTGTACAATCCTAACTAATGTTATGAGAGCTTTTCTTGGTTTTATTTTAATTCAAATCACAAATGATGCCCCTAGTTTTGATCCACCCTATCCTTTTTTATCGTTAAAATATAAATTCGATTGAATAATTCTTTACTCTTGAACTACCGAGTTACTTAGCTAAATTATTACTCTCTTCAAGTTAATTAACTCCTTGTCCTAAATGAAGAAGTGGGAATTTCTTTTTTCAATAATGTCAATTTAAAACCGCATAAAGCCCATGAACCCTAATTAAAGAAAAATTAATCTTTAGTGGCAAAAAGTTGGAAAAGCCCTAATTCTACGTGAATTACACATCTTCTTTACTCATGAGAGATCCATTCCATTGACTGAAATCTTCTTTCTACTTAATAAAAATCAAGGTTATAATGATTCATGCCTAAGACCATCACAAATAAAAAAATAAACCATATAGTAAATTCAAGACTAAAACTTCTTTCGATTAAAAAGCAAATTTGTACATAAGGCTAGGGTTTCATAAAACTTAGGGCATACAAATCTATTTTCCCATAGACAAGTAAAATAAGAGATTTAAAAAAGTTTAGAGATAGCATAATCGATAAAACCCTTGAAAACAATCGTTTGTGACACCGGATGTTTGTGCAGCAATTTTCCCTTGAAAATCTCTCCAACATACATCCTTTAGGTTTTTGAATGGAATACAAGTTATTGGATGTCAAAATAATGAAAATAGAGTGCTATTTATAGTTTATCAAATATACACGACCCCCATACACGATTCATGTAGATAGGTAGTGTACACTGGAACAAACATACAAAATTCTTGCTTAACATTTGTACACTGCCTAATGTACACAACCCGTATATACTGGTTGTGTACTCCTGGAATTAAATTTTTTTCTCGTCATTTGCTCCGAAAATTATACACTGGTTTTGTACTTCCTTAGTGTACTCCTGATATCGTAATGATAGCTTCAAAACTTCATCAAATCTTCTCTCTTTTGATTATGGATCCTTGAAAGAGCTCAACTACTCCTTATTTACCCCCCAAAATGGATAATTTATCCAATAAGTGTCTTTTTCTTTAGAAGATCAACTAAATAGTACATAAAATATGATCAACAAAGCATAATTATTAAGGGTCTTTGGACACTTATCAAAAAATCAAGGACACATTTAATCGTTTTACTACTATAACTAATGAACTAACATATCTTGGAAAGAAAATGGAAGATCTTGATCTTGCTAAGAAAATATTGAGATCTTGCTAAAATCATGGGATGCCAAGGAGATAGCTATAGAAGAAGCACGAGACCTAAACAAGCTTATGCTTAGCCAATCGGTGGAGAAGCTGATGGCATACGAGTCACATCTTAACACAACGAAGAAACCAAAAACAACTCAAAGTCACATCTCAAGCATGTTGATGAGGATATCATCATGCTTGCAAGAAGATTCAATAAGCTGATGAAGCAAGGTAAGAAATTCAAAAATTTCAGCAAATATAACAAATATGATGCAAGAAAAGCCCTTAAGGAAAATGAGGAAAAGAAAGAAAAGAAGAAGATCATATGCTATGAGTGTAAGAAACCAGGACATATCAAATATGAGTGTCTGGTTTTAATGAAAAAGATGAAGAAATTCAAGAATAAAAGTCAAGCAATGATGGCAACTTGGAACGACTTGGATGAGTCAGAAGCTGCAAGTGAAGATGAGGAGAAGCCAATTTGTGTCTAATGGCTACATCCGAGGTAAATTCTGAATCTGAAGCTGATATATCATATAATGAGATGTATACAGAAATGAAAAAGCTTTTAAAGGCTCTTAAAAATGTTGATTTAAAGATATCTAAATCAAATACTGAAAATAAAGCTTTGAAAAATAAAAAGATGTTTTGAGCCAAACAAACAAATTGCTTGTTGATGAGAATGATAATGAAAAATTGCATTTTAATTATGATGTTTTAAGAAAGAGAATGGTGTTTTGAAAGATGAAATTAAAGATCTAAAAGTAAAAGTTGAAAATCTATCACAAACCATTAAAAACATTCAATAAATTTAATGAAAGGGACAAAAAGCTAAACATGCTCATAAATAGTAAAAGACCCGTGAGTGTTAAATATGGGATTGGATATGAACATGGCAATTCATCTAATAATATGAAAGACCGTGTTTGTTAAACAAAGTAAGTTTGTGAATACTGAATTAGTTAAAAATAAGAAACTTTTTTAAAAGAGCATGAACAATAATAGTAGAGGATACTTCAAAAGGCACCCTCAATGGCATAAGTATCCATTTAGAAGGTATAATAGAGACTACAGGTATGGATATGATAAGTGTTATCCAAGACGAAATCATCATCATTAGGTAAATCAAAGTTATGATATACCTTCTTATGCGTGTTTCTTTTGCAATAAAGTTACACATAAAAAAATGTTACTTTTAAAGAAACAAGCTCAGTACATATCAAGTTGAGAAACAAGAAAAGACGAGCTTGACTTATCAAGGACCCAAGCTTATTTGGGTTCTTAAAAAGTTTTGACCACCTTTTTGTACATAATTGCAGGAACAAGGAGCAAAGATAAAAGGAACTTGGTATATGGACAGTAGGTGTTCGGGCCATATGACAGGAAATGCATCCTTGTTCACTGGTATAATGTGGAAAGAAAGAGAATATGTAATGTCCCGGAACTCCGCCTACCAAGGTATTATCCGTTTTAGCCATATGCCACATGATTTTTTCCTTTTGGTGCCAGCGCTTCTTAGGGGGTTACCCATCATGGAATTGCTCTACCTAGAGCATGCTTAACTTTGAGTTCTAACAAACCCCAAGCCATTACACCAAAAGACTTCTCTATGATTAAAGTTCCACTATCTATATTTGATGGGTATCATATACTCCCCCACTTATAGAACTGATGTTCTCGTTAGTTTCGCTACACAGGTCCAGAATCACATCAGGCAGCGAAGATACATTTCTTTTACTTTCGGTTGGTAAACTGTTTGATACCACTGTAATGCCTGGAAACTCCACCTAAAGAGGTATTGTCCGCTTTGCCCATACGCCACACGATTTTGTCCTTTTGGTGCCAGTGCTTGCTAGGAGGTCACCCATCATGGGATTGTTCTTCCTAGAATATGCTTAACTTTGGAGTTCCAACAAACTCTAAGCCATTATACTAAAAGGCACCTCTATGATTAGAGTTTTACTACCTATATTTGAGAGATATCACAAAATATGTAAGATTTAGGGATGGTAGCAGAGGTAAAATCGTAAGAATAGGTACGATTGGTCATCCTCCATACTTGATTGGAAATGTTTCTTTGGTAAAAGGACTCAAACATAATCTATGAGCACAAGTCAATTATGTGATAGAGGTTATAAAATGATATTTAAGAAAAGTAAATGTTAAGATTATAATACTGAACAGTAAAATTATTCGAAGGATTTAGAAAAAGAAACATATATCTAATTACATCTTCTAATATGAATGTTGAGTGTTGCTTTCTGACCATGAATGACAATGTACATGTTTGGCATAAAAAGCTTGGTCATGTGAACTTTAATCAACTAGAAAAACTTTCTAAAAAGAATCTTATTGTTAGTTTGCCTAGAATTAGCATAAAGTATGATGTTAAATTTGCAACCTATTTAAAGAACAAAATGGTTTCAATTTCTCATAAAAGCAAAAGCATGATTTTAACAAAAGGCTACTTGAATTGTTACATCTTGATTTGTTTGAGCCTACAAGAACCTTAAGTCTAGGACGAAATAAATATGGATATTGTGATTGTTGATGATTTTTCAAGATTCACGTGGGTACTTCTTCTAAAACATAAATATGATACTTTTGACATGTTTCAAAAATCTTCTAAACAAATTCAAAATTCAAAATGATATTATATTATTGCTTTAAGAACCAATCATAATAAAGAATTTGATAATGCTCTTTTTATAACTTTTTGTGAAGAATATGGAATAAAAAATAATTTTTAGCACCATGTACACCTCAACAAAATGGTATAGTTGAAAGAAATAAATAGGACTATACAAGAAATGACACGCTTTATATTAAATGTAAATGGAATAGTTGAATATCTTTGAGCTAAGGATATTGTAACTGCTTGCTACATAATGAATAGAGTATATAGTCGACCTCATACTACAAAAACATTATATGAGCTGTTCCATGGTAGAAGACCATCTATTTCTTATTTTCATGTGTTTAGATATACAAGAAAAGGAATGCAAATAAACTTGGTAAATTTTATGAATGATCAGATGAAGCAATCTTTTCAAAATATTCACATTATAGTAAAGCATATCATGTTTTTAATAAAATAACAAAAGTAGTTAAAGAATCTATTAATGTGTGTTTTCTTGATGAAGTGAAAAATGATTTTGATGATGATGATGTGTTTATGCCTGTGAAGGAAGGTAATGATAATGAACCTAAACCCGATAACTCAGAGACAAAAGTAGAACATAAATCTAATGAAATCTTAAAATTTGATAACTTAGAGACTAAAGCAGAAGGTAATCTGGAAAATAAAACTTGATAAACCCGAAAATTCAAAAACCTGGAAGTTTAAATTATCTCATCCCCCTAGTTTAATTATTGGTGATATAGAATAAAAAACAAAAACCATATCTAAATTACAAGAACTTGAAAATCATTTTGCTCTATTGTCTGAAATTGAACCAAGTAATATTGATGAATCTTTAAATGATAATAACTGGATCAATGCAATGCAAGAGACATTTAGTCAATTTCAAAGGAATAATGTTTGAAGCCTAATACCTAGACTCCAAAATAAATCCATCATAGGTACTGAAGAACTAAAGCTAGGCTGGTAGCTAAAGAATACTCACAAAAGAAGAGATAGATTATGATGAAATATATGCCCTTGTTGCTAGACTTGAAGTTATAAGTCTTTTGCTTGCCTATACCTGTTTTAAAGATTTTAAGTTATTCCAAATAGATGTGAAATGTGCTTTTTTGAATGGTTATATCAAAGAAGAAGTATATGTTGAATAATCTTCTAGATTTGAGGATCCTTTTAAGCCTGAATATTTTTTTAAGTTAAGAAAAGCCTTGTATGGACTTAGACAAGCACTAAGAGCTTGGTATGAGAGACTTAGCGAGTATCTCATTTCAGGTGGATATTAAAGAGGTATGATTGATATGACCTTATTGATAATTATTATAATGATGATACATTAGTTGTACAAATATATGTTGATGACATAATATTTGGATCAACTAATGAAAAATATTATCAAGATTTTGTAAAGCTTATGTAGGCAGAGTTTGAAATGTCCATGATGGGTGAACTAAAGTTCTTCTTAACTTACAAATCAAATGAACAAAACAAGAAATTTTCATTCATCAAGAGAAGTACACTAAACAAATATTGAAAAAAGTTTGGATATGAAAATAGAAGGAAGTTGCTACTCCAATGAGTTCTTCTATCAAGTTAGAATTTGATTCTCCAGACAAGAAAGTGAATGAAAAATTATATAGAAGTTTAATTAGTTCTCTTCTATATTTGATTGCATCAAGATTGGATATTTTGTTTTCTGTTTGTATTTATGCAAGATTTCAAAGCAGTCCAATTGAAACACATTTAAAAGCTGTTAAAAAAATTTTCAAGTACGTTGCATGCACTACATAATTAGGACTCTGTTATCCCAAAAATCAAAGTTTCGAATTAATTGGATACTTAGATAATGATTATGCAGGATGCAAAGTGGATAGAAAAAGTACTTTAGGCACTTGTCAATTCTTGGGAGATAAATCGATTTCTTGGTCTTCAAAGAAACAAAACTTAGTTGCTCTATCAACAGCAAGAGCTGAATATGTTTCAATTGGAAATTGTTGTGCATAAATTCTTCAAATAAGACAACAATTACAAGATTATTAATTAAATTACAAAAATATTCCTATAAAATGTGATAATACGAGTGTAATAAATTTAACAAAAAATCATGTGCATCATTCTAGATCGAAACATATACAAATTAGACATTATTTTAGTAGGGATCACGTAGCTAATAGAAATATTAATATTGAATTTGTTTCTAGTGAAAATCAATGTACTGACATTTTGACAAAACCTTTAGATAAAAATATATTTGAATTTTTGAGAAATGAAATTGGAATGTGTAATCTTTTTAAATGGCATTTTATTTCCTACATGTGAGTGTTTTAGTGAAATTAATAGTAAATAAATAATTTTTTTACGAAAATTTTGCTTTTGGATTAAATTTTTGGGTCTTTAGAAAATTGCGTCTTTCTTGCTCCTCTAAATCTATATCTACCTATCATAATTGTATTCAAATATATCTTTCTTCTTTTTAAAAAGAATCAAACCATCTATCTTCTCTTCGATCATAAACCTTAATATGGCTCCCTAAATATCTTCTTGTGTAGCCTCCAAAGGATTTAAATCCAAGAAAATACAAGAACCTATCATCATTACAAATGAAACTTTCAGCTTTGAGGAATTTCTTCCCTTTAATACACAAGAAGGAAAGACGAGGGAAGTTAGGTGAAGAAAGGTTCATTATGACAATGTGCATAAAGAGAATGTCAAACAAAGAATAAACAAGGAAGGAAGTGAAAAAGAGAAGGAAGACGATAAGGAAAAGGGGAACAAAGAAGGTTATGAAGGAAAGGAATCGCAGCCTAACCCTGAGTCAGAGGATGACTTAGAGAGTTCCGTAGTAAAGACTCCAAAACAAAAGAAGAAAAATATCAAAAGAGGAAACTTTCTCGAAGTTCAACTAAGGAAACATCAACATTAAAGAAAATTAAATTCTTTCCAACAAGGTATTAGAATGTACTTTTGTTGATTTTAAAATTTTCAAGTCAAATGATTTTTACTGGGATCATCGGCTAAACCGTATGGGGTGTAAAAATCTATGTAATGTGACTAATCTCATAGATGAAGACTTGATTAAAGAATTTTATGGTCATTTAGAATTGTTGGAAGGATTTATTTTAAAAATCAAGAGTTTTAGGGAAGTCTATAAGGATTAGTAAAGAGGATCTTATAGACTATTTTGATATGAAAGATGAACATGATGATGAAAGATTGATCGAATCTAAAAAGAGTGCTATCTTTAAGGACATAAATGATGGAGTAGGAAGTTTTGATGAAAAAGATGTTTTTTTCAACGGATTTTGAACTCTTAGTTAGCTTATGGCACAAAGTTGTAATGGACTGTCTATTACCTAAAAATGTTCTATAACTATTTCAGAGTAAGCAATTGTGATTTTAGCAATAAAGAAAAAGCTAAAAATAGACATGCCTAGCATGATTGTAAAACATCTTTGAAAGACCCAAACAAATCTGCCTTATGGTAATTTGCTCATGAGACCTTTTAGATTCAAGAAAGTTTATATACCAAAGAATATTGAGATACCTATCGAATTGAAAAAGATTGGAGAAGCAAATCTAAAACGTATAAAAATTCTTGTATATGATAAGTTGTGGTTCTTCAAGGATGGAGCACGGTATAAACATCTAAATTTCAGCAAAACTAAGTTTGATTGGAAAAAGGTTAAGGCAATCGCTGATGGGGAGGCTCTCCTTGGTTGAGATAGTGGTTTAGAAGCATTTGAGCAATTAGATAAGAGAAAACATACTCCATAAAAATGGGCTGGAAATGAAGCAATAGAAGTAGAAGCAAAGGGAAAATTTAAAACACAGACAAGAGGAAAGTTTGAAATTAGAGAGGGAAGAAAAATCCATGACGACTCTGAGTCAGACAGTGACTTTGAAAGTCTACCAACGAAAGCACCTAGAGAATCATCCAAAACTGGTTTTGATTATTATATCGTTGAAATCATTGAGAAGAAATTCCATGAAATGAAAAAAATTTGACAAAATCAATGCTCAATGCTTTGAGGACCTTCAAGAGGTCTGATAAAGGGAATCCATCTTCTCAAAATGAACCTGCTTTTAACCCTGAATTTGTCCATACTCCCTATCCTAAGCATGTCCAAACATTAGAAGAACGTGTTACTTTTGATGTTAAAAAAGAACAAGTTTTTTCATCTATTCCAGCTCCTGATGAATCTGCACCATCTCAATAGATCATTTCGTACGTGCCACTTGTTGTTTTCCAACCACCATTAAGTCTTTTCACATTATGTGCTCTCAAACCTCCAATAACAAAACATTGTTTCCTTCTCCACTCCAACAAAATTTTCAATGAGAAAGAAGAAAAATTAAAATTTTAGTTGAAGTCTATGTCTAATGCCTTTGCTAATATGTTCTAGATATTTTATTTTCATGTATTTTTAGTATCTCCAATGTACTATTTCAATAAATTACTGACTTTTTTATGCAAATAAATCCCATCTTTTTTTCTCTCATAGTTTTTATTATTATGATGATAACAAAAGGGGAGAAAATAAACAAGAATCAAAAGCTATTTGACAATGTAAATATATCTACAATGCAATTGGAATTTCTATTTGGAATATCAGATAAACATTAACGTTATTTTTTTATGAAAGGTCTTGTTATCATCAAAAAGGGGGAGAATGTTAGTTTTTCTCTCAATATTAGTTTTGATGATAACAAAAAGATGAATGTTCACTACCAAAGTTATTGAGTGTGCAGTCTTTAAATTACAAAAAAAATAATCACAATCAAGTATGATCAGAAGTTTTATGAAAATGTTTTTCAAAAAGAGATCTAACTCAGAGAGTAATTCATAGATTATCTAGAAAGTTTTTTAATAAGACAAAAACACTAAGAAAGTAACTCAAAAGCTAGATCTGCTGTTTATCAAAGAGATAATAACACTCATAAGGTAACTTAACAAGTAGACTTCCTACTTGAACAAAAATTGAAGAAATACGAACAGCTTTCATAGATCGAGTTTTCTTAGAATTCTTTAAGAATTTGAAGGCCTAGCTCCAAAAGTGAACGTATTTGGGTAATACATTCAAATATGTTCCGCAAAGTTAGTTAAAATATCCAGGAGATTCAAGTTTACATCTGATTAAAGATTTGTTATTGAAGAATTACTTTTGACAATAAGTTCAAGATATTCAATGTCTAAATTGGTTTTTCAAGACATGTCTAAATTTAGTTTAGATCTGTCATGAGAAGTTTATTTGATAAAGATAATTATTTTGGATACCAAGTTCATGTTTCAACGGCAAAAGGATTTTAAATTCATAAAAGACTATGAACAACAAGATACTGTCTTGTTTGTAAGGGATATAAATCCGATTTAAATCTGAAACACATCAGGGTTATTTTCCATCAAGATTTGGTTAACTACATTTCAAATTACGGTCTCAAGACTCATCCATAGCAAGATAAGGATTAATGTCTAGCTTCATTATTTGAATTACACGAGAACTCTTCATCTTTAACAAAGATCATCATTAACAGCCAATCTTATCTATTTTTATCCATTGGAAGAACTAATAAAATATACCAACAGATTTCATCAACAGCAAGGAGCAAAATATTAGGAACAAATCTTATCTCAACATTCGAATTTTCATCTTATATTCGTTGGAAGGAGTGAAGATAAATATCAGCTCTGTTGAAAAAGAAAAATACCTTTTTGTGTAAAAAAGAAAGCTCACTACTTATTGCAAATACTTTAACTCAAGTTGTGTTAATTTTTGCTACTCTAAATTTTCATTCCTTACACCAAACTTTGAGAGGGATTTTAATTCCTTACCCCTCATTTGCTTTTGATTTACTTTGTGTGAGATAGATTATAAATAGACTTTGAATTCAGAGATAGCTAAGTGTTAACATGAAGTATGGCATAGTGAATTGATGACACTATTTGTAATCTTATTTTGATTGGATATAGTGAAACATACCAGTGTGAAATACTGGGTCTCCAGCTTGGAGTTGAAAGAGAGGACTGATGCTCAAGGCTGAACCTCTGTAAATCATTGTGCAAACTTTTCTTACTCTATTCTTTTATTTTCGTGCATTTAATTATTTGTTATAATTGTTAAGCGAATTCCAAGCCATACTTTATTAATAACTAATTGGAGTTGTTTTTAAAATTTACAACAAGCAAAGTTTAAATTTTTTAAAATAGCCAATTCACCTACCCTCTCCCCCCAGGTTACTTTTTGGAACCAACATCATCAAACTTCTTTAGCAACTCTTTTGCTAGTGGTGAGACTAGGTCCCTTCCTTCAACTTATTGTCAATCCTTAGTGTAGCTAAGTATGTCGTTTCATTCCTCTTCAACCCTTTCATTAATTGCATAGCTGATAGCAATTTGGTGGCTTCGCCTACCTTTTAAGTAATAAAAATGACACATTAGGCCTTATGATTCGTTATAAAATAGCAGTTTACTTGTGGCACTGTAATGACCCCAAAACTCCGCCACTAAAGTGTTATTCACTTTGGTGAAATGTTGCATGGTTTTGTTCTCAGTGTCTGTTGTTTCATAAGGGGTCTCTCATCTTATGAGTACTCTCCACTAAGCATCCTTAACTTGAGAGTTTTGATAAACTCCAAGTCATAACCTTAAAATGCACCTCGATAATTAAAGTTTCACTACATTATATTTGAGGGGTATCATAGGTACAAAATTTTGTTGAAGAACTCCATTGCAATCACAAATTCAAAGTTATTAAGGGGTATCACCTCTACAAAAACCTTCCCTCACCAATTGTAGATACACAGTTCTACATCCTTTTTTATTTCGATTGTAGGGTTCAAATTGATTGTCTTAAGCCACATTTTTTGTCTTCTGAACTTTCAATTTTATCTTAGCTATTGACAACTTGAAATGAAAAGATAGAAGACATTGATATCAATGAGAGCATTTAACCTCTTACTTGTAATTTGAACTTCAATATACATTAACCTATTTCGCTTCTTCATTACTTAGCTCTTCATGGAACTCGAAATACTTAATGTACTTAGCTTGGCTTCTTCTTCATCATTGGAGCTCTCCGATGTAACTAGGGTTGCCAATTTCTTCTTCTTTGAGCATCCTCGAGCATAGTGTGGTCCATTGCAATGGTAGCATCTCAACTCCAATGGCTTCCTCTTCTCTTCATCCTTCTTTTCTTTTTTGCCCTTCCATTTCATGGAGTTGTTACCTTTTTCCTCTTGTCACCGTTCTTTCTCACCTTCGAGTGATATGACTTATCATTTCTCAAACTCCACCAAACTTTTAGTAACTACTATAGCCTAGGAAATGTCTTTAAATCCCTTCTACTTCAATTCCAACTTCACTATAGCTTGAGTCCATCACGAAACATTGCAAGTGCATCATCGGGTCTCTAATCGAAGATCTCCAGCAGCAACTCCAAAAATTCTCGCACAAACTACTTTACTTCCTTTTTGTAAGTCAAGTGTTGAAGCTTGATCTTGGCTTCTTCAAAGGCATTTTAAGGGAAGAATTTCCCTTTAAACTATTGTAGAAAACTCTCTTAGTTTGTGATATTTTTATCCTTTCTACACCACCAAATTATTGCAAAATTTTTCAAATAAATGGAAGCAACACATGCTTTACTTAGGTCATTGATCAACTCTACAACATTGAAGTATTGATCCTGTCCCCATTGGAAATTATTCATTTCACGAGTTGCTTGAGTATCTAGCTTAGGAACATTGATCTTATGCATTAGATGAATGGTTACACCATGTGCAATCGCTTCCTTGCAAGATGCTATGTATACCTTAAGGTCCTCCATTCTTAATGCAATGCTACTAGTGTAATATTAGTTTTGAAACAATCTCGCCCCTAAGGCATTATGGGGTACGACTATTTCACCACATATGTCAAATTCAAGTAACATGTGCAAGGCTTTCATTAGCTAGATGGGTTTATAATCAAGTTTTAATTGTGAAATCATAATTAAATTCCATGATAAAACAATGAAGCCCTATTAGTTGAACCACCAATCATTGGAAATCCATCGTGTAAACATGCGAGTAGGTATTTAAGAACAAAGAAGCAAGACTTTAAAGTTTAAAACTTTTTAAGTAGGCAAACCACAGCTTCATGCCTCCACCTAAGTACATATGTTTTGCCCAAGGCCTAAAAAGTAGGAAAAGTAATAATAGGTTTTATAGTTATCCCAAATTTAATTAGGAAAACATAGCATTAGCATAATCATTCTTTAAATGTTCAAGGGCAAACAAATCTCTTATCGATTGAATCACTCTTCATACTTAGCTACCCTGAAACCCATGGAATCATAGTGGAGGTCCACATACAAATCATCATTGTACTTAAAGTAAAATGTGAGTGGCAAAACCCAATACATAGTAATCAATCATATACACACATGTTATGCACGCCTAAGTTAATGTAACAAGCACAAGTTAAGTTTGATTAAATTTTAAGCCAACAAAAAAGTATCCCTAGTGTCCTAGAAATACTAACATACATAAGAGTGCTCAAGATTCCCTTCAAGTGAAAGAGGTAAGGTTTCGTCAGTGGATCACACACTAAAGAGGGAGAGATTTGATAATTTCCTAGAACTTACCAAAAAAAAAAAAAAGGAGTAGTCTTGTACGGATCAACTCTACATAAATAGTCATCAACGAGCATGGTCTATTGCAACGTTTTATGCAAGAGCCCATACTCTTGCATAACTCCATTGCAACTTCATTCTAACTCCTAATTGATCATTTGATTTTGGAATATCCCCTATCGACTAGCCATCCAACCTTACCATGCATATCGTAGGGTTTTAGGGCCTACATCTAGCACATCCTCTTAAAATTATGATTAGGCTTGTAACCTAATTCAGGGGTGTCACTTTTTGGGGTAAGCGGCCATGCAGCAACCAACACTCAATTAGAACAAGTTAAATTCTTAATCTGGTTATTAATACTATCCTAGCAAATAACATGCAATTATCATGTACCTGATAGCCAAAATGAGCTTCGAGTCTTGGTGTCCAATAACTATCCATCAAACAAAAATGGATTTTAGTTTATACTTAATTGATTTTCTTTGTTATATTGGTCTTAGGATACTCGATTTGATCATACTTCATTAAGGGTATCTTAATCTAAGCATGTCTTTCTTTTAAAACAAACAACTTATGGTAATAGAGTTAAGAGCATGAGCCATGTTTTGGTCGTGTTTTCCTCGTGGTCAAAGGTTAGGGAGGAAAACAGGCAAGTATATGAGGCCATGTACAAATTATGTTCTTGCGGGCTTTGTATTTTAGAGAACTTAAAGAGAAACATAAGCAAGTTCATGACATCATGTACATGTCGTGTTCCTCTAATGATACTCAAGAAGGGTGATGAGGAGAAACATGGCCAAGAATACAAACTCGTGTTCTAGTTGTGGATTGCTAAGACAAACCCCCTCAGAGAGGTACACGACTAGATACATAAGGCTATGTACAAGCCATGTATCGCTAAGTTTTGAACCATTTGTAATAGAGAGGAACACGAGGAAGTACACGAGTTCGTGTACTAGTCGTGTATTTCTAGAAAACTTGATTTCCTTGAGTTTTTGGGTCATAGAGAAACATAAGAGGGTACATGGGCTAGTGTACCAACCGTGTTCTTTTGGGTTTGCAAAATTTCGACTTCCAACTTGATGTTTTTGAACCAAAAAGGCTTTAGGTCAACTTTTGGGGTTTTAAAAGGGTTTAAGTATTTATGTTTATGCTTAGTCCTTGTCTAAAGTATCCTTTCTTTCCTTAAAAACAAGTTGTAGACACCCAATTTTTGCCCAATTAAAAATTAGGCTTAAGTTTAGAATAAATTAATGTCATGTTGAGTTCATTAAAAATATAAATATAAAATAAAAATAATAAACAATAGTATAATAAAAAAGAGAAAATAGAAAAAATAAAAAATATAGATGAATAAAATATGTATAATAAAATAATTAAATGAATAATAGTAATGTAAATAAAATATATGTAAGAAAAATTAAAATAAATAATTATTTGAGCTTAATATAATATATATTTTATTAGTCTTAAGTATTAGTGGGTTAGCTATATGACCAAGGTACAGGTCAACGGCCTAACGGTTCAGACCATAGGCACAGGAGCAAAGGGACCCGAGTTCGATCCTAGCCCAAGGCAGATTTTGCCTCTTTTTGTCCAATTTTTTTTCCCAAAAGACACATCGGTTCATCCACTTTGAGGCCTCATTTGAGCAACGAATCTTTGTGTTTTTTCGAAAATAATTGTACAGACACGAACTAGGCATGGGATACATCACATCTATACACAATTCGTGCATTATTTCATCCCAAAAGGCACATTAATTGAGACATGAAAATTGGGAAAAATTCGAATGGACATGATTTTTCAAATTTTAAAATTGGCCGAATTGTGTTCTTTGATCAAATTAAACACACTTAATCGAAGAGTTATGATGTATAAACATAAGATTCGTGATCAATTTGAACCAACAATCACGAATCGAGTCCCAATTTTGAATCGTTCTTATTTGAAAAAGTATAACGATTCGTGATTCAAAAATTGAACAAGTACGAAGCTTCGAAATGACAAATTGTTTCGAAATCTATAAATAGGATCACCCCACAAGCAGAAAGCACAATTCAATTTCGCAAAATACACACTACACGATCGAGATCTGAAAATAGAGTAGAAAGTGTTCGAATTGCAAAATTTGCAAATTCGAAGTGATTGGGAGGATTTCGATCCAATTAAAGAGTGTTAGGATCATCTAGGAAGTGTTTTTGATTGATTATAGTGTTTAGAATTGCTCGAATTTGCATTTGGAATTTTTGCAAATTTTTCGAAAATTTTTTTATCCTTGTCGCCGTTGGGCCACCATCACGAACCGCCACTTCTGGTGGTTCTGGGAGTGAACCACCACCACCAACGACGCAGCACCTCAATCCACGTCGGGCCGACAAGGTTGCAGCCTTCGAAAACCACCAGGAGCGGCAGGAACGCTCGAAAGGTAGCGTGATCGTCTTCTTCACCCGACGGAGCTCTGAGATCCGACCCGAAATCCGAATCCAACCCGGTCGGTCATCGGTCAACGGTAGTCGGTCGTCGGTCAACGGTCGTCGGTCAAAAGTCAGCAGATCCTGTGGTCCAGATTTGATCAGAAGATCCTGTGGTCCAGATTTGATCAAAGGATCTACGGTCCAGATTTGATCAGCAGATCCTACGCTCCAGATTTGATCAGTAGATCCACGGTCCGGATCGCGAGTCAACAGATCAGACGGTCAGATTTGGTCCACCGATCAGACGCTCCAGATCTGATCCGAGAAAATCCAACGGTCCAGGTTAGTCCGCAATATTTTATTAGTTATTTATTATATATTTAATTTCGAAAAATAGGAAAAAATTAATAAAAATTCGTAAAAAATCCAGAAAAATTCAGAAAAATCCAGAAAAATTAGAATAATTATTTTTAATATAAATTTACATGTTTTAGCAATTTTTGATATTTTTGGATATTTTTGAATATGTATTTGCATATTGATTGATCTTTAAATATATATTTGATGCATGGATGTTTTGTTTTTGTATTTTAATTCTGTTATGATATATTTTGAATATGTTCTGTACATATGTGATGATTATTTAATTTTGAAAAATAATAAATTGTAAATAGATTTTTTAAATCAAAATTGTTGTTGAATAATAAAGATAAAAATTGTTTTTTTTTAGAATCATGATCAAGTTTTTTTTATCAAAATTTATCTTCATAAATTTACTATGAAGATATTAATCAAGTTTTTATCAAAATTATCTTTATAAATTTTCTATGAAGATAATACTCAAAGTTTTCAAAATTATTTTCATAAATTGACTTTGAAAATAATTAAAGTTGTTCAAAAATGTTTTCATAAATTTACTATGAAAATATTTAATATTGTTTAATCAAAATTGATTTTCATGTAGCATTAAATTAGCCATGAATTGTCATAAATTAATGATTTTTGAACTTAGAAAAAATATGTTTTTCATGAAATGAAAAATCAATTGATTAGATCATAGGATCATCAATAAAAATGATTTTCATAAAAATTCAAAATTTAATGAACTTAAAGTAAGAATAGTTCAAAATATAAAATTGATCAACAAACTAAGTTCTTTATAAAAGAACTACGTTTTGTCTGATCTCGATTAGCGAGTACGTAGGCACCTACGGGGCGACAATAAAATTAGAAAAAAAAAATATATTTTGTTTTGATAGTTTGAAATAATCATTTTGTACATATTATAAGTTTTTTTTTTAAAAAAGGAAAAATACAAATGTTTGTTGATATTTAAATCCTAAGAAAAAATACATAAAAATAAAAATGAATGATTAAACTTGTAGATATTTTATAAATGTTTTGTTTGAATTTTTTAGTATAGAAAAGGATAAATTCTAAATTTTAAATTTAAAGTGGTAACCGCTTAGGTTTTAATAGGTTAGCCCCCGGACTCAGATATCTGGTATTTTTTAAAGTTTGATTTTTTAAATCAAACTTTTCGCAGACTAGTGGCTAAGTTAGGATTAACCGACCCATTAATCCTGGCTTTCATTTTTTCCCGATTTATATCGGGTGGCGACTCTAAAAAGTTTTCAAAAATTAAAATTTCTTTTAACCCCTAGTCGAGGATTCATGTTAAATGGGTTAGGGTTTAATATGAATCGGGCTAGGAGAAATGAACCGGATGATTTTCAAAATCCAGGCTCGACACAAGTTTAAGATTTAAGAGTTTAAATAGTTATTTGACAACAACAACATCCATTTTTACCAAAGTTCTTTTATAATTTTGACAGAACTTTAAGCCAAGCATGTTCTTTCTCCATTTTAACATTATAAATGTAGTGTTTGTCTTCCTGCCATTACAATTCTCTATCATCAAAAGTTAATTTTCCAGGTCTTACCTTCACTATAATGTAGTTCAAACTAGTTGCGACTGTGGGGAGTTTTTAAGCCTCCAATTCACTCCAAAGCTCGATTTCTTTCTACCCCCAACATGCACAAGTAAGTTTGAGTTAGTTTTCACCATTTTCATGTTAAGAAACTCACATTTCAACTTTTAAAATCCTTAGGCTTACCTTATCATATCACGAATTTGATGAAGTTTGTGATATCTCCTCCTCTCTTATTATATCTTCATTGCCCACATTTCCTATGATGAAATAAATAAACTTAGGTGATTAATGTTAATCCTTGCTTAATTAACATTAAGTGGAGTTTAAGGTCTAGGGAATCTCCCTTAGGGTTTCAGTAGACTTCCTTAAAAGGTAAGGACATTAGAAAAAAAAAAGAGTATTTATGTGGGGACTAGTAGAGTAAGGATCCTAGGGTTCTAGGGTTTCCATTTGGGATGCCACATGACATTATCTTAGCCTTCTAATTCCATTAGGATTGTTTTACCAATTCTAATTAACTAAATTCCTAATTCCAGCTTAATTAGGTGGTTTAACAACTTTATTTTACCCGTATTTTCGGATTAAGTTCCAAACTATAACTTTAATTGAACTTGACTTTTATGGGTGATGTTTGGATCATTTCAAGTTCTTACTTCATATGCCACTTCCTTGGCTTCAAGAGCACTGACCTGAGCATCAAAGTCTCTTCCTTCTCCTTAAGAGCTTGGCCCTACCACCTTAAGCTCCTCTAAAGCTTGATCTAGGACTCTTTGCAATTGGCCTTAAAGTTCCTTCTCTAACTCCTTCCCATTGGCTTTGGCCTCATCGAGTAACTCCTTAGTTTCAATTATGCTTAACTTAGTATTCTCCATCCTCACATTTAAAGAGCTTGACATATCCTTGAATCGAGCCCAATGCGTGATCATATAATGCTCATCTTGATCAACTATTTTGATCCATTGAAGAAATGTTAATCTCATTTTCAGATAACATTCCATCAACTCTACTCTAGTATCACTTGTCATAGTCGTAATACTCTAGACATTCTTGTGAGACATTTGAAACTTCTAAAGTCATTAATAAAAGTTAAGTTTAACTCGAAACATACATAAAGTATTTAGAGAGAGAAAGTGGAGAGATGAATTTAAATAAACTAAATTTTACTCAATGTCTAAATACTTTATAATTAAGAGACTCTCCCTTATATATATAAGTGGCCTTTACAAATCAATGGCTGAGATTAACTTGATGTAATGATTACAAATAATTCATATGTATTATTTCTACCAACCTTACCTCCTATAGTGCAACGAATCTGTACAATTTGGGTTATTCTTGAATCTTTTGGAACATTTTAGAGCTTCTCAATCTTGAGGACCTTTATTAGACTTAAACCTTGCTCTTTATAATATTTAAGCCTAAACAAACCTCATGAGTTTAACTCTATTTAGGAGGTCTATGACATTTACATATAATAGTGTAGTGGATTTCATTTTATCCCTTTTAAGATAATTTGTTTAGGTGATAATGAAGATTCTAACAGTTATGATTATTTAGGTTACGATTTATATAAGAAAGGTGAGATTAGGGATAATTGCAATTGAGATGATATCATTCACTGCCAATTTGTTTTTACTTTTACCATTTTAACATTTACCACCTATGTTAAGAGATGTTAAAGTGATCTTAACAAATGAATGACATTTACACGCAATGCAGATTGATTAGTGACAATATAATTAGCGAGAAAATTATGGCATGCAAATGGTTTTATAAAAATTATGCATTATTACTTCAATTCTGGTAAACACCTACTCACCCAAACAAGAAAAATATTAGTATAATTGAATATTGTTTCATAATAGAGTGATTCACATATGACTTTAGTTAATTTAGTTTGTCACTACTCCTTTAATTTGTTACAATAGCAATTTTATTATAACCTTATCACTGTAGTGTTTAGTAGCAATTTTATTATGACCTTATCATTGTTGCGTTTGGTTAATAGAGTTATTCATATTTGATTTTAATTTATTGAGTTTCTTACTACTCGTTAACTTTCCTATAGAAGCAATTTTATTATAGCTTTATTATTATAGCATTTGATTAATCGTAATAGCGATTACAGAAGAATCTTTATTAAAATAGTCTTTAGTATCCATTCCTTACCTAAGCTATGGATAACAATTGGGTTAATGACCCAAATGCCACGTGAACTTTGCTTTAAAAAACATTTTGCTACCTAAATTTTTAAAAAGGTTAATTTGCTACTTGAACCAACTTTTTGAGGACAAAATCACTGCCTGGCCTAACTTAGTTAAGCTCGTTATCCTACATGTCAAAATGATCTTATCTTAAAACATCCCTTTGGAAAAGAAAAAAAGAAAACAAATAACATTTTTCTCACATCTAAATCTCTTTAGAAAAATATAAAAAACTTTCCTTACAAAACCGGGGAAAAAAAACCATATTGAGGATCCCAAAAGTTGCAAACCCTAAACCTAAGAGAAAAAATTTCAAGCACAATGAAGCACACTTGATACACAAAACGTGTAAAGAAGAAGATCAGAAGGGGAAATTAACCGATACACACATTTTAATCCTTAAACTTCATCTTCTTCCTCATGATTATATTTTCCCTCTCTATCCTCTCTTTAAAGCACCACATACTAGATACCTAAACCAAAAAGTCCTCAACCATCAACCCAGAGTTGATGCATCTCCTAGCATAGCAACGATAACAAAAATAAGGGTTAACTGAACAGAAGCTTTCGAGTTGCATCCCTTGTTGCACGAACATAGACCATGTCGAAGATTTCAATGGTGCTACCAACAAGGAAGAAAATGAACCTTGCTCTTCTTTCCTCAAACCGATGCTATTGAAGAAAAAGGAGAAGGCTTGGACTCGTGCAGTGCTTCGAATTTGATGCCATCGGTAACCCATTGACCCACACCTATCATGTTTAAATTGTACATATTTAATTTGCATGTGGATTAACAGTTGTGTAAGGAAAATTTTTTATATCTTTTGAAAAGTTTTGGATATGAGAAAAATTAGTGAAAAATATTGTCTAGGTTTTTCATTACTAACGCACTGACCCACATCTATTGGGTTTGATTTGTATGGATTCAATTTGAATGTGGGTCAAAAGTTGTGTAAGGAGCTTTTTTATATTTTTTGAGAAGTTTTGGATGTGAAAAAAATTAGAGAAAAATTTTGTTTGGGTTTTTCATTAGTAATGCAATGATCCACTATTAAACTTATATGTTCAATGCGAATTTTAATGAGATAATTAGTTGTACAATTAACTATTCAATTATGTTAAATTACACTTAATTAGTCAAACAACTTGGATGAACAACATGTTAATATATATATGTTTTGTGTATATGTGTCGTTCTATGAAAATTGTACAAGAATTAGTAAGTGCAAATTCATGAAACATAGCTTTGGTCCCAGGTCACGTCAAGGGCTCGACGAGTCTACACTTTAAGGCATGGTAAGCTTAAGACTAAGACTCTATAAGTTCAAAGATGCACAACTTTCGTTAAGGGTCAAAACCAAGATACGATAAGTTTAAGGCGTGAAAAGTTTGAATCCAAGGCTCAATGAAGTCCTCATGAGCATAGACTTGGTCGAGGGTCAAAAGACGATGAGTTTAGTGCACAACAAGTTTGAGGCGTGACAGCTTAAAACAGCTGATGGGGCAAAACAGAGCTGTTGTGTGTATTTAATGCTTAGGAATTTTAAGATGTTATCTTTAATGGATATTTAAATGTTTGAAGACTATAAATATGCTTTCCTTTGGAGATTCTGGAAGGAAAGTGGTTAAAAAGAGCTTTCATTTTCAAACAAACAAATCAATAATCTTTTATTCTCTTATTCATTAATTTACAAAAATCTACAAAGAGACAGAATCATTCTAGTGCTCTGTTCTTGTATCTGCTATCTAATAGAAAGCATCTTGTGAGAAAAAGAAAATATTTTATTTCCCAAGTGTTGTAAAGTGGTGTACTGTTCAACTTGAGCGTTTGTTGTTGTGGTGATTAATAAAGTGTGTGAAGTCATCGATTGGAGGCAATTAGTGATAATGGAGAGTAGAAAGTGGGCTAAACTCTACATTAAATCTAAGCTCAAATTTTCTATTCCTATATCTTTTATATTTCACATTATAATCTGTTATTGCTATATCTACTGCTATTAAAGGTTAATTTGATTTGAATACATAAAAATTAATCGTTTGTGCATTTTAGGACAAATACTCAATTCATCTTCCTCTTGAGTATTTTTTATTGCGTTTCTATCCACACCTACTGGGTTTGATTTGTACATATTCAATTTAAACGTGGGTCAAAAGTTGTGTAAGAAAATTTTTTATATTTTTTGTAAGTTTTGGATGTGAGAAAATTTAGAGAAAGATGTTGTCTGTTTTTTTTTCCCCACAAGGGATTGCTACGCATCGTTCCAAGATGGTACAATTTTGATATGTAGGATGATAGACTTAATAGAGTTAGATCAGATAGTGATTGTGTCAATGAAAAGTTGGTTCATGTAGGAAATTGATCTTTTAATAGTTTAAGTAGTAAATTGCTCCTCTGACCAAAGTTCATGTCGTATTTGGGTCATTAACGCCTAACAATTCTATGTTGCAATTAATTTTTCTTTTTCTTAATTCGAATAAAAGTAACAAATAAAAATTCTATTATAACTATATTCTAATTTGTACAATAGTATTTTTATTGGTCTATTTGGCATCCGACATATGGTAGATAGTAGAAACTTTTTAAAAACTTTTTCTAACAAATTATCTGTTAAAAAAAATATATATATATATATATATAAATGAAAAATATATGATAGTTCTCATGAAAACATCAAATAGACCAAATACAAATAAAATATAGCTATAAATTAGATACCTTTACATATGAAATGTAGATACAAATGAAAAACAATGAACCCGAGCGACATGGTTAGATAGGTCATTTTTAATTTTTAGAGTATAATGAGATTCCACTTATACAATGGAATAGTCAAACAATGAAATTTGGGATGCTTAAAAAAGATAAGTTAATATAAAACATATATATATATATATTATTTCTACAAATTTGTTTGTTTGTTTTTCACTAAGAATTACTTAAACCACGGTATTGATAAAAAGGAAAAAAAAATAAAAAGAAAAGAAAAAACAACGTGATAAATTCCAAGCAAAGCTTAACTTATTTTGCTTTGAGATAAATTTCAGCCATTGTAAATCCAGATCACAAAACTAAGATTAGAATGTGGTTAAATTATATGCATCTTTTTACTCCTTTCTTAATATGTAAGATCTGGTGATTTATATATCAAAAATCAAGATATATTTGTTTGAGTTATCGAATTTTTAGTTTTATATCGATTTACATCAATAATTTATTGATATTTGATCTGTATTGACTTAATATCAATTAGATTTAATTAATTTATAAATAAAATTATTTATTTTTTATCGATTTAATATTAATCCGCTTCCAAAAATGATTAGAATGGCATCTAACTAGCTAAGCAGCCCCACTTTCACATTTCATTTTTTTTAATTTATAAATAAGACTGATACTAACAACCTCAAATCCGTCCACCAATGGGAAGGTTCCAACAATACGACAAATCTAAATCTCCATGTGTCTGGTTTCTTCCTATTTAAATCTCTCTCTCCATCTCTATATTCCTCAGCATTATTCTCCCCACACAAAACCTGTCTAAAACACCACATAAAATATAAAACGCCCCCCACGTTCCATTTTTTCACAGCTCTTCCACGCACAACCTTGGCGGGAAACATACCGAACCAGACACAGGGAGACTGCTGGATTATCCTTGAAACGTATTTTCCAATGTATGCGTTTTTATGGTTTGAGACAGGATTTTTAATCAAGGTAGTATAAAATGGTAATGCTTTCGGATAACGCGAAGGGGCTTATACTGGCCGTGTCGTCCAGTGTGTTCATTGGGTCGAGCTTCATACTAAAGAAGAAAGGTCTTAACCTTGCTGCGTCTTCTGGTTCTCGAGCTGGTCAGTGACTTTATGAGACTCTTTTTGGTGTTACCAATCTATATATGGAATTATAACAATTTCAGGTATGTATAGAAGGGCGTGTTTGTTTCATGCTAAAAATGTTTTTTGGGTTTTATTTTCTATGCTATTATCACTAACTGTTGCTGCTAAAAGCCAACAGTATTGGCAATTTTTTAAAATTGCTATAGCAACATTTGACATTGGAGAATTCTGGTAATAAAATCAGAAAAAAATTGTGTGGAAAAAGATTGGCATGAAACTAACACACCATAAATATAAAATTGAATCCTGCCAAATCAAGCTACCAAGCTAATAGATATTTCCCAAAACAGGGGAATAAATTTTATTGACTTTTTACTTTTCTACGATCTACAATTGATTTCTCTATGCCATGAAGTAGCACTTATATGTAATTTGTAAGTTCATAGCAATCCTGTCCTGGTATGGTATTTGTAGTCGGTTTGGATGAAATTTCTATGTACGAGGAAAGACGGTATTATCATGCTAAACTATGCTCTGGAACATGTGGCGAATGAGAACATTATCAAATTTAAGGGCAGGTTGAGCATGAAGGGAACTTAGAGATGAAGGGGGTCTGAATATGGAGAAATTCAGAGCGAATTTGGTAGCTTGATTCTACGGTGGAAAGTTTGAATATGGAGCTTCTAGTCGAAGAGGAGTTCTTGTTTAAATGTTGAGGGAGAGATAAATCTTCTCTTCTTGAAATGCCTACTTATTGGTGCCTCGAGAAGATGATACCCACCGTATTAATAAGACTATAAAAACTATCCAAATGGTGGCAATGTCTCAAATAGGAAAGGAGGTTGGGCCTCTTAGGGAGGGTGAGTACATACTAAGGTCCTTTACAAAGGGTTAAGGGAACTATGTCCCCTCAACAAGCTACCATTCCATTCACCAAGCCAATCTCTTTAAAATTTTCCCGTATAAATTGACTGCAGCAGTCAGATTCTAAATGTGTTGTGTGATTATCTCTAATGATTTCAGCTTTTCTATTGAGTATTTCTTATTTCTCTGCAAATAAGAAAATTAAGCAGCCAGCCCTAATGATATGATGGCCTCTAAGAAAACTGCTCTGACCTTTCATTTCATTATCATTGGTTTAAATCATCTAAATGTTGAAGGTGAAAGTTATGGCCAAAATTAAGTGAAAAGTTATTATAGCTTTTTTCTTACTGAAGTGTAATATTACTACCCCATTATTTGAACGTCGCTTCGCATGAATGAATGCTTTAAATCATAAAATAAGGTCATAGACTGGGTTTTTCATCATTTCCATGGTTTTAGTCTCGATTTTTAGTAAATGTTTGACAATTAGCAATTCCTAGTGTTTTATGGTTTCAAGCTATATTCTTTCATAATGTAGGAATTGGAGGATATACGTACTTACTGGAGCCACTTTGGTGGGCAGGAATGGTTGCGAGTAAGTTCTTCCTTTTCCTCTTCGAATATAGAAAAGGCCAAAGTATGATTGATGTGCTAGATAGATAGAAGTATATGCATGCATGTTTTGGAACAGTTTTATTCCTAATATCTGTTATTATTTTTTGTCATGAATAACTGGACAACAGTGATTGTTGGAGAAACTGCAAACTTTGTTGCTTATGTTTATGCTCCAGCTATATTAGTGACACCACTTGGTGCATTGAGCATAATTATAAGGTGAATACTGGAATCTAATTTTTCATGTTCTGAAGTAATATTAACAGTTTTTTAACCCCTATATCATTACTTGATAGTGCTGTCTTGGCACAAATTTTACTGAAGGAGCGGCTGCACAAAATGGGGATTGTGGGATGCGTGGCCTGTGTCGTTGGATCTGTCATGATAGTCATTCATGCACCTCAAGAAAACAATCCCAGTTCAGTGCAGGAAATATGGGCTCTAGCAACCCAACCAGGTGTCTAGATTTAAGTCCCCCAGTCTTACATTTTATGTGATAAGGACTTTCTGTCAATGTATGGAGTTTAACCCATTCTGTTCTGTCAACAGCCTTTCTGATATATGTTGCTGCTACACTATCGGTAGTCCTAGCTTTGATTGTGCACTTGGAACCTCGATTTGGCCAGACAAACATCCTAGTCTATTTGGGGATATGCTCACTGATGGGTTCTTTGACGGTAAGTCTAAAATGGTATTGATTATAAGTGGAGGAACACTTTATTGTAAGATCAGGCATTGTCTTTTAATGTTCATTTTTTTTAAGCCTCTAAGATTCCTGTAACTCTGGGGAAGGTAAAGGTCACACGCCAAATTTTACTGAAAAAGAGCTAATTACATAATCCGACCAACTGCAGCTCAATTCTATCTAACTCAGCATTCCTCTACCTCCTTTATGTCGTCATAAACTAGATTGGAAAAATCATTATAAACTGCTAGTTTGCCTTTTTGCCCTTTCCAGGTCGTTAGTATAAAAGCCATTGGGATTGCTATCAAGCTTACTTTGGAAGGGATAAATCAATTTGTTTATCCAGAGATTTGGTTCTTTCTTGCTGTTGCAGTGACTTGCGTCATTACTCAGTTAAACTACCTGAACAAGGTGCATAATCCTCGATAATTTCTTTAATTCTTAGATGTGGTTATTTGAGTTCTATGAATCTGCTATGCTACCTCTAGATGAGTTTGGAGTACATGCTATACCTGTGAACTTGCTATCCATCAGTACACCTGGTTAAAATACAAAGAACTTTCTTACTAAGAATTATGTGCGTGTAATTACATTGCAAGCTGACTTCAGCCTCTTAATGAGTTTTGAATTTTCAATCTTGCAACTTGCAAGAAACAATTTCCACTGGTGAACTCTTGGCGGAGCACTCTTCCTGTTCATACAGATTTCATAGTTCTACTGCATTACAAATATTAGAACAACTTTTCCAGTGGAAAGTTTGCTTATCATGCATCTTATTCCATTTTATTTACCATTTCCATGTCCATTCAAATTTTATTGAGAAGTCAAGTAAGCAATAAGGAAATAATGGTTCTTGTTTGAGATATAGAGCAAAATGTGATGCATTTGCTTGAGCAATGTGATAAGAAAATAAGAGTTTTCTGCGATTGTTAAACTACCTGATCAATGGAAGTCTATTTCAAGCATACGTGTAAGGCAAAGTGTGGTACAACTTCATCAGGAGGTGTCTTTGCAAGCTAGGACATGAGGTTCAATTGCTTTTTTTGCTTGGATTTAATTACCTGAGTTTGTGCTTGGATCAGATAACTTTGAATGTCACAAATCATCATGGCTACATAGAGGGCAAGTTGATCTTCTAGGATTCCTTTGCCATTGTTTTATCATGGGCTAATCTTACCGCTGTCCTTGCTATGTCCTTTTCAGGCATTAGATGTATTTGATACTGCAATTGTGTCTCCCGTATATTATGTGCTCTTCACAACTTCCACAATTATTGCTAGTGTCATTATGTTCAAGGTATATTTAATTTGTACGCAACATTTTTCTCTTCACTATGTACTAAAATATAACCTCAAGCTTTAGCTTCCCTGATTAAACCTAAGGAAAAATGTTTAGTAACATTATCATAATGCTATTCTTAGTCTTTCTTGTTATGCAGGATTGGTCAGGTCAGGACGCAAGCAGTATAGCATCTGAAATATGTGGATTCATTACAGTACTTTCAGGAACAATCATTCTTCATGCAAGGAGAGAAACCGAAACTGCTAATGAACGCGGTAAGGATGATACAAGTCCTCCCTTGTCGCATCACATTCATCTCAACTTTATTCATGTGTGTTTGAGTTCTACAATTCACTAAAATTAAAACTCGGTCCTACAATTATGTTATTCGGATCGGTATACATATGTTTTGTCCAGGTGTTGACAGTCCTCGAAAAACCTTTCCAGGGAGCATTGGGTGGTATCTTCATAAGGATTCCTTGAAGATTGTTGATGAACATTTAATTACAGTTGATAATTCTGATAACATGGAACGCTGAGAATTTACATTGGCAGTAGTGTAAAGAGCTTTGAGTATCCAACTGATGAAGTCTTTCTGAGTCCTCCTATCGGGCAAGCTCTATGCAATTCTTAACTTACGGTGCTGATCAACATGAAAACAATCAATATGAAGCCCAAGAAAACTTTTGTGCAGTCTAATTATGGCGAAACAGCTACAATTGCTGCCCACAGACATGTCCTTGTCGCTTGTGCATAGGTTGTGTCTATATACGATTTCATTGCTTAGAGGTAGGAATTGTTTCTTTGTTAATTTCTAATCAATTAGAACATAGAAAGGAAAAATTTATCTATGATGCTTTTTTCTCTTGGCAAAATTAAAGAACAAGCAAACATTTAGGTTTCTGTTAACGTACTGAGGAATACAATACCTTTGAAGTTACTTGCATATATGGTTCACTTCTTACTATCATTTGTTGATGCAACACAAAGGGTTGCTTTTAGTATTTTTATCAAAGTTAATTGAGAAAACATCCCAAAATCTTCAACACGGTGCATTGGTACTAAAATTTATCTTCCACTGCATTATGGAGTTATTATTAATTTGTGTCAATAATCTTTTTAACCTGATTTATTATTTGATTCTCTGTTTAGATGGTATATTTTTCATCGATATCTGAATCGGTATCTATACCATATCTATATTACATTTGCATAGTATCAATATTTTGTCTGTTTGATTAGTTTATACGTAAATATGTTTATTTTTCATCGGTATTTGATTTTGAAAAATAATCTGTTTGAAAACGTCAAAATGATGAAATTAAAATAATAGAAAGATGACAAAACAAAAAACAAACCTTAACCTAGATAACAATTGAAATATCCTGTACATTGCTTTGGTATCATTCTAGGTATTATTTTCAAACTAAACCAAAACTGAATCGATACATATATGATACCGATAAAAAACTGATGTATACTGAACAAATAACGATAAGTTATTGATATAGATAAAAATTCGACAATCCAAACAAGCCCCAGTAGAAAAATTTCCAAATCAGGCGATGGATTAGTTTCAAAAAATAATTACATGTGTCTACACAAAAAACCGATTTGGTAGTGAATTGAAGGAGAGCTTTTAGGATGCCAATATCTTTCCAGGCGAAAATATGTTATTTTAAAAATTTGAATTAATGTGAAACGTTAATATTTTTCAGAAGTTGTTATTGTGACCCTTTTTTTCTTTAAAATATATACAAATCGCTAATAAGTTTGCCTGGTAGTGTTGACATTGATCTCCCAATTAGAATGAATAGGTTAGAACCCTTCCTTTCGGTTAGAATGAAATACACACACAAATCCAACAAGTAGTCAACATGATTAGCTGGATTTCAACTCAATTCACGGACAATGACCCTAAGAAAATATACGATGTGTTCCCATTTTTGAAGGGGCAAGGTGCCTCTTTCTCTTGGCAGGCAATCTGTTTTGATACGATAATTAATTCTATTGATTGTGTGAATAGCATTAATAAAGAAGAGATTATATTCTACCAGTCACTTGCATGATTTAATGCTATTACCAACCAACTATTTTGATTACGAACTTCATGGATGGTTCAATAGAGAAAAAGACAAGATATCTTATTGCTCTCTAGTTCCTTCTGATGATGTTAATGAGACTGCATATCTGTAAAGCCAACACAATAAATATTAGAGCAACTTCTGTGGTCTCTGTTTTCACACAACTCTTGGTTTGAAATTTTTTTCTTTTTTTTAAAAACCTTTTTCCCTCCTTTTTTTCTGCTTTACTTTATTGCTGTATATTATTATGTGTTACATATATATTGATTTGGTATGAGATTTATATTTATTATTAAACTTTGACTAAACCCATTTTGTGGATGACACATATTTGATATGTGGAAATTGATCCAAATAGAATCACAATTTAGGTCATTTCCTTTTTCTTTATTTGAAAGCCTTTTATTTCGACTTTAAAGATAATTTAATCACAATTTCATCCCATCCTGGTTAATGTATTTTATTCAACTATATTTTAACTTGCTGCATGGTTATTATTATATTTATTATTACCGATATTTTTGATAAATATCACTAGATATATGTCTTGTTCTATTCTATTTAATGGTGTTGTCAAATATAAAAGAGGAATTTATTATTTTTATTCCATTCATTCTAATTTATTTCATTTCGATCGTTCCTGCATATGAAATGTACTATAATTATATGAGGGTTACACAAGATTAGAACCCCAAATCTCCAGTTTAATATCACAATAAGGATAATACTGTCATTATTTAATGTAAAAGCTTTATGTATATTATTAAGCACTCCTGGCGAGAGAATTTTTTTCACACTAGTATACAATATACATATCAATTCATTAATCTTTTGTCATATGGGCATTTTAGTCTCTGCATGAAATATTGAGTTACATGTGGATTATATTATTCCTAAGCGTCGAGAAGGGGTGGGGGTTGGTTAAGGGAAGGGGAAAAGGAAATGAAAAAGGTCATTTTTAAAAAATTATGAAAATGCTCTGGGAATAAAAATTATCTCAGTTTTAGACAACTCAAACTTGTCAATACCAAACTCGTCTGTTTAAGAAATGAGTTTGCACAAAGCAGAAAAAAGGAATATTTCTCCTCTCTCTAATCATTTCTCTCTCCACCATAGTTAACCTAGTCACCATTCCAACTTGCCCATCAAAACTTTAAGTCGAGCATCACTATCATATCTCAAAGGGTATCCTAATTGTATTGTATTATAAATAGATTTGATTGTTGTACAATACAACTAGTTACTCTCAGAGATGTGACCTATAAAACAAGATCTTTTGGATTGCGTGATAAGAAATAATTTATATACATAAGATATACAATAATAGAGAAAATAAACTATATATAAGTCTAAATAATAGTTTACAGACTAGTTTAACAAACTTAAAGACTAGTAACATAGAGTGAATACAAAATTTCTACTACAATGATCCTATAATTCTACTGCTTATTCCAATGCCCTTCTAGCTTGATTTCCTTACCGGCTCAAGTCTCCGAGACGGCATTAACCATGGTTGTAGGAGGACCTTAAAAAATCTGTAGTAGCATGAGCATCTCTATAGCTCAGTCAAGTAACCATCACATATTACACATCAAACATGGTAGACAAGTTTATTAACAAGCAAGTGCAATGTATCATTCAAGCATATGTTCAAACACAAGTCTAGACAATTAGAATCCAAACAGGATATAGATTTATGTCCTCACATTAGAGTTGAAGGAACCAAATCAAGAAATACATTCTTATGACTCCCCTTGCTTAGGAGAAACAAAGAACAATAGGAACAACAAGACTCACTTTATTTATCACTTCGTTATATGTGTTTTAATCTTTTGATTTCCTTTAGAATTTAGAGACTCCATTAAGTGTTAGTTATTTCAAGCTGAAACTACGGGCGATGTTCCTTCTTTTGTCAAGTAGTTCCCGTAGAATTGAATGGAATAAAGATAATCTTGTGTAGAACTAGGAACCTTTCATCTAGAAAAACAAAAGCATTATCAGAGAATCAAAACACTAACACGTAGTGGGCTATCACGCCTTTTATGCAATATGTGCAAGTTATGCAATGCATGATCTTTTAAATTAAGGGGTCTTATAGATTTAGGTCAACTTTAAGGCTATCAAACATTTCACAAATAGTACTCAACATGCTTCAAACAATTATTCACAACAATTTTATTATCACTTTGAATAAGCAAGACTTTAACATTCAAATCATACACCACTCAACAAGCATTGTTCCCAACCCACATGCATCATACTTTTAGTTTAGTCATTTGATTACAGATGCAACTAACATTACATTCACAAGCAATATAATAGATCAGAGTTACTCACCTGCTCATGATAATTAATCGTCATAGTCCTTTGAAAAATCCACAATTGAATCAGATTCGCCTAACAGATGAATAAATATTCACTAATAAGATAATTAACTATATAGATGATTCCTAATGAGTATCTAGGTGTCCTAAAATTAATTGTGTTCTTTCCAAAATCATTTTATGATTCCTAATCCGATGATAACTTATGAATAATCATGTTGAAGCTTATAAAATACTTTGTATATTTACAAAATTCGTGTAAATAAATATTTCTCACTAAAAGTGATCAAAATAATTTTAAATATGTGTTTTTAGTGCATAATCTTTAAGTAAACTTATATTACATATTCTAACTCATATTTTTAGGTATAAATAGATGCTAGAAAGCTTGTTTTGCATATTTTATGTGAGTTACTTAGCTTATTTGCCTTGTAATTTGTATTTAAGATTTTTTCGTGTCCTGTTTTGTTTTATAATTTCATTTATTAAGCTTTTATTAATGATATGACTCTTTTAGTGTACATAAAGTATTTATTATTATTCATTTTCATTTTGCTTGTCTTAATTTTGAGTCATACTTATGTTTTTATTTAAAGGTGTCTCGCTATTCTCATTTTTTATAATTTAGTTAGTTAGTTTATGCCCTTTCTGAAAATATATCATTTATTATTGTTTACTTTGTTTGTCAACCTTATCTGTTTATGTAAGTTAAAATTTCTATTATTTATAGGGTCTTATCTATATTCAAATCATTAGTATGTTATTCTAGTGATTCTTTAAATTTATTTAAGTTTTATTCTGTACTCTAGATTATGGTTTGTTCCTTAGGATTATTGTAGCCTATTCCAATCTTCTAATTTTTATTACCATTCTTTTAGTATGCCTAATGATAGGGCTTTTCACTATAGTTAGGATCAATATTTTTCATAGACGTCTTGATGTTCATATTGGCTAAGTTCTATCATCTAGAGAATATTGTAGACATATTCTACTAATTTTTTAACTAAGTTAAGTTATGAAATATGTGGTAAATCCTAATCCTATAGTGGCCGAAAATTATAACATAGGTTTTCTAAATTCTAAGTTTGATTCCTTCATAGTTTTCTTTACTAGATATGATATCTAACTCAATTAAAATAAGCATCACATGCTATTTTATACTCATGCTACTATCATTCATAAACTTAAGAAGACTACACACATATATAGAGTTCCTCTAATAAGTCTCTATCTCTAATTTCCTAGTTTCTACACATGTATGAAATATAGGTTATATGGGGGGTTAGATATCACATTGCTTGGCTAGAGAGGAAAATCATAGATCTTCTTTCTTAATTGGACCGTGACCTACATGTGGGAATAGGGAGGTGAGTTTATTAAATTTTATGTATACAATAACTAACTAAAGATACTCTTACTTTTGATTATGACTTTTTAGAATCTTGGTGTGTTATTGATTGTTTTGTTTTTATTGTTAGTAATGGTGGGGTTAGGAGAGAAGAAATGGAGTTTTGTTTGTTCCAAATGTGTTGTGGATCATGAAAATCACGGTGGAAGGATGAAATATATGGGCTTGTCAATTTTTTTCCTTTTTCTTTGATGTCTACAGGTGGGTATCCTTAAGGGAAATATGTTTGTTTGTTTGCATATTATATATATATAGGGTTAGACTTTTATATGACTTACCAATGAAGTGTTTGACTAATCTATGGGTAATTTTTTTTTCCTAATACTACATGGTGGATTATATATTTGTGATGTCTAATTGTTGTTGTTGTTGTTGTTCTCGGTGAAGGGGAAAATTTTTTTAAGCACCACCGGTTCGGCAAGCCTCCACTATTGAGTCATCAAGTGTGTATTAAGTATGGGTTGTTTGCTGAATTTTCATTGGATGGAGTGTCCCTAAATTTGACTTTGTTGTACTATTTTTCTAATCTCACAAGCAAACACACGTTAGACAATTTCCTTGGTGAAGAACCGGTCATGTGTGTTTTATTTTCATCGTGTGTTTCAAAAATTTTCATGTGGAACAATCACAAGACCAAATATGTAATTAACTTCGTCAAATCTAACTCATACGCGTATAATTATATCAGTTATGTGAGAGTTTTATTCTAAAAAATTTGTTTAAGGTTCTAAATATTACTAGAGTATTGTTGATTTTAAATTTTGAGTTTAAAGTTTACGTGATTAAGTATTTTTAAAGTTTTATCTTACACGATTAAAGTTTTAGAGCCCAATAGGTTAAAATAGAAAATTGATACCTATAGACTACAAATTTTCTAACTAAAATTATTGCGGAGTCTAAATATTTATTTGAAGTCTAGATTAACAGTTATGGATCTATTTATAATTTCTATTATGTATATATAACCATAATGATATATCTTTAATTTATCATTTTTATTCTACACATACTATAAGTTATTAACTTTCTAGCGCATTTGAAATCTAATACTGCTTACACTTGCATTCTAGGTATTCGACTCAGATTACAAAATCTTGTCTTGGGTATCTAGAAATTTTTCTACTTAGGGTTTTAGGTCATAAATAAACTCAATACTTTAAAGCTTATAACTAGGGTTTTTGTTGAGTTTCAAATCAAGTATCTATCATGCATTTACTATGCCATTGATTTTCACTAGTCTAAAAACTCTCGGGATTTACAATCACCATATTGAAAATACAGAAACCCAAACTCATCTTGCCGTCACCAATGAGATAAATCAACACCAATCACCATGAAATCCATTACCCATCACCATCAAATTCATTTCTAGCCTTCAACTCACTGAGCCACCAACTTAGAATCATCACAACCACTCTAGAACTTTTACATTAACCCTGAGCCTAGAAGTTCCATAGTCTACTCAAAATTCTGGATTTTGCTCTTCTTTAATCATTAACACAATCAAATATATGGAATATTCACAAAAAATTAATGCTTTTAGCTTTTTTGATAATACATCCCTCCAATTGAGAAACCAAATCAAAGGATAAAGATGGATGTTTAGAGAGGAAAAAAGAAAGAAAGGAAAAGAAGATAGGAATTTTACATAAATCCTGTTTTTTCAAAAGATAAAATCAGTAAAATTACATTCAACTTCTCTCTTTAAAAGATGAGTTCAAGTTGCTTAAGACTAAGATTATTTTTGTGCTAGTGATAATTTTATAATATTTTAAAATAATATTTCATTTTCCCCGGAAAAAAAGCATGGTTTTTCATGATTATTAGACATGTCTTTAGGCTGGAATAGAAAGTTGAGATTGAGAATGAGACAACATGGTCAACCGAAACCTTAGACGATAGTTTTAACATACTCTCTCAGTGTAATCCAGGTTAATTTGGAAAAAAAAAAAAAAAACATATGCACGATATGGATCTAATTCTGTATGAAAGTGGTCATGGAGCATGAAATCTTTCGTCCGAAATAAAATTCCATATTCCTATGCAACTAAACCTTTTATATTTGATTGTTAAAAAAAACCAAGCTAAAAGTCTGGCTAATAGCCGAATATGTTTTCCTCGTAAACATCAGAGGTATTAGAGGTGTATTTGGTTCGTTGGTTTGACATGGGTTTGACATCTGCTTCATATTTCTTTTAATCATATTGTTTATTAAAATAGATTCAGATAAAAAGTAGATATTTTTATTCATAACAAATTATACATATTAGACATAGATACATATTAGATACATATAAGATAAAATAAAAAAAAATCCAAACATACCCATATGTAATAACATTGTTTTCAAATATCAAAGACAGCTAAAAAAGGAGGGCGAAAAAACAAAGGAAAAGAGAAAGAAAGGACAGTTTCCCACTTCAATTAGAGAGATAACGCTGGATGATGTAGCGTCTCTTTGGAGCACAAAAAATGAAAAGACGTGCAAAACTGAAATTCCAACGTGTTTTGCCAATTACATCATTCTATATAATTATTTCTAGATTTTCCCATTCCCTTTTTTTTTCCTTTTATTCTAAGTGGATCATTTGATTTTTATTTGTATCTTATCTGTATCTAATCTATATGTAGTTTTTCATCTATGTTTTATTTGAAACAAATATATGTTTGAAAACAATACAAATGAGATGGCAAAATAACTAGAAAAAAGTAAAAAAAATAATGTTACATTAGTACAGTTAATTATCTAAAATTTAAAAACGTCAATTTAATATATTAACTTTATCCTTTTTTACAATCAGCTACCTGAATTTTATAAAATTTTGTAATTAGCTATCTAAATTTTACATAATTTTATAATTGACTACCTTATATGGGTCCTATGAATGACTTCGAAGTGTTTTGTAGGTAGTTGTTGATGGTCTAACTAGAACATGGGCTACCTGAAACAAGTTCAGTCTATGAATGAATTGGATCGCTTAATTAAGCCTAGGCCCAGACCATGATAGCTACAACATAAGGTCTCATCTAGAAATCTATTATCTTTGCTTGACACTCGATTACTGTTTACGACATTCTATCTGCCTTGCCTTATACACTTGTTGGCACTAATTACTCGGTTGGATTTAGCACACACAGTGGAGGAGTAGTAAACCTACCCCACGTCCTCCACAATCCCTGCCAGTCATCTACTCAACGACTCTTCCAGGATCTTATGATGCTTGCAACGGTCAAATCAATCAACTATAAATGCCCACTTTCCCCTTTTGGGAATGGTTGTTGCACTCAACCTATTGTATACATTTACTATATGGGCTTATCATCACCATGATTGCTAACTTAAGCATTGGAGTGATTGTGTCGAGCTTTGCTCGACGTACCATTGATTGAGTTTCTATTTTGTAGGCCCTTTATCACAATGATCCAAGCCTAAGTCCTCTATATCCATCTCGGATTCGAGCAAGTGATAGTAGTAAATTATCCTTTTTAAATTTGAGTTAGTTAATTGTATAAAGTGATAAACTTTAGGTGTTAAATGTGATGTTTATCGTTTTTTTCTTTTTGATATCTTTTTTTATTATACTAGAAAAATGATAATTGGATGCATTTTAAAAGCCAAATAAAAAAAATATTTTATTCAATTTTTTCATGAAATATGTAATCAATAAAAACATATAGTTTTTAAAAATCCAAAATAGATATTATAAAACACCCATTAGTAGAATCTTTATTTTATTTTGTATAATTTCTTTTATGTCTTATTTTATATGCGAGAGTGAACTAGAATAGAATTGGCTTCTAGGTTTTATTCCTTTTTTCATATTTGAATATGCGTTTGGAAATTGGAATCATGATTATTCACCTTTGAGAAGTAGAATAATCACTTTATTGTTAGTTCAATTATTGTTTTATTTTATCATATATTAATAATATATATTTATTATTAGGGGACATGTTGAACATTATACTTTATATCCATTCCATTCCATTTTTTGAACACTTCTATGAATGGATTTTTCACTCTAAAATTTATTTCATTCCAATCCATTTCATTTTAACCGAATATACTAACTCTCATTACACAACAGTTGATAAATGGGGAAAAGAAAATTCCTTCATTTTGAGACATAGCAGAGGATGACTTTGTTAGAAGTGTTTAGATTGTTCAAACAAAAAGAAAGTGATTTACATGTTGGGTTGTGAAGCCTAAATACTGTACACTTTTCCCACGAGTACGGCGATCCAACTGGGTAAACTTTTTTTAAGGGTATTTCAGGCAGTTCACATAAAATTATCATTAGGGTTACTTTCCATATAAATAACCAATCAATGCAATGTAACAGTGACTCTCTATCTCATTTTAATTAGTGAAAATCTTGGCTTGGTAGCGCCCCCAGACATAGTCACAATCCCTGACGAACTGGGTAAACAATTTTATGTCTTTGTCGTTTCAATCTTTATTTTTCATCTTCGTCTTTCTTTATTCCTTACAACTAGTATCAGATCAAGGTTCGGTGGGATAGATATGATGGGTGATGGAAAATCACCGATTGAAAAGTTTGACGGAGCACATTTCGGATTCTGGAAGATGCAGATCGATGATTACTTGTATGGTAAAGATTTGTATCAGCCTCTGGGTATGAAACCAAAGGGCATGAAGGATGAAGATTGGAAATTGTTGGACAGGAAGGCGATGAGCGTGATTCGCTTGTCTTTGTCCAGGAACGTTGCGCTTTATACAACAAAAGCGAATATATTAATTAGTGAAAATCCTAACTTGGTAGCGCCCCCAGACATAGTCACAATCCGTGACGAACTGGGTAAACAATTTTGTGTCTTTGTCGTTTCAATCTTTATTTTTCATCTTCGTCTTTCTTTATTCCTTACATTAAATCCCTCTAATTGTTTTGGCTATGAATACTCCTCTAATTGTTTTGGCTATGAATACTCCTCTCTGCCTTGACGGCTAACTACTGAGGAGGTAGTACTAGTTAACCAACACCGCTAGGAAGGCCAAAAATGTAACGGCTATGGCGTGTGGTCATTTGCACGATTTGTATGCATCACTAGAAGCTAAAGTTGTCAATGGGAACAAGCACTAGAGAGGTATAGGATGTAGATTATTTTCATTTCAATGCAGTTACAGTAAGCGCAATTTCTTTCATGTTTATACACTGTAATGTCCGAACTAACCAAATGGTTATAACTAGTTCATGTGCATACATACATATATATTTGGAATCGGGTCTAGTAACTATTGGCCGTGTTATATGTAGAGTTCTGTCAAATAGGGTATATGAAGAGTTGTTATTTATTTAATTCTTAATGTTTCATGGTTTCTAGTTTACATGTTACCAATATATATGTGTATGTATATTTCAATTCAAGCCCTCAATATTCAATAAAACATGTGAAATTGGATTTTTCTTAACTTTATTAACTTTTTCATTAATGTGTGCAAACTATTCGCTTATAAATGGTTTGGATGATTAATCTAATTAAATTATGTAATGTATGTTAATATATATAATAATTAAGTAATCAAATTAAAAATTGCAAATTAAAAAAAAAATATTGGATAGGTGATTGCTGGCCACTCTATATAGGTGGGGACGTCAATGTTGTCATAAGTTAAAAGTGGGTCACAACCCACCATTAAAGACATTCGTTTGTTGTTTTTCTTATAGAGGTGCCTGATAAAAAAGACATAGGATAAGGGGCTCAATCAAGAGGTGAGAGGATGCTTGATTAATGTTGGTTAGCCTAAAACTGTGATTGGTTGAGAGAACCCCTTTCACAAAATTGATTTTATGTTTAGTGAAATCAAAATTAAGTAAAGATTGCCTAGGTTTGGTCAATCGAGCCTTATAAGATATTATGTAAATCCTCAAGAAATGTAAAAAAAGATTGAGATTTAAAATAGATGCATTTGAAAAAAACTGAATCCTCTAATAAGTAATTAAAGCTAAGCTTGATCATGAAGCGGTGTGGTTGCTAAGAGCATAGGGTGAGTGCTCGATGGTCATTTTAGATTGATTGATGTATTATGCTCATAAAATAGATCCGCTAGTAACATGTGTGTTTTGTTGTAGGATTGCTATTAATATAACTTGGGAATTATTAATATTTTTTTGCTACATGTTTTATGATGAATGAATAGCTTGACTTGACATAGGACATTAGTTGCCTAATGGGGGGAAAGACCATGAATCTTAGACCGACTATGTCGTGAAAGAAATATTATGAACCTAATAACCCAACATATTAGCCAAGGCCTCACATTAAGCTCTCTTTTATTCTTTTTGTCTATCAAGGTAAAAGAAAATGCCAATGCCGTAGGATCGCTCTTTCCATGGTTACATATATTATAGATAGGAAAAAGCTAGAATGAAGAACATTCTATGATAGTATTAATTATGAGGTCTATAACCATTCATTCTAGTTTCCTATTGGAAAATCAAAATGTAATAACCAATTGAGCGCTTTATGATTTAATTGTAAGGTATATTAGGTTAGTGATCGATTTCTAGTAGCTAGAATGAGGCTTAAGTAATTGAAACAGAATAAGCTTATGATATATCACAAAGCTCCATAATTATTTGGAATTAGAGGATCGAGCATTGATAGATAGAACTTGAAAAAAAGAGGGAAAGAAAAGAAAAAAAAAAAAAGGGAAACAGTTGCACCGAGTACATATCACCTAATGTGTAGAGGATACATATTAAGTAATGGGATGACTATAAATGGGAGGATGGGCTAGCTTCCTTTTATGTCAGACTAAAAAAATGGGATGAGAACGTAAATGGTGAGAGTGAGAGCCGATATGTCTTGGTTGTGGGGTATTGGTGGTTTTGCTAGACAAATGTACGTGATCTAAAGTGTCGCACGCCTAAATGCCGAATTGTTTAGTTATTCTTATTCATTAGACATCATTTGCCTACCAATTACGGTGCATTGGAATCGAATATTTCAGCCTTTCTTGATCGATTTTGTTTGGGAGACAATGGCATTTATTATGGATTCAATTTGTGGTACGATGAGGGACCAACCTAAGGGTTGCGATGGCTCCCACTAACGTGGTCGTACGTAAATAAGTGATTAGGTGCACTGTTTTTTTTTTTTTTTCCCCTCCAAGATGTATGGCTTTATAAATATAAGATATTAGACACAAATTCCATAGGGTTTATTGTACTATCTCAGAGTTGCATTTATTTCTGTATAATGAAACTTTTTTTATTACGTAGTTCATCTTATCATTTATTTATTTACAAAAAGAAAGTTAATGACTTTATGGTCTAATGTCATCATCTTTAAATTTTTAAATATCCTGTTTAAATACATTGGCTTGTTATTATTCTGGCGTCATTTTCAAACCGAATCGATACAGATATGATACTGATAAAAAAACTAATAGTTTTACTCATAAACTGACCAAATTAAACCAATATAGATATGATATAGATGAATTATAGATACTGATTCGATATAGATTCGATACTAATATAAATTTGACAATCCAAGTAGGCCTAAATGAGATGTACCTGATTGCAAAATGGTACAATTGCAATACTTGAACATTCAATTTTTTTTATTTAAATTATATAAAACTCAGTATGTTCATTTAGATTTTAATTAGACATAACTAAGGATGTAAATGAATCAAATCAATTCATAAACTATTTGAGTTCAGATTCTCACTTACGCTTGGTTCGAAAATAGTCTAGTTGATTGCAATTTGAGCTTGACCTACATAGTGTTTAGCTTATCGAGTATCAATGTTAATAGAGTTTGAGTGCATCTAGATATTAATATTATTTAAATTTAAATTAACAACATCTTTTTTAATAAATTGAATATGAATAAGTTTAATCAAGTTAAAGCTCGTGTTTGTATAGTGTCATTTGGAGTCAAGCTTGAGATTGAAATTTTAAGCTCAGTCAAACTTGAGCTTTAATATTAGGAGATGAGATTGAATTCAATCTTAACACTATATTATCCCAACTTAGCTCAATTATTGTTTATATAGTTTTCGTTTTCCTTTCCTTTTCTTAAGACGCTCGCAATATATTATTTGTATAATTAATGACTGGTATTATAATAACATCACATTGTGAAAATATTATAAAATAGTTAAAATATCCAAATAATTTTAATATTAATCTAAAACTTGATGGAAGACAATAGAAGGATGTCAAAAAGGAAATGAATCCAAGATAAACATGCATGTTACTGACTACATTTGAATGCTAGTTGATGTAAATAATGGTATGCAAACATGTACACATGTTGTAATATTAACATACGTTTTGCTTGACACAATTTTGATAATTAGCAAATGCTCTTTATCTCCGCTAAGAAACTATAGGTGTAAGGATTTGTTCACTACGATCACATGCGTGCCGCATGACCATCATGTTACACGTGATCTAAGAAAAAACGACACGGATGGGGAAGATGAAGAGAGGATTGTGTAGGAAGGAGGAGTAGATAAAAATACATTTATCTCAAATTAAGTATGCCATGAAGATCAAACTAGAATAACGGATTGTAACAGATTCAAATAGCTGGAACAGATCTAGAAAAAGAAATACATAAATACAAGTTAACAAGGCAGAAAAGGTAACTTTTACCCTGCCGAACAAAGACTTGTGTCTTGGAGCCTTGCTAAGCTCGAATTAGCACTTCATCTTCCTCTTTTTACCTAGCATCACAACCAAAGTATATTAGAACTGTGTTAGGGTTACAGAACAGGTAATACGAGAGTAGAGAGGAAAACACGAGAGAGAGGGTTTGAGTCACTAACCTTTGTGACTGTGAAGAGTGAGAGAGAGAGTCGGTATTAGGTCATAGAGTGGGCTGGGCTGAATTATTAAGTACAGGCCTAACAGTGTGTTATGTTGTAGGATTGCTATTAATATAGCTTAGCAATTATTAATATTGTTTGCTAAATGTTTTATGATGTATGAATCGCTTGACTTGACATAGGACATTAGTTGCCTAATGGGGCAAGGACCATGAATCCTGGATCATCTCTGTCGTGAAAGAAATATTATGAACCTAATAACCCAACATATTAGTCGTGGCCTCACGTTAAGCTCTTTTTTATTCTTTCTATTTATCAAGATAAAAAAAAAAAAATACCAATGCCAATGCTGTAGCATCGCTCTTTCTATGGTTGCATATATTATAGATAGAAAAAAGCCGATATGAAGAACATTCTATTGTAGTATTAATTATGAGGTCTATAACCATTGATTCTAGTTTCCTATTGGAAAATTGAAATGTAATAACCAATCAAGCGCTTTATTATCTAATTGTAAGGTATATTAGGTTAGTGATCGATTTCTAATAGCCAGAATGAGGTTTAAGTAATTGAAACAAAATAAGCTTATGATATATCACCAAGCTCTATATTTATTTGTAATAAGTGGATCCAGCATCGATAGATATAAATTGAAAAAAAGAGAGAAAGGAAAGGGAAAAAAGGCAAACAGTTGCTCCGTGTACATATTAACTAATGTGTGGAGGATACATAATAAGTAATGGGATGACTATAAATGGGTATTTATTGATTGAAAAATGAGGATGGGCTAGCTTCCTTTTGTGTCGGACTAAGAAATGGGATGAGAACGTAAATAGTGAGAGTGAGAGCCGATATGCCTTGGTTGTGGGGCATTGGTAGTTTTACTAGACAAATGTACGTGATCTAAAATGTCGCATGCTTAAATGCCGAATTGTTTAGTTATTCTTATTCATTAGACATCATTTGCCTACCAATTACGGTGCATTGGAATCGAATATTTCAGCCTTTCTTGATCGATTTTGTTTGGGAGACACTGGCATTTATTATGGATTCAATTTGTGGTACGATGAGGAACCAACCTAAGGGTTGCAATGGCTCCCGCTCCCCGATCTCCTAGAGAAATTACCTAACTGAAATCTAACGTCGTCGGACGTAAAAAAGTGATTAGGTGCACTGTTTTATTTTTTCCCTCCAAGATGTATGGCTTTATAAATATAACATACTAGACTCAAATTCCATAGAGTTTATTGTATTTTCTCAGAGTTGCATTTATTTCTGTATAATGAAACTTTTTTTATTACTTAGTTCATAGTATCATTTATTTGTTCACGAAAAGAAAGTTAATGACTTTATAGTTTAGTGGCATCACCTTTAAATTTTTAAATGTCCTGTTTAAGTACATTGACTTGCTATTATTCTGACATCATTTTTAAATCGAATTGATACTGATATGATACCGATAAAAAAACTAATAATTTTACTCATAAACTGACCAAACTAAACCAATACATATATGATACAGATGAATTACAGATACTGATTCGATATAGGTTCGATACTAATATAAATCTGACAATCCAAGTAGGCCTAAATGTGAGGTACCTGATTGCAAAATGGTGCAACTGCAATACTTGAACATTCAATTTTTTTTATTTAAATTATATAAAACTCAATATGTTCATTTAGATTTTAATTAGACATAATTAAAGATGTAAATGAATCAAATCAATTCATAAACTATTTGAGTTCAGATTCTCACTTACGTTTGATTTGAAAATAGTCTAGTTGATTGCAATTTGACCTTGACCTACATGGTGTTTAGCTTGTCGGGTATAAGTGTTAATGGAGTTTGAGTTAGTCTGGATATTAATATTATTTAAATTTAAATTAACACCATCTTTTTTAATAAATTGAATATGAATAAGTTTAATCAAGTTAAAGCTCGTGTTTGTATAGTGTCATTTTGAGTCAAGCTTGAGATCGAAATTTTAAGCTCCGTCAAACTTGAGCTTTAATATTAAGAGATGAGATTGAATTCAAGCTTAACATTACATTATCTCAACTTGACTCAATTATTGTTTATATTATTTTCGTTTTCCTTTCCTTTTCTTAATACGCTCGCAATATACTATTTGTATAATTAATGGCTGGTATTATAATAACATCACATTGTGAAAATATTATAAAATAGTTAGAAAAACCAAAGAAGGGCGTTATAAGTGGTTGGTGATGCCTTTTGACCTAAGCAATGCACCAAGCACCTTCATATGTCATGAACTAAGTACTGGAAACATTTATTGGTCACTTTATTGTAATTTACTTTGATGATATCCTAACATACAATAAATCGTAGGAGGAGCATGTTGAACATTTGAGAGAGGTGATAACAATTCTAAAGAAGAGTAAGGTTTATGTGAATGTAAAGAAGTGCATCTTCATGTCTAGCAAGTTGCTATTTCTAGGCTTTGTAGTTAGGAGTGACAAGATTCGGGTAGATGAAGAAAAGGTGAAGGCAATTAGACAATGGCCTATTCTAAGAACAGTAACTGAATTGCGAAGTTTCCTTGAGTTGGCCAGCTTTTACAGAAGATTGATGATGCACTTTAACACTGTTGCAGCACCTTTGACTGAGTGCTTGAAGAAGGGGGATGTTGGTTGTGGGAAAACTATCGTAGCATTTTTAGCCTACATGGAGGTCATTGGCAATGATTCTAAAGCAACTTTCATGGTTCCAACTGAATTGCTCGCGCAGCACTATGAGCACTTGCTTAATTTGCTTGAAAATTTTGATGAGGACTGCAGACCTTTAGTTTCCTTACTAACAAGGTCAACCCCAATGAAACAATCACAAATCATTCGGAAAGGTCGTCAACAGGAGAAATTTCAATGGTTATTAGAACTCATAGTATAATTGCTGAAACTATAGAATTTGCTGCCCTTCGTATTGCTGTAGTAGATGAATAGCATCGATTTGTTTTAGTTCCGAGAGGGAAACTCAAAAGCAAGTTATATTACACTTCGATGAGCTCAAAGTTGGTACGCTTCAACTGAATAGTACATTAAAGGGCGATGAATACATAACACCTCATGTTCTTGCTATGTTGGCAACTCCTATTCCAAGGACATTTGCAGTAGCATTGTATGGAGATATGTCTCTCACACATATAAATGGCTTGCCTCTAGGAAGGATCCCAATAGAAACATATGTTATTGAAAGAAGAGATTGTGGATTAGAAGACATGCATAAGACGATGATTGAAGACTTGGAAAGTAGAGAAAAACTAGTGGTGCAACCCAAGAAGTATGACCCATACCAGATTTTGCAAAAGATCAATGACCACACCTATGTGGTTAGACTATCCAATTGTATAGGTATTTCAAAGATGTTTAATGTGGCTGATATATTTTCGTTCCACCCAGATGATACACCTTTGTATCCAAATTCAAGCCTCAACTCAAGGACAAGTTTTTCTCAGGTGGTAGAGAATGATGCGGACAACATAACAAACATATATTTGAACAAAAGGTAGTCATCCAAGAAGGAGAGGAGGAAGCAACACTAGATCGCTTGCCTTACACTGTTGATTTTGAATATACACCACTAGCTTTGGAGCCGACTTACATTGCTTCAGTTTCATTTTTTAGGTTGCTAGCTTTTATTTATTGTTAGTTTTCAATGTAATAGCATAAATAATTCTTTATATTTGGTTTTCCTTTTAGATTTTATGATATATTTTAAAACCCTAAATTGATAGTCTTCTCTTTGAGAACTACATCCTTGCAATTTTCGTGTGATTTAGATCACTTGGTGAGTGCCTAGTTGTGCTTTCATGCTTACTTGCTGTGCCAATAAATTATATTCTTAGATGCTATTTGCTATGTGGTTGTTGTTGTTGTTATTATTATTTTCGTTGGGTGTAACATGGCCGTCTTCAGGGTGCTCCTATAGCCACACTAGCGGCATTTTCAGTTCATACTCTGGAAAAAAGGTTTCTCGCACATCATAAATTCTGACAGTTGACTGTTGGGAAAACAGAAGAGAAACCAAACCATGTCATCAATTTACTTCTCCCGACTCTTACCATTAAATTGTGCGCCTAACACAGGACTTGTCCACCTGCACCCCGTCTCTCCTTTTCTCACCCATTGGTCCCAAACTCCATGGATCTGCCAAAAAAGCTCCTACTCTCAGCCATTCTCATTCTTGCAACTTCCATTAACGGCATTGAAGGTGATGCTATGGTCACGGGTACTGTCTTCTGTGACCAATGCAAAGATGGACAACGATCCCTATTTGATTATCCCATTTATGGTTAGTTTCTTTTCCTCCATAGTTCTTCTACATATAAATCCGATCTTCATCAATATAGAATTATATGATTCACTTTTATGTAATATGTTGTCCCCTTTCTTCCCCACACCTATTAGGACGGAGACTAATCCTAATCATGGTCTAGATAGTCCATTCTGTGTTTTGTTTACTTTCCACTAAACCTGCAGTATGTTATTTGAATGTTTGTTATGGTTCCATGTCATTGTCAAGCTGTCCTATAATCGAGAAAGGTTTTAATAGTATTAACTATAGTGAATTGAATTGTGACGTATTAATATTAGTACTATTTAGACACATAACGGATTAAATTCTTTTTTAAATGTTAAAATATCATTTATCTTTACATATTAATTATAAACACACGTGCATACTAGTATGGTAGATCAATTTAAAATTACCTTCTCATTGAGTAGATGAGAATGAGACTATAGTTTAATGTTTTGGAAATAAAAATATTAGTATAAAAATATGTACATTGTCATAATTCCTCTTCCTCCTATCTTTTAGATAATGAAAATAAGCAGTTAATTATGAGGAGAGGAATTTATAATGAGTTTTCATTGCAAGCTTCAATTATTAACTATTTATATGATAAATTACTGAAATTTAAATATTTGTGACGGGGACCATAATGTTTGTATCTATTTTCATATTTAGGGATAAAGGTGACAGTGGCATGTGCAAATAATGGAGGGCAAATCACAATGTCAAGGCAAGAAACCACAAACTGGTTTGGGAACTATGCAATGAGGTTTGATGGGACTCCAGATTTGAGCAATTGTTATGCTCAAGTTTCAGGGAGTGACCAAAACCAAGGTTCCCTGAGTTGTGGTGCATCAGCTGGTCCACCCCAAGGCCTTAGGCTCATGTTCAGGATGTTTGATATGGAAATCTACACTGTTGACTCCTTGCTCACTCAACCTCATCAGCCCATGCCCTTCTGCCCCAGGTCCTCCCCGTCCCCCGTGCCGACACCGCCAGCAACGCCGACTGTTCCCCCTCCGGCTTTCCAGCTTCCACCTTCCTCTCCGCTGCCGCGGTTGCCTCCGGCTCCTTTCTTGGAAGCTTCAGCATGCACTCATGAGTATGTTTATCTTCATGGACCTCTTTCTATTATGTTTATGGGTGCAATTATTGGCTATAAATGCAAATGGCATACTAATCATTCTATGATTTAAATCTTTAGTTAATTAGTAATAGAATTAAGTTATAACATCTGTGGATTTGACAAAATGCTCCTAGACAAGCTCTGTATCTGGTTTTTATGCCGATTATTGCCCACATTCCGTCAAGAAATGCCCGATTTGATTTTCATCTGTTTTGAAGTTTGCAAAGAACTCTAGAATCTTCAGGCCATTTTTATCCCTAATCCGAATGGTTTATGATGGATCATTCTTTAATTATAGTGCTTACCCATTAAGCTAAATTTCAGAAGAATCTTGTCTGGATATTTGGGGAGGGGAACACTTAAACAAAATTAAAGAAAATATACCCAATGAAAAATTTAAGACTAAATAAATGGAACGCGCCAACCTTTTACCCTATGTTTAGATTGAAAGAAGGAAAGGAGAATGAATGAATTTAAATAGAAGATTTTGTCTTTCTGTTTTTTGAAAAAGGGAGGAATGGATTTCACAAAAAACAAATCTCTTCAAATTAAAAGGGTATTCAATAAAATGATAAATTTATCTTAAAATAAATACATACTTTTAAATTATAAAGTTAAGAAATAAAAATAAAATTATATTACTAAATCTTTTTTTCCCACTTTCTTTCCCTCATTGTCCAAACAAAAAAAATTATAATTTTTTTCTTTCATTTCCTTCCATCTCTAATTTTCTTCTCATTTTATTTCTCTTCATTCTTTCCAATTTTCCAACATATCCTTAAAAACTAGAAGATAAGGGACATCGGATCCATTCATATACTTAGACCATAGTATAATTTCCTTCTAAGCGATATGGTGCATTAAATATGGGATAATGTTGCATTTATTATCTAAATTCTTAGCCAATTATTTATGTACAACTTAAAATTTGAGATTATTAATTTTAACACCTAAATGACAATACTGTTCAATTAGCATTTTCAATCATGGATCATCACATGTTACAGACAATTATTTTCATGAAATTTTTTATTTAAAATGTCTATAGTTAGTGTAAATGATATATCCTATAAGAGTGATCCAAATAATTCCTTGAAATACTTGACATTCATAGTCAATCAAGCATGCCTATTGGATAAAAAGCTCTAGATGATGTTAATGCTAGTCGATATTTGACTAATTGTCTATAATTGACTTAGAATACCTATAGTTAGTGTAAACGGTACTCGTGAAATTGAGTTAACATGACTTGCCTATAATTGGTCAAAAAACCTGTCATAATTGCTTGAAATATGCGAGTTTATAATCGATCAAGAAAGCCTGCAGGATAGAAACCTCTAGATGATGTTAACATAAGTCGTGTTGCTGATCTAAATAGTGCAGTCGGATACCAAAATTGGCAATTTTAATCAAACGTCCGACGCTTTTCATTATGTCTATTTTCCTTCCTTCATTTATTTATTTATTTTTCCTAATCAAAGGTCCAGCGCTTATGTCTTATGTGTGTAAATACTTGTTAATTAGGTGTATCTTTATCCGATAAGCAAATCCAAATCTTTTTGATAAAAGAAAATTGGGCCCGATGGCACTCTTCTAGACATCCTTAGAATAAGGAGAAAGAAGGATTGACAAGAAACAAAGTGATGTAATTAGAATATTTTTCCATTCATTGAAATGAGAGGGATTTAGGAGGGGAAAGAGAAAGGCTGGAATCAAATCCTTACAGCCTACACACGTTTTCTTTTTGTCCTCCAAATTTGAGGGATTAGTGGAGAAAAGTATTGAAATTCCTATAATAAACTTTCCATCTAACTTCTAGGTCCATTTATCCTCTATCTTCTATATATATCATTTAACCCAATAACATGATATTTCACTGTAAGAAAACTGAGCTTTAGAGATAAAAATTTATCTCTAAATTTAAATTTTCATGGTAAAAATCATTATCGCTGATTTTATTTGTAGAAATATAACTTGTTTTTACCCATTTTCCATCACAGAATTTTTATCTCTAATTCAATTAATTTCTTATAGTATTTATCTCACATATTTGATTATATAGTTGTAATTTATTTTACCAACATCCCACATCCTAATTTCATGAATAACTTTGACCACTCTCCTTCTTACGATCCTAATCTCATAAATAATCATTCCCTCTCTCCCACCATCTTCACTGGATTTGTTTCCTCTCCCTCTCCCCCTGTTGTTGTGTTATTTCTTTTTATTTTTCCCATCTTAATTATCTAAGACATAACAACAAAACAGTCATAAAATGAAAATTTTCTCAATTCAGACAAATTTTACTCTTCTGACATGTTAATATTATATGATGTTATGATCGAAAAATCTTAATGGGTCATATATTTCATATTTTTTCTATTCATACACGATATTACCTTTTATTTGGTTACTTTTAAGTGCATGCAATATAGGTGTGTAAAGTGAATGGTAAAAACATTTATTAATATTATTTTTGAAATTATTACTTCCTATCTATGCTATAAAAGAGACTCAATTTTTCATTCCATTCTCTTCCTATTACTTTTTTTCCCCCTCCTTTTTATTTCCTCCTCATTCCAAACTGATACAAGATAGGTTATAATAATGAAACTTTTCATTGTTTAGTGTTCTTTTCCTGGATCACAGTTCACAGGATGGCGTTTCCCGTGTGGAACTTGAAGAGGAAATGAAAAAAGCATCCACTTTTTACATCATCTCAACATGCATTCATATCCTATCTATAAAACTACTTTTTCATGTAAGCCTTGAAATAATTATTAATTACATCAAATGTATTTTTGGCTGCCAGTTCACATGATTTCCTCGTTTGAGCAGTTGGTCGTTGTCAATACGTGTGAAATTAAAAGTTCTGCTCTATCATATTTTTGACTTTTAGCAATTGACGAAGTTCAATGGCACCATCACCATGCATTGTAATAATTAGTTGCTCTTACGAAGTACCAGCATGCCAAAGCAGATCTATGAAATCATTCATTTGAAAACATGTCCGAAAGGTCAAACAACATTAAACCACCGTCTATAGTTAAAAAAAAAAAAAAAGCATAAGTAGTTAATTCTCACACAACAAAGTGTGCCAAAAAAAAAAAAGAAAGATGGGATGAGTTGTCGGTAAAAGAAATTGTATCTTCCATTACCATTTCTCTATGTAAAACTTCTATGTGTTGATGCATTAAAAATTTACAATTAGTTGCACCTTCCTGCTCGACTTTTGTTAATAATACTGTCTCAATTGGTTGCACCTATCTTTTAGGGTAATGTTAATAAAACTATCCAAACTTTAGTTGTTTATTTCAATTATACATCTCAAGTTTAAAGTTGTCTATTGCCACATTTGGTCAGATCTTGACCTTTTAAATTTTACATCAAAAGTTTAAAGTTGTCACATATCTGTGCTTGATCGAACTTTATTGGTCAAATCTACCACATTTTCTCATTTAAGAGCAATGACTTGATGACAAATGAGAAAAAAAAAAGTATATGTGTAAATAATTAGAGGTGCAAAATTGGTTGGGAAATAAAATATAGCAACTTTAAACTTTGGATGAAAGTTTAGATAGCGATTTTGATATTATCTTAATATTTGTTGCTGCATGTGACCAATGAGAAAGCGAATGTGCCTTGTATAAATCTGACTGATTATGATTTACATTTTAGTCATTCTAATGATGTGTTGTACTGCTACTCTATACTCAGCAAGTGGATGATGCCTGAATACAAATGTTACTGGAGAGGAGTGAATCCAGACACAAAGTAGCTCTTGTTTTTGGTCTGTTAGCAGCAAGAAGATATGGAACAGACATGAGCCTATGGCAAGGCCTTCAAGGAAGAGGTGATCCTTATAGGACACTTTTAAGGGAAGCCATAACTGCACTTCTCAATTCCTACAACACACTTCAATTCCCTTATCACACACTTGGGGTCATACAACACATGAATTGGGCTTTGTTGAGTGGTAACACTCACACTGTCCTTATGACTGCTCTACATCTTCTTAGGGCTAATTCTGGATATGGTAGTAATGTCACTTGCAAATTTACTCCATGCAAGTGAAATTTATAAGTATAGATTAATCAGTTTATTGATTAATTTATGGTATTAATATTATGTGTATTTTTACATGCACTTATGTTATTTTATCTCTCACATCATTTTTCTAGTTTAAATGGGGAACATATATATTCTTATTTATAGCTAAATTTTCCTCCTCTTCTTTTTCTTCTTCCTATGTTTATCTTTTCGTTCTTTGTATATAATTGCATTCCATTTTCTTTGTTGGTAGGTATAAAATATTATTCAAATGAAAAGGCAGTGGTACTTTCTAATTAAAATAAGTTTAACTTTTTTTCAACCACAATATTATGAAAAAACTGAACTCTATGGATAACATTTTTACCAATAAGTTGAACATTCTTAACGGTACTATTATAATTGGATTAAGAAATTTCTCCTTTCTCCATTTCTCGACACTACAACCTTCAATCTCTTCTTCGTCTTTCCCAAAGAACACTAAAAGCATTTTCCTAATGTTTTTTGGGATAAGAAGCTGAAAAGGGAAAATGAACTATAAATTCCGTTTAGAAAGTTCTCACAACTTCTCCAAACAAAGTAGCCTCTAAGGTCTCCACTTGAAAACTTATTTTAGTATTATAATTAGTTTTTTTACTTTTATTTTTATCTAAAATAGCTATAAATATAAAATAATTTATGTTTTTTCATAATAACAAACAAGAGTTTACTTGATGATGATATCTATCTATAGGTGGTAGTTCTTTATATTTATTTATTTATTTTCTTAACAAGCAGGACGATAGAGTTATAGATAGAAAAACTATCTAACTATTTTATACCAATAACATGATTATGTTTTGTTTGCAATGTTCTGTACTTCTATTGAATAAACTACGTCACATGACCAAATCAACTTCAAAAGTATCTGACATGTCAATGGTTAGCCTTTGAGAAATGCTCATTTTCATTCTTTCTTCGTTCGACGTAAATGGGTACTTTTTAGTTGGGAACCGATTCAATTGATTAAGAAAGATAATATATTGTTTATATTACTCTTTTTGCTCAAATTTAATTCATATCATAGTTTTTAATCAATTATAAATTATGAAAATCATGATAAAACAATCATAAAAAGAATATGATTCATCAATAAGTTTAGGTATAAGAAAAGAACTCAAGAGATGAGTCATATGATTCAAGTAAATAAGGCTACATGATGATCGGTTGAGTATACGATTTATGGAACCAAATGGACCATTATTAGAGGGGGTTTCTCTTAGTAAAAGACAAGCTCATATTACACTTAATCTCAAATGTTCAAGTGATGAGCATCCCTTAATAAGCAAAGTATGTTTCACAAGTGAGCTCACTCCAAGTGATGAATGGTGTTGTGTACGCATAAGATCCTAGATAGAGTATATTTGTGCTCCTTGTAAACAAGATGCAAGAGACATAAAAAGCCTAGGAACCCCAATTGGGGCGTTAGCTAGGTGGTGCTTTTTGGACTGTATGTGAAGTGTTGATCAAAATTATAATCCCTTTGTCTTATTTTCACTAAAGTCAAGAGAATCATAATGCCAAATTCACAATATCAATGCAACTGGAGTAGTTTTGGGACAAGTTATATAAAACCTAGGCTTGCCTTAATACCCTATATATAGGGGTTTCCAAGACTTGGTAAAACCTAATAGGATTTCTTTTCACCACAACTCACCCTACTTTGAAGCAATTAGCTTTATTTTCATTTCATTTCATTTATTTTCTTTCTAAAGAGATAATAAGACATATTGCGACATGTATTATGACATTTGCAATCATGTTGATAATATGCATTTTCTTCCAAGTCTACCAATTTCTAACTATTTATAATGAGATATATGTGAACATATGTGTACATATGGTCTTCTCCTCCCCTTATTACAAATAAAATAACATAAAATTTGGAACTAATAATAGGATTTGTGTGATAGTAGAATGAAGATGAACAAACATGAGCGACATACAAAAATGTAGTTAGTAATGATAGGATATGTGATTATTATTATTTTTTGATTTATTACATTATCTGTTGGGATAGGTTTTCCTATCGAATCATATTTAAAACTTGTAACCCAATTTGAAACCTTATAAGGGTTCCAAAATAATGTCTAAACCCATCCCAAACATAAGGTTTTATTTGATAGGATCTTAACAAGTTGGATAGGTTGGAGATTTTTATAACAACCTACCCGAGTTGGATGTTTAGTTCACATACATATCATCACTTGCAATAGAAAAGAGTAAGCAAATTAAGAGTATAAGTATTTGATGATAAAATTGACTTCATTTGGATTGAGATATAAATGAGAAATGTATAAATTGTTACCTTAGTGTGTAAGGAGAGAGAACCCCTAAGGGTCTCTTATTGCTCAATCTATTGTTGTTCTCTTAGTTTCCTAAGTAGTGAGAATGACAAGAACTAGTATATGCCTAAGAGGACTTGGTCGGATGAGTTGATGCCAAGTTAGCTTATAGAGACTTTGGAGTAAATGTTGTAGAAATGGGAATGACAAATTATTCTAGTGATAGCTAATGCAAGGGGGCTAAGTAGATTAGATAGGATACAAAGTGATGGGAACAAAAATGATGCCTAGTTGAGTGCTAGAGGAGAATCTTACTTATTTAGGAGCCCTTAATATAAAAGAGAGAGTCATTAAAGCCGACCATGCAATGATTTTCTTGGCATAGCTTACTGACAAATAGTCGATTGTGATTGAGGGAAAGAAAATGTAGGATGTTTCTAAGATGTAAGTTATGACTATTTATACAAATGGTGAGGTCATTTATGTAAGATATTGGTAGTGATACTATATTACTTCCATGAACTTTATTAAAATCAATGTAGGACGATAAGTAACAAGTATTTGTTCATTTAGGCTATATAGTTAGTAGCATTGAGTTGGGATACTCAATAACCTCTTGTGATTCTTTGAAGGATAGGGTAGCAAAAGGTTGGGGTATATCCACATAAGACTTATTTAAGCTTTTATAACACTCAGAAAAAAAAAAAGACCCAATGGATTACAAATTTGATAAGTTACAATAAATGAGGATTTAGAGTGAGGGCTTATAGCTGGTGGAGGAGGTTACCTTTGATAACAAGAGATATAACTAAAGGAATTATGGAACTAGTGTGGGTGGGAAGAACAATCATGTTCTTTGGTAATAGGGTGACCATGAACATGTTCACTCATAATGGAACAATGGTTCTATTTGGTAACAATTGTAGAAATTGATAAGTGGTATCACTAGTATGATGGCATTTAAGCTATTTGTTCTTGATTGAGTAGCTTGACTCGAACTGATCTAAAGGTGAGAAGAATTAAGGAATGGTTTAGTACAAGTGGAGACAAGGGAATCATACTTATGGAAGGACCACAAAAAGTGTGTGATAAGGTCCACTGAATTGAGAGTTCAGTTGATGGAGGCAAGCTAGTGAGTTATGAATTTGAGCTTATGATGATAGTATAATATGGAGGCACTATTTAGGTGGAGGGCTACGATCCATTACTTTAGTTCCACCCTCGAGACATGGAATTTTCAAAAGAAGTGTTATTTAAGATAAGTTCAGATACCATAAATAATCATTATGCCATGAAACTTCGTGAGTATTTCAATGGGAATCATGGCAAGAAGGAAATCTCAAACTGCATGATTACTCAGAAGCCTGGAAAAATAAGTTAGATTAAGTACTATCAGAGCCTTGGTAGAACAAAGAATTGAGATGGGGTGATGATTGTGCCATCAATATATTTATTTAAATCATAGAGGTTGGGAACAATGTCATCAAGGATGACCATAATTTATAGTTTTTGGTAATGAATTTGATAGCAATTATGCTGCAAACATTGTTAGATGTGAAAGTGGGTAAAAGGGATTAAGGAAGGAAGTGACCATAAGATGCGTGGATAGGATAGAGAGATAAGAGGGTAAAGGGTCTTGTAAAGAGAGAGAAGGCTGTGGTTGAGAGAAGAGGTAAAATGTAGTGCTTGTAAGGTCATATGTAGGGTTAGGAAGAGGTGTGAGAGTAAGGATGTGAGATGTAAGGAGAGTAATAAGTGGAAATTAGAGGATGCTCAATGATTTAGATTGAGTTCAAGTTAGGGTTAGTGGCCTCAATGGAGTGAGGACTAAGGAGATGATAGGTAAGTGGGATAGAATTAGGTAGCATTCAAGGGTTAGTACCATGTCAATTTAGTTTTTGAAAGTTCAATTTGTAGATATGATGTGGACATTATATTTATTACTTAACTCTCCCTTTTACTTAAGGTCTAGAACTTTAAATGAGGCCTAGCAAGTAAATTGATATAATTATTTATACAGATGTGAAATGAGTGTGTACAAATTAAAATTCATGACTTCTTGCTCTAGTATCTTTATAGTTCACATGATATCTTCAAATTAAATTGGATAGTCATGGTGTTCCTTTTTATATAACATTAGGGTAAAAGGTCTTGAGTTTAATTCCTTATAAACTCATCATCCTCTCGTCTAATTAAGTTAGTCCACTTAATTGATTGTAGCCAACATGCTACCTTATATGTAAAGGAGAATACTAAATAATAAATATAATAATTCAAGCCATCTTTACAAGTTTAATATTCTAAATTAGATGATCAAGATGCTAAGCATGGCGGGTCAGTTTGGTCTCATGGTACCGGTATTCGAGCTGTTGAAGGATGAGAGAGTGATCAGAAATTGAACTTGTGGCTAGCGGCTACTGTTGTAATTGGCAATGGATGAAGAAGAGTAAGCGGCTGAAGGGAAAAGGTGAAAAAAAAATTTAAAAAAGAATTTCATCGTAGGTTTTATTAGGTACTCTAATCAATGTAGGACGTTGGTAGATTATATTTGAATGGATTAAAAGTTATAAAGTATAATTTCAAGCTTTATTTGTATGATAAGAGAATCCTTAACGTAGTTGTGATATTATACGAAACCTTATAAGAAATAGCTACAATATATACATTGATATAATAATTATAAAAGTAACTTTAAATATTTGAATTAATTTTCATGATAATCCGTCACTTGTAAAAGCCATGCTTTCAGCTATTCTTATTTCCTTATTATTCTTTAATAATAAGTATTTTAAAATGTTATATTTAGTAATATAAAACAAACACAACCCATGCAAATAGGCTAAACGACAAAGAAAAGAGAAGAACCATGGAATAAATCAAGAAGATCCTAGAGAGCTTGGATTGTGATTAAATTTTGATCACAAAATCTCAAAATGTTAAATGCTAATATCGACAAAAGAAACAAGATGGACGGACGACAATGTCTTCTTACTTCCAAAGCAATTGATCCACAGATAAAATCTTACGTATGATATCAAATTTTTGATAAAATATATAATTAAATAGTTGAATTTTGAAATTGAGTTATTTAGCATCTGAACTTTAAAATTGATCAATCCGGTACTTGAAAAAACTTTTATGCACGCTAACAATATCTCTAATTTTTTTAGGAATTAAATTGATTAATTTCAATATTTTATAAGTACTAAAAATTGATCAATTTTAAAACTTAAGTATTAAATTGATTAACGTCAAAGTTCAGATATCTAATTATATATTTTGTCATGTACTATTTGTGACATTGTCCCACAATTAAATACATCATATTGAAGCTCAAAATCCAAATAACCTTCAAACTAGTTGAGTAGAGAAGACGGCACTTGGTGGCCCAAGTCAATCTGTCCCTTTTGGTTTTTATTACTCTTTCCACTTGTCCTTTGGATTCAATCGTTTATATGTAAATTCCAATAGCAACCGGTCAATTTCTAATAAATTTTATGCATGTGACATTTTCCTATCTTGGTAGGCATTTGTGGATACCATTCCTTATGACATTAAGCACAATTGACCCAGTCAACACATAGTTAATCTTTTTCTTGTTTAATTCCTTCCTTCCCTTCTCACCTCCAAGTGAATAAAACTCAAAGCATAATTGTAGGGAATCCTCTCAGCAGAGCCCTAAAAAAGTAGACATTAAAAAAAAAAAAAAAAAAGAGAGAGAGAAATGTATGTTGATTAAACCTTTTAATATAGCTAGATCGTGATTTATGCATTATTGTCTCTAATGGTTAACATTAAAATCATGTTTATTGCAAAACATGTGCTTTCCGGTCCTTATCTTATTATTCACTAATTTGTTATTGCATGTTTATCGATTGCCATTTTTCGTCGTAATAGGGTTATCGTATAAATGTATGTTACCTCATATTAACTCTAATAAGTTCTCTTAAATTATGAAATGACGTACTTAGTCATTCTCAGTATGTTCTCCAATGACTAAACCATAGATGAAAAAACCAAGATAAATGCCGTATCGTATGTGTTCTAGTTTCCATTATTATTTTTGTTTTTTCAGAAGAAAAGAAATTATACATAGTGGCAAAATCATAAATAAACTTTTTATCTCTGTCGCTTATGGTTATCTTAACGATAAATTTGAATTGGCATGGTTCCCATAATGATTAGTCTTTTCATGTTACAAAATGTTTGTTTTAAAGGGTAAATGTTATATTTGTTACCTAAAATTTATCAATTTGTTGAATTAACTATCCAAAGTTTAAAAATATCAATTTATTATTTATAAATTTTTTGTATTTATTTATAATACCTACATATGGTTATTAATTATAAAAAGATAATAAAGTTTAGGTAGCTAATTATAAAACTTAATAAAGTTTAGGTAGTTAATTATAAAAATGGATAAAATTTACATGATAAATTAATATTTTTAAACTTCAAATACTTAATTATATAAATTGTGAAAATTGTTTAGATACCAGACATGATATTAACCCTTTTTTAATAAGTATTCACTACCAAAACTTTGTCATAGTTAAAAAAGTTACATTATGAGTGTCCTATGTGTATGTATACAAAGTAAATAACACTTATCAAACAGATGGGAAGTTGGGAACCATGAAACCCAATATTATTCCAGCGTCATTGATGATGTAAAATTATAAAGCTATATAAAGGGATACGAGTTGCAGCCTTTTCTCAAAGGCCTGCCTGCGTTACCAAGCAATCTCTTCTTTTCTTTTCTTTTCTTTTTTTTTTTTTCATTTCTCTTTTCTTTTTCTGTTCCTATATAAATATAGAACTCTAATTCAGAGCTTGAATTCTAAAGTTGTACGGTTAGATATGGCAACACTGGTGCTTTTTATTATTTCGATAGTAGCATCCAATGCCTTGATCTTAAGCACTGCGTTGTCATATCCAGTAAAAGAAGCAACCATACATGATATTCAGCTAGCCTATAAGCAGAACAAGCTGACTTCCCGGCAACTTACTGAGTTCTACCTTGGTGAAATCCGCCGGCTAAACCCGATTCTCAATGGGGTCATTGAGGTGAATCCAGATGCGTTGTATCAAGCCGATGAGGCTGATAATGAGCGTTGGAAAGCACGGAAATATAACAAGTCAGTTCCTAGTTTGCATGGTATTCCTGTGCTGTTGAAGGACAACATTGGAACAAAAGACAAGCTGAACACTACTGCAGGCTCATTCGTGCTGCTAGGCTCTGTCGTTCCTAGGGATGCAGGCGTTGTTTCCAAGTTGAGAAAAGCAGGTGCTGTTATACTAGGAAAAGCTAGCATGAGCGAGTGGGCACGGTTTAGGTCCCTGACTATACCAAATGGTTGGAGTGCTAGAGGAGGCCAAGGCAAGGTTAGTTAGGAAATTGATCAAATTGCTTTTTGCTTGTCGTATTTGCAAAATATTTAAGAATTATTCCTTTGGTATTGTCTCTAGAATCCCTATGTCCTCTCAGCTGATCCTTGCGGTTCAAGTAGTGGATCGGCAATATCCGTGGCGGCAAATTTAGTAACTGTTACATTAGGAACTGAGACCGATGGATCGATTTTGTGTCCTGCGAGCCAAAATTCTGTTGTAGGAATTAAACCAACTGTTGGTCTAACCAGTCGAGCTGGTGTTATTCCTATTACTTCTAGACAAGATACCATTGGGTATGCAAAGTTGGTTCCCTCTACGCTCCTTCAATCACCATCATTATTATAATTAAAATTACTTTTTATCATCTTCTGGTATATAGATAAAACAAACTATCCAAATATTCGATTTCATTGCATTTTGGCTTACATTTGGTAAATGCAACAGGCCTATCAGCAGGACGGTGTCCGACGCTGTCTATGTTCTTGATGCCATTGTTGGTTTTGACTACAATGATGCTGAAGCAACAAGAGTAGCTGCAAAATACATACCATATGGTGGATATAAGCAGTTTCTGAAAGCTAATGGCCTCCAAGGAAAAAGGATAGGCATTGTAAGAGACCCCTTCTTTAATTTAACTGACAATCCAAGTGAAGCTCAAGCCTTTGCAAGTCACTTTTGGACCCTAAGGTGAGAACATGCATTCTTCAGAACAGTTTGTTTATCTTGAAACAGAGAAATTAGGTTTAATCAAGTGGATTTTTTTTTTTTGACAAAGTGATGCAAATATTTATGCACATTTAGGCAAAGGGGAGCCGTGTTAATCGATAATCTGAAAATAGACAACATTGAGACTGTATTGAACTTCAATTTGAGTGGTGAAGCAACCGCAATGATTGCAGAGTTCAAGATTGACTTGAATGCTTATCTCAAAGACCTTGTGGCATCTCCGGTTCGATCCTTGGCAGATATTATAGCTGCTAACCAAAACTTATCAGACGTGGTAAGAATGGGTTTATTTTGAGCCACTGAAAAGTTAAAACATATGTCACATTTTTGCATTTGATGCGTAGGTATATCTTTCCTTTCGAGCACTCTTTTATCTTTTTGTTCAAATTCCCATTCCTCATTTTGTCATTTTTCCTAGTAATGATATATTGGTGATCAAGTTACTTGGAAAATCTTTCAGGAAATGCTTAAGCAATTTGGCCAAACAACCTTTCTTCTCGCTCAATCAACAAACGGGATTGGATATAACGAGAAAGCGGCTATTGCAAATCTAGCCACGCTTTCTAGAGATGGATTTGTGAAGTTGATGCAGAACTACGAGCTAGATGCCATTATGACTCCAGGGTCTGCCTTTGCTCGGGTGCTCGCCATTGGAGGCTTTCCTGGAATCAATGTTCCTGCCGGGTATGACAACGAGGGCGTGCCATTTGGGGTATGTTTTGGAGGATTGAAGGGTTCGGAGCCAGAGCTCATCGAGATTGCTTATGGATTCGAGCAAGCTACAAGGATCCGAAAGCCACCTCCATTTCGTTCTTAAACTTTCAGTCTAATGAAATGGATCCTCTAAATTAGGATCCAAGTCCTCGGCCTAAATGTTGTTTCTTTCTTTAAAAAAAAAGTGTGTGTTTGATGGACACAATATCATTTGTGGTTACTAATGGAATTTGAGGTTCCACTCCTAGATTCTGATTTTCATGTTGCTTTTTAATATTCATAGAATGGGTAAAAGGGAGCTTTCAGAATCTGATTGCCACGGCCAAAAAAAAAAAAAAAAATTGAAAAGAGGTACGGTTGACAAAACTGTGGCTCATTCATCGCTAAAACATTACAAACACTTTAGTGAATTTCCGCTTAAAGACAATTACAGGACAAAAGGGAAAATATACATATAATATATAAATGTGTGTGTATATATACGTATATAAAAGATATTAATGAGCTTTCTATACTTAGCTATACATTAGAGTCAAATCACGAACAAATGAGTATATTATAAAAGTAACAATAATCATTCAATTTTGCAGATTTTAGGAAAGCACTTTTTTTTTTTTTAAAGGATAAATTATACTACAAGACCTCAACCTTTAAAGGTAAGTTCATTTGATATCTTAATATTTTGAGTGGTTTAAAAGAGATCCTAACGTTTAGAAAAGTGAGTCAATTGAGGTCTTTAATGACACGTGTTATAATGTGAAGGGGTTTTTTGAGCTTTAATTAGACTAGTAGATGATGTATCCACGTTGCGAGTATAAAAATTAAATAGAAAATGAACTTCTACAATAAACAACATAGTTGAAGTTAATTACATGCAAGATTGTTAGACGAAGGAAGAAACCAAAAACATTGTATAAATTGCATAAAAATACATGAAAAAGAAATCAAAAGATTAATAAAATCACACTCTAATACACTGTAAGTATTTATTATAAAGTTTATAACATATGAATTGTAATCACAATTATTTTGGTTCATCAAAGACATAGCCACATACCTACAAAACAAATGAGACATTAGAAAGGGAACATATTTAATCAAATTATACTTCTATATATATATATTTAAGTGACTTGGTAATTAATTTATTGAACTCCTTGTATAACAGCTCATTTGAAAAATTTTTAACCTTAAAGAACTACATATTAAATGAAATATAGTGGAATAAATGAAATAAAGAGTTTATACTTATTAAATTGAAAAAAAAAATGAAGCAAGACAAAATTTTAAACCTTAGTAAGATATACTTTTTGACATATGTAATAGCTTTCGCTTTGCAAAATAAAAAAAAAAAAGCAACGTATTTAAATTAAATAAAAACTAACATATAAAGGAGATGATGTTTGATAATATCATATTGCAACAACAATCGTATATGATAATCATAATCAGATTTATCTTACCTATCAGATTCTGCATATTGTTCGTGTTTTACTTGATGATTAGGCCCATCTTCATATCTACAAGTAATTGACAATATAATGAAAAGGAAATCATAATTTGGCATGTAATTAGCAATACAATATCTAAAAATTATACAAAAGAAGTTACGGCATTTGTTTATATGGTGGTATATTACCTGTGTTGCTGAAACTTTCTAATTTCTTGTTTTATCATCTTAATGAATGTTCTTTTGTCAGTTTAAAAAAAGAATGCCCAATCAAAACTATAAATCCTCAAATAAGTTCTCTATAGGAAAAAAAGACTTATGTGATCATTAAAATTTCATACCTTCTTGGAATTGTAAAGTCTTAATCCAAAAAGGAAAAACATATAATAAAAAAAATATACATGATAAATATAGATACCATATAAGGAGATTGTTGGAGACATATTATGAAAATCTCTAAATTATTCAACCAAGTATCACGAGAAATCATGTAATTTAATGTGAATTAAAGTAAATGTGGGGTAAAACATAGAATAAATTATACTTTATTATTCCTTCAAATGGGTGTAGAGATGAATGAGAAAGTTCTCACTTAAATTATAAAGATGGCTTAAATTATATAGGTAGATAGATATAGATTAAATAACAATGATGATTTTTTTCTTTAGTCAATATTCTTAAATGCAGTGATAAGTTTATTTCCTTAAATAAAATGATCAAATAATACTATTAAAGAGATTGATACATTACCGTATAAAATTATATGATAAAAATGTGCGACGAATGAACAGGTTTTGGCTTAAATTATATAAAAGAGCTATATGATAAAAATGTGCAACAAATGAAATGGTTCTAGCTTAAATCATATAGATAGATAGATATAAATTAAATAGTAATGATAATTCTTTTCTTTAGTCAATATTCTTAAATGCAATGATAAGTTTATTTCTTTAAATAAAATGATCAAATAATAATATTAGAGAGATTAATAAATTACCATATAAAACTATATGATAAAAGTGTGCGACGAGTGAATGGGTTCTGGCTTAAATTATATAGAGGAGTTATATGATAAAAATGTGAGACAAATGAAAGGGTTGTAGCTTAAATTATATAGATAGATAGATATAGATTAAATAGCAATGGTGATTCTTTTCTTTAGTCAATATTCTTAAATGCAATGATAAGTTTATTTCCTTAAATAAAATGATCAAATAATAATATTAGAGAGATTGATAAATTACCATATAAAACTATATGATAAAAATGTGCGACAAATGAATGGGTTCTGGCTTAAATTATATAGAAGAGCTATATGATAAAAAATGTGCTATGAATGAAATGGTTCTAACTTAAATTATATAGATAGATAGATAGATAGATATAGATTAAATAGTAATGATAATTCTTTTCTTTAATTAATATTCTTAAATATAATGATAAGTTTATTGCCTCAAATAAAATGATCAGATAATAATGTTAGAGAGATTGATAAATTACCATATAAAACTATATGATAAAAATATGCGACAAATGAAAGGATTCTAACTTAAATTATATAAATAAATAGATATAGATTAAATAGTAATGATGATTCTTTTCTTTAGTTAATATTCTTAAATGCAATGATAAGTTTACTTCAATGACACGTCTTACAATGTGATGGATTTTTTTAGCTTTAATTAGATATTTCTCTTGTTGACACATATCAATGAAATCCTAAATTGACTCACTTCTCCAAATGTTGAGATCTCTTTTAAACCATTAGAAATGTCAAAACCTCATATAAACTTATCCCAAAATATTAGGATCATCTAGTGTAATTTACCATCTTCTAAAGGTTTGAAACAAATTCAATATTGTGAAGAGATAAGGGAAGTTACCATTTTAAAATGACATTACCATATATCAAAAATCGCAAATAATGCAATATGGACTCAAATCTTAGACTATGAAATTGTGAATACATTTATGATTATAATTATTTACAAATGTCAAGCTCCAATTAAAATCAAAGTAAATGAATTCGTAAAAGTGAGTATCAAACTTGAATTTTCATTTTTACTTTTCTCAAATTGATTTGTATCTATCCTTTCCCATTTAATACGATCTCTTGAACAAGAATTAAAGAAAATATATTTTTCAAAGGTTTTGAAGTCACCAACAAACAGAGGTCAGAAAAAATTAGTAAGTTAAAACTGAATGCGTTTGATTGATTTAAACTTAATTACTAATTTGCAACAAAATCTTTTTTAAATAGGTTTTTATTAAAAAAGAAGAAGATATGTACGCTTAAAAGCTAATCTAGTAAAACTTAATAGTTAATACAACTTTAAGTAATTTTTCTTAGTACCTTTTAGCATTCTAAAGGATTTCATTTCAATTATATATAATGTTTATTTTTTTATTATACTTTTTGTTAGGGAAAGTTTTTCAAGTGATTTAGGAAAAACTAATATCAAAAGGAAATATATATATATATATATATATGTTTATATATTACAAACTTTAAATTGCTCCGCATGTACCAACATACTGGCAAGTTGAGATTGGATTAGGTTGTAAATGAGTTGGGTCAAGACAATCTATTATTAGGGTGCAAATGAGTTGGGTCAAGACAATCTATTATTAAGCTCGAGTTCGAGCTTAGATTGAGTTCAACCAAGCTTAAGCTTTTAAGCTTGAGTTTGGTTCAAAGTAACATTATATAATTTCAAGTTGGACTCAATTAAGCTTGTTTTGGCTAGATTTATTAAAAAAAGTATCATTAATACTACTTATAAGAATATTAATATCTAAACTCAATTTGAATTTGATTAACGTTTATATTCGACTAGAACTCGATTAGGCCTGTGAGCCAATCAAGCCAAACATAGGAAGCTCAAACTCAGCTCGATAAACCACTCAAGTAACTCGTGTTTAAGATCGAGTTGACGACTCTCGAGTCAAACTGGAGTAAACATTGAATCATGCTTAAGTAGTTTGTGAATTGGTCTGGTTCATTTGCATCTTTAGGTTAGACCTCTATGATTCACTTTTCAAAAGTTTTACCATCTGTTCACTTCATTAAATGAATAATGTTGTAATGAAATCACTATTATTGAGGAATGAAATAGAGATGTTATAAGATTTTCATTTGTTATTTTTTTTGTTTAAATGAGGTTTAGAAAGAAGACAATTACAACATTAAATTTTCTTTTGAGGTTTGAGTAAAGAATGACTATTTATTGTTTTTTTTTTAAGAGGGAGTAATTATGGAATGCTATTATGTTTAATAGAAATGAATGAGCAGTTTGTGTTTTTTTTATGTATATTTTTTAATTTTTCAAAACTCCGCCCTTTCAGTAGATAAGTTTTTCAATTTTATTTTATTTTTATAAAATTTTGGTTTCTTTATTTGAAAAGTCACGATCTTTCCCTTTTATATTTATTCATTTTCAAATTTATTATTTTCTTCTTTTCTAACTTTAACGTACTTCTAATTCTATTTAATTTATCAAATTTCATTTACTATTTTATATAGGTAGGCTTGCCCTATAAATTCTGAGAGTAGACATCTCTTCAGGTTGGGTTTGAATGAGACTTGACCCAACCTTGCTACGGTGGGTCCAACCATGGACCTAACTTGGCCTGGCTACTGTACATCTAACCATGGACACAACCTGGCTTGGCTACAATAGGTCTAGCCCACTAAATGGACCGGTCGTGATCTGTGAGTCTAAGGTGGGTCTACTAGCTGGACTCTTGGACCCGGTGGGTCCTTAAGGGTTTCTCATTAAAAAATGAAAAAAAAAATTAAAATTTAATATACTCATTAAAAAAGGATGGTCCCTCGATGGATCCATGAGTTGGACTTATCCTGCCCCTTACAAGGGTGGTTACAGGTCTTGATAATTAGGACCTGGACCATGCAGGTTGGGTCCACAAGTTAGACCTGACTCGTCGTGGGAGATTTCTTCTTGAGAGCTAGAAAAATTGTTGATAATACTTTACTTGCCCATGAGATCATTAAAAGGTATCATCGGAATAGAGACAATTCTTGTACCATTAAAGCAAACTTGCAAAAAGCCTATGATAGTCTTTCTTAGGATTTTCTTCATGAGGTCTTAATTGGTTTCGAATTCCCTGACAAGTTTATCATTTGGATTATGTCTTGTGTCTGTTCTTCTATGTTCTCAATTGCTATTAATGGTCAAGCTGAGGGGTTCTTTCCCTGAAAAAGGGGTTTGAGATAGGGAGACCCCATCTCTCCCCTTTTATTTGTTCTTTGTATGGATTATTTCGCTAGATATTTAAATAATCAAGCTACCAAGTCTACCTTTAGGTTTCATAAATGGTGTAAGAAGCTAAACCTTACTCACCTGAGTTTTGCTGCTGATCTCCTTGTTTTTTGTAATGGAGATGTTGATTCTGTTGCTATAATAAAAAATACTCTGAATCATTTTCTTGCTGTCTTGGGTCTTCAAACTAATCCTCAAAAAAGTACAATTTTCTTTAATGGGGTTAAAGATGTTACTAGAAGTTAGATTCTTGGTATCCTCAATTTCTCTGAAGGCAATTTACCTATTAAATATCTGGGCATTCCTCTTTTCTCTTCTAGACTTAAAAAACGAGGATTGCAGAGTTTTAGTTCAGAGGATTACTAGCAGGGTTCAAAGTTGGACTTCAAGACACTTATCCTATGCATGCCGTCTTCAATTAATTAATGCTATTCTTTTAAGCATCACAACCTATTGGTGCTCTATTATTATCCTTCCCAAATTTGTTATTAGGGAAGTTGAAGCCATCTGTAGATCGTTTCTCTAATCAGGAACCATTAACAGCAAAAAATCTTTAGTTGCTTGGAAAGATCTTTATAGAGGTAAGAGTGTAGGAGGTCTTGGAATAAGATCTCTTAGTATGAAACTAAGCTGCTATTTGTAAGCATATTTGGGATTTAATCTCAAATAAATCCTCTCTTTGGGCTAAGTGGGTTTCTCAGTAGAAGCTCAACAAACTGAGTTTTTGGGGGATCACTAAAACTACAGATTGCAGTTGGAGTTGGTTTAATATTTGAAACTGAGAAGAATAGTTAAAGATTTTTTTACACTATAATCTTGAAGATGGTGTTGAATTCTCCTTCTGATATGACCCTTGGCCTAATGGCATATCTCTGCATGATCATTTTCCTGATGTAATCATCAAAGATACCGATGTGCCTTATAATGCTAAGACTTGTGATGTTTGGAAGAATGATCAATGGACACTGCCAGATCCTATTGATATCTATACTGCTGAAGCCTAGGATTTTTTCACAAGTTCTTTTAGTATTAACCATAGAAGAAAAGATACTATTAGCTGGAATCTTCAGTCCAATGGTCAGTTCACCATAGACATCGTCACGGTCCGGTTCGGGTCTGGAACTGGACCCGAACCGCCAGTTCCCGATTCCAAAAGTGGTGGAACTGGAACCGGACCCGTGGGAGCCGGTCCGGTTCCTGGTTCTTAGGAACCGCCGATTCTCACAGTTCGGTTCCGGTTCTAGAGGAACTGGGAACCATGAAAAAAATAAAAAATCAATTAAATAATTTACTTAATTTAACTAAGAAAAAATACAAAATAAATTTTTAACTTGAAATAACATTGAGCCTAATAATAATTGTTCATAGTATTAGTTAAAAGAAATTCTATAATTATGTATTTATTTATATACAATCACTTGCACTTTTTTAGTTGTTATATTAGCAATGTGATATTATAAAATATTCAAAGATATAAATAATTCTCAATAACAAAAAACGAATCACACATTGTTAAGAAAGAAAGTCTACTTTGATTAGAAGTCTACATAAATTTAACAATATATGATTTCAAATATATTTATTGCTTGTGTTGTTAATAATAACACATTAAATATTGTGAATAGAAAATAAATTTTTTATTATTTATGCAAAAATAGATTTAAATATTTATTTTATAATTACAATTTTTTATAATTTTTTTCTTTTTTTCTTACTTTTTTTTTATAATTTTTATGGTGTAGAACCGCCGGTTCTTGAATCGACGGTTCCAAAACCGCCGGGTCATGTGGTTTTTAGGGATGGAACCGTAAGGACCCGTCAGAACCGACGAGTCCTTTACCGGTTCAGACCCGCCATTGCCCGGCCGGTTCTCTGTTCAGGAACCGCGGGTGACAGGTCAGGTCAGGTCAGTTCCCGGTTCAGAACCGACCCGTGATGATGTCTAGTTCACCATCTCTAGTGCTTATAAGGGTATTTCTAAACAGCATAACAAATTGTTTTGGTGCAAGCTTGTATGGTTTCCTAAGAATATCCCTAGGCACTCTTTTATTTCTTGGCTAGCAATGAAGAAGAGACTTCCTACCAGGGACAAGCTCTATAATTAGAATATGGTTAATACAAACTGCTGTCAGCTTTGTAACGCTGCTATAGAAAACGTTGATCATCTGTTTTTTGAGTGTTCTGCTGTCCAACCTGTTTGGAACAGAATCTTAATTGCTGCAGGAATTACCAGAAGATCTCTCCATTGGCGAAGAGAAGTTAGCTGGCTCAGTAATAAAGCCAAGGGCAAAGGCTTGCTATGCAAGATGCGAAGAATAGCATTTAATGTTTCTATTAACTATATCTAGTAGGCCCGAAACTATTTAGTTTTTCAACAGCAAGCTTTTACTCCTGATAATATTTTTGTAAATGTTAGAGAAACTTTGTATTTTTCTCCCGCTAACAATCTCCAATCTAGAAGTTTGTTAGATAATTGGAGATATGCTTAGCTTATTCTCTCAGGCTCTGAGTGTATGACTGATGTTTGCTTTTCAATATATTTCTCTTTTGGCTTGACCAAAAAAAAAAAAAAAATCTTCACCATCAATATGAGATATATATTATGTTTATATTATTCAATATAAATTCTTTATTCAAAACCTTGGTATATAGTGGATAACATTCATATATTACCATATATTATTTTATCATCTAAAGGAAAAATGCCAAATTTTGTACTTGAACTTTACACAATTTAATTTAGTACATAAACTTTAATGTGGTCAATTTAATAACCAATTAAAATTTTCATAATTATTTTTATCATTTGACATAATGCTGGTTGTTCCATTTGCTGACATGAAAAAAAAAACATTATATTCTGAACAATGTTAGGAGAGATAGTAAAAATTCAATAATAGACGACCTTTGCACATTGGCAAATAGAGCAAATTATGTTAGGATAGTTGTAAAAAAAGTCACAAAAAATTTAATTGAGTAATAAATTAACTAGTTCAAGTTTTAGATATCAAAATAAACTTTTGTGCAAAATTTAGATGCTACATTTGATGTTGACCCTCATCTAAATACATATAGTTTTTTTTTTCTTTTTTTATCAACTAGTATAACGATATTTTAGATTTTGAAAAAGAAGAATTTCTTTTCAATAGGAGTGGTCGAATATTTTTTTTTGGGGATAAATTACACTTTTGCATTCATATAGTTTATTTGTGTTTATTGATGCAGCAGAGGTACGATAGGTTTATCGCAAGACGTTGGTTCGCGCACGAATACCTGGCTTGTGATCTTCAAATATCTATTGATTCTGAGAATATCTAGATATCTGGCATTAAAAGTCGAAATCTACACAAAGATGACGAATTTTGGAATAGAGAGAACACTCTCAAAGAAATTTCATTCAAAAACAATCTTCTGTCTTTCATATGCCATAGGACTTACATATATATGGGCAAGCGTGAAAGTTGCTATAATCGAAAAAGGACTAAAACCTATTAAATAATATTAAATAGCATTTAAAAGGAAAAACTAAAACTGACATCCTATTAAACGACATTAAATCCTATAAAAAATCATACTAAATGATACAATAAATTATTCTTTAAAAATATTAAATGATATTCTAAAGGCATTGACCGCATTATTAATTACGAATTTGAAAAACCAAAAGACATGTAAAGTACGCCGCTCCAACACCGGCAGTATAAAACTAAAGGCCGGCGGCATAAAATTTTCCGTCTCTTCATCCTATGCTGCATCATCCTCTCTAGGCTGGACACAATTCGACCTTGAATTTTAATCATGTTATGCAGTAAGTCCTCAATTTGTCTCCTCAACTCTTCATGTTTTGTAGAGCTCATTTGATGATGAGGACAATTTGGCAGGGTTGCAGTTAGTTCAAGATCGATTTTTTGTTGAATGTCTCTCAATGGGGATAACTCGGGTAACTCTTCAAAAAACATATCTTAGAACTCCTTTACAACCATACCTCCTCAGTAACCTCATTGCCTACAATAGGCTGAAAAATTTCTACTTTTTCCAAAAATTCTTCCTCCTCATACTCATAATTTTTCCATCTCCCTCAACCTTAAACACATCATCATATTTTGTGAAAATCTCTTTTTCATCATTCTCAGTGTCAAAGATAGGTCCTCCATCATCCACAGCTTTAAACATAGGTTCATCGTCCTCATAAGTGTCAAAGATAGGTTCTCCATCACAGTAGTCTCCATCAACAAAAGAGGAATCATCATCAAACATCAGCTTAGGATTAAGGTTCTTATCTTTATTTTGATTTAGCACAAATGCTTCCATTCTCTCTGTAAGCTGATCCACCATAATACTCAACCATTGATCGATATTCTGCTCGATCCTCTGATTTAGATCATCATAATCATAGATCTCATCCACATGTTGCTGGTTTGATTGCCTACAAGGCATCATCGTTACTCTAGGAACGAATGCAGCTCTGATACCAACTGACGCAGCGGATGTACGATAGGTTTATCGTAAGACGTTGATTCGCGCACGAATACCCGACTTGTGATCTTCAAATATCTATTGATTATGAGAATACCTAGATATCTGGCATCAAAAGTCGAAATCTACACAAAGATGACGAATTTTGGAATAGAGAGAACACTCTCAAAGAAATTTCATTAAAAAACAATCTTCTGTCTTTCATATGCCATAAGACTTACATATATATGGGCAAGCGTGAAAGTTGCCATAATCGAAAAAGGACTAAAACCTATTAAATAATATTAAATAGCATTAAAAAGGAAAAACTAAAACTAACATCCTATTAAAAGACATTAAATCCTATTAAAAATCATACTAAATGATACAAAAAATTATTCTTTAAAAATATTAAATGATATTCTAAAGACATTGACCGCATTATTAATTACGAATTTGAAAAACCAAAAGACATGTAAAGTATGCCGCTCCAACACCGGCAGTATAAAACTAAAGGCCGGCGGCATAGGATTTTCCGTCTCTTCATTTTATGCTGCATCATTTATCAATATTGATTAGTGGACACATGTAATTATCTAATTAATCTGTAATAATTAATTTGATGAACTAATATTATTATATACGTTTAACTATATAATATAATTAAATAAATTAAAACAAAAAATTAACAAAAAATTTGGTCGGCTATCCACTCTGGTGGTTCGGGCAAAGCCTTACTTCTATAATACGATTGCAATTAGATTATGGTGATAAGCGATCGTCCACAAGTTACATTCCAACAATTTTTTTCCTTTAAATTTCTTCTTTTCTTGTCCTTTGGGGCTACCCCACAGCTGGTCATCGAACCTAATTTAGGTAGGGCCTTGTCAGCTACCATTTGCGTAGAGGTATTCACCCCTAGCGGACCAGTGGCATTAAATATACATATATATGTGTGTGTGTTCTCCTTTTCTTTTACCAATTTCCGTTTTTATATTTAATATTTGTAATATGAGAGGACTTGGATCCTATCACATTTTTCTCTCTTAATTTCCCTTAATCCACAAATCAATGGTCAGAATTATCTTTGAATTACTGTGTGATTTCATTATGATGTAATATTCTTTCTTATAATTCAGTCATCGATTACATGAATAGTAGATTAAAAGGATAAGATAAGGAAATTGACAGAAATATGAAAACCATTTCCATTTTTTTATATTACAACTTTTAGTTGAATATATATAACAGTATTATTTTATTAAATGAAAAATTTTGTGCTCTAGTCTTGTTTTTTAATGTGACTAATGTGATTGCTCAAATTACGGCTGTAAGTGAGTCGATACAGCTCGCGAGCTACTCGAATTTGACTTAGTGAAAGCTCGAATTCGACTAGTTTACAATCGAGTCCAGCTCAAGTGCGAGCTACTCGAGTAGTTATCGAGCTCGAGTTTCAAAATACTCGGTTGGGTGAGCTCGCAAGCTTAATCGAGTTTAAATGAATATTAAATCGAGATGAGTCAAGTTCGAGTTTATCAAGTATTAAATACTCTGTAAAGTTAAAATTAATATTTTAAAAAAATAATCAAGCTTAATCGAGTTGAGTTTGAGCTCAAAAATCAAAGCTCAATCGAGTTTGAGTACGAGCTTCGATTTTTTTATTCGAGTTTAGTTCGAGCTTGGTACTGTGTCGACTCGACTCGATTCGTTTACAGCCCTAGCTTAAATGCATACCCAATTGTGATCAGACTATTAATATATTTAATGTATCAATTATCAATAAAAATTATTGATTGGACGACTCTGTTGACAAAACTATAAAAGTTTCTTTTATTAGATTAGTTACCGTGGACATGTGTGTTGATTAATATTTCCAAAATAAAGATAAAGCACATGAAAGTTCTAGGATTTGTTTGGATTATATATTGTTTTTCATATGTTGAATATATTTGTTTGAAGCCTCATTTGGAAAACTATTTTATTTGTTTTATAATTATAACAAAGGTGGTAACTAAGGGGGTGAGAACTAGGATGAAAAAAATTACATAATTTTGAAAGAAAAAGATTGAAAATATATATATATATATATATTACACATTGAAAAGAAATTTTTAGTTGGTACTCACTGCAAAAAATAATTAAGTAAAAGATAAAAAGTTTCTACGATGTCATTAATAAAATCGTCTAATTAATCATTTAACTATTAAAATAAACATAATAAAAATAATATTAATTTTTTAATAATGCCATCATGGATATGAAACTAAATAGTTGGCAGAACCATTCCTGTCATCAACCATGAAATTTTCCAAAATAAATAGTTTTACCTTCATATGGATTTATTAAATTTTTAAATTTCAAATAGGAATATATATAAACACACACACTTTTATCTTTATATTTTTGGCACATATTTCTTGGCAAATACCTGCACATTTCAGTGAATGTCCAAACAGAGACATCGCAAAAATAGCATTTGACTGTAATTTATGCCTCTGTTTACCCAATATTAATATGGCGTCATTCCTGATGCAATCTCAAAAAGTTTATATGGAGGGGTTCGATCGGCAAGTCTTCCCAGTCACATCCTTGTGTAAATTTACAACTCTTCTCTACTTCAGTAAAACCTTAATTCTATACTTGTATGGTTAGAGATGCCTACATTGGTGTTTTTTAATCTATCACTGCTCACATTCAATTCCTTTATTCGGAGTACCGCCTTGCCATTTACTATAAAACAACCTCACTTCCAGGCAACTTACTGGGTTCTACCTAAGTGAAATCCGCCGGCTAAACCCGATTCTCAATGGGGTCATTGAGGTGAACCCAGATGCACTATATCAAGCCGATATGGCCGATAATGAAAGCCAGGAAGCAGGGAAATATAACCGATCCATTCCTAGTTTACATGGCATTCCACTGCTGCTTAAGGACAACAATGGAACCAAAGACAAGCTGAACATTACTGCGGGCTCATTCGTGCTGCTAGGCTCGGTTGTGCCTAGGGATGCGGGTGTTGTTGCCAAGTTGAGAAAAGCCGGTGCTGTTATATTTGGAAAAGCCAGCTTGACCGCGTGGTCAAGTTTTAGGACTTTTATTTCTATTTTACCGATGGGTTGGAGTGCTAGAGGAGGCCAAGGCAAGGTTAGTCATGAATTTGATAAGAAAAATTCTTCTAACTTACTTCATATTTTAGGTTAGCAAAATTGAAGTTAGAACAATATATATAATTATGGTGCATTTCCAAAATTTTAAGAATTATAATTTGATGTTGTCTATAGAATCCTTATGTCCTCTCAGCTGGTCCTTGTGGTTCAAGTAGTGGATCAGCAATATCCGTGGCAGCGAATTTGGTGATGGTTGCACTAGGATCTGAAACAGATGGATCGATTTTGTGTCCTTCAAGCCAAAATTCGGTTGTAGGGATCAACCCAACCGTTGGTCTAACCAGCCGAGCTGGTGTCATTCCCATTACTCCTAGACGAGATACAATTGGGTATGTTTCAATCTTCTTCTTATTATAGTTCAATGTAACAGGTCTATTTGCCGGATGGTGTCAGATGCTGTGTATGTTCTTGATGCAATTGTTGGCTTTGACTACAACGATGCGCAAGCAACAAAAGAAGCTGGAAAATACATACCAAACGGGGGATATAAGCAGTTTCTCAAAGCAAATGGTCTCCAAGGGAGAAGGATAGGGATAGTAAGAGACCCCTTCTTTAATTTCACTGACAATCCTAGTGAAGCTCAAGCTTTTGCTAGTCATTTTCAAACACTAAGGTCACAAATATGCATAATTCAGAACAGCTTTTTCCTTTTTGTTTTTTTTTCCCTTCTCTCTCGAAACAAACCGTTGTGGTTGATAAAGTAGTTTCTGTTTTTCTGACTAAGTGATGCAAATCTTTATGCACATTTAGGCAAAGTGGGGCAGTGTTGATTGATAATTTGAAGATAAACAACATTGAGACTATATTGAACTTCAATATGAGTAGCCAACTAACCGCAACGGCGGCGGAGTTCTAGATCGCCTTGAATGCTTATCTCAAAGAACTTGTAGCATCTCCAGTTCGATCCTTGGCAGATGTAATAGCCGCCAACCAAAAATTATCAGATGTGCTAAGAATGGTTTTGTTTTGAACCACAAAAAACGTATTTCATATTTTTACTAGCAATGATATATTGGTGATCGAGTTACTAGGAAAATCTTTCAGGAAATGCTTCAGCAGTATGGCCAAGCAATATTTCTGATTGCTGAATCAACAGACGGGATAGGTGATAAAGAGAAAGCGGCGATTGCAAATCTAACCATGCTTCCTAGGGGTGGATTTGTGAAGTTGAAGCAGGATAACAAGCTTGATGCCATTATGACTCCAGGGTCTACCTTTGCTTCAGTGCTTGCCATTGGAGGATTTCCTGGAATCAATGTTCCTGCTGGTTATGACAGCAAGGGCGTGCCATTTGGGGTATGTTTTGGAGGATTGAAGGGTCATGAGCCAAAGCTCATCGAGATTGCTTATGGATTCGAGCAAGCTACTAAGATCCGAAAGCCGCCTTCGTTCCTTCCTTAAACTCTCAGTTTAATAGGGACAATGTCGTTTGAACCTAAGATTCGATATCTCAATGGATGATCATTTGCACACCTTAAATTACTGTTTTATTCATTTTCCGTGAATTAGCACTTCTCACATGTTATGAAGTAATAAAATTTAAAATAATAATATTTATAAACTAAATTAAGTAATAATTAAAACAGTATTAGTATGACATTCTATGGAAGATTGCAAAATTGAGAATTCGATTTGTGTATCATAAATAAATAAATAAATTATAAAGACTATAAGATAGAAAAGTCGATAAAATTAAAATAAATGAATCCATAAATGCAAGGACATTTGTAATACAAGGAAAATTATGAGATGGAAAAGATTAGGAATAATGTGATTATTGTGAAGAAATAAAGAAGAACCATTTAAAAAAGAAAATTATGAATATAATGGACTCTTACGGAGAAAAACAAAAGAAATTAATTAATTAGGGTGATTGAGATAAATCAGTAAGATTACTTTGACATCTAATAAAAAAATGGCCCCTGAGAAACGATTGAATTTTGAATTTGTTCTGTTGGGCCAGGCCAGCCCGGTAAGTCGATCTTGGTTTTGCATTTTGTTTTTGGGTTCTTTTTGTATTTGTCTTCCTAGTGCTTTGCAGTGAAGGAAATTTTATGCTATCTGTATCAATGAAAAAAATATGAACTAATAAAAAAAATGATAAAAAATGACATGTGGCCATTTTCCATGTATAAAATTAAAAAAGTTACGTTAGGTTTGATTGGTTGGAATAAAATTAAGTATTTTATCTTTATTACTATAGAATTATTGTTTTTTCGTTTAGTTTATATAATTTTTTATCATAACGAATATTAAATTCATGTAACATGGAACATATAAGAAAATTTTATTTCTTACTTTAGAAGAAGAATTGCTATTCCTCATAAAAAAAAATTTTCCCCAAAAAACTACTCTTAATCATTAGTTAAAGAAATTACAAATCTTTTTTATTTTATTCCGTTCTAATTAATCAAACATAACGTAAATGGTAGTTTCGAAATTATTAAGATTAACGAGGAAAATAAAAAAATGGTATTCACAATTTTTCCATGCACTCGTTCACTTAAATGAATATGAATTCGCTGGGTAAGGGAAAAAAAACACCAAGAATGGAGACTAAGTACATTAAGCCGTTTACTAACTATTCAATCTCAACTCGATTTTTACACGAGTTCAAATTAAAATTAGTCAAGTCGAGTTTGATTACATTTAATTAAACTTGAAATTAATACTGGTCTCCCAAGTAAGAGGTGTAAATTCAAATCCTTCCTCTGTCATTGTAACAGCATAAAAAAATTGAAATTAATAATATTTAGCTTGATTGGTGCACAAAAGGCTTGGATATTTAGTTAAAGTCGAAAGTATTCTTTTTTTAAAAAAAAAAAAATTTAATCTAGACAAACTTAATTGAGTCGAGTTGGACTCAAATCTAAAATTTTAAACTTGATTGGGTTCAAATCGTGTTAGGATTTTGAAATTTTGAGCCTAGTTTGAACTTAGCATTACACTATCTCAACTTAACTTATTTCCTAACAATAGAAATTTGTTAAACTAACTCACTTGATTTTGTCATATCTATGTAACTCACTATAAATTAATTTAATTTATTTAAGCAAAAGCATGTTTTTAATCCTTTGTGCACTTTTCTATTTGAGTAAATCAAGCTATTCTTTTTTTTCTATTTGAATCATCAACGTTTTCAAACATTTACATGTTAAGACTTTTGTTCACGTGGTTAATTTTTCAATCCATAGTTAACACGTCGTAGTGTTTGATTCATGGAATAATATACGAATAAATATATTTATATTAAATGAATTGATAAAATGATAAAAAATTCAAAAACTTAAAAAATAAAAATGAAAAGAAAGAATCTGTTGGCATCCCAATATTGGAATCTAATTCCATGAGAAATCAATCCACTTGGAGGTAAGAATTTATGTGAAAATCTATTCCAACCTTCACAATATCATTGTTAAAATATTTCTATTAAAAAAAACCATATCACTTAAACTAAACGGATAAGTACTTCAAAGAGTCATAATGTTTGGAATAAGTTCATTGTGAATCACAATAAATGAAAAAATGATTTAATTTAGGTCTCCATGGACAGACACGTATTAACAGGAGAAGTTAACACATATCTATAGAGACTTAAATTGAATAACTTTTTCAAATATTGCGACCTAAAATTAACTTGTTCCAAATGTTGTGATCTCTTTTTAACCACTGCCAATATTGTAATTCAAAATAAACTTACTTCTAAATGTTGTGATATTCGAGTATAATTTTTCCTTAAACTATATAATAATTTTACATAGGTTATCCGAAGTATCTTCGTGATTATTCAACTATGTTTTCCCTTTTGCTATAATTTTTCTATATTTTCCTCTCTCTATTGACGTTGTTCCATCAATTTATACCCCTTCACCCTCAATTTTTCATTTTCTATTCATGTTGGTCAGTCATCTCATCTAAAAATTGTTCAGAAAAAGAACTACCATTCTCACAATAGATCAACATAGTTAGATGGTTTAAGACCTTGTTTCCAACAGGGCAAATATCACTGTACAATTTTTATAATTCTTCACATTCATCATTAATTGTGCTTTTTTGTCTCTTTATAACTTCGCATCTTTAAATCTTTCTTGTAAAGGAGGATATAAATTCCTAGGAAAGGTATCGTACTTGTTAAATGTGAAATATAATTTTTATATCATATCAAGGTGGTTAATGCCACCAACCAACTATTTTTTCCCTTATATTTTATTTTGAATTATTTTATTTAAATTAAATATATTTATCTATACCATTTATTTAAATTAATTATTTCTATAACTCAAACACTGTCACATGTTAACTATAAATGGAAATTGTTAATAAAAATTCTAACTTGTAAATCTTTGAAATCATTGATGACTCAAATAAAAAAAAAAAATATTAGGACTCAAATAGAAAAATAAATAAAGATTAAGGATTAAAACCATACTTTTCCATTTATTTATAATTCAAGCTATGATCTATAGACCTAAATATATACATATATATTTTTTTGGCTATTACCAACAAAACTAATAAATCTATTCTGCCTTCAAATTGTCCTTTCTCGATTTGTAGATCTAGACAAAGAAATACAAATAGATCTGCATATATTTTATTTCGAGCAACATATATCAAGTGGGTATTAAATTTTCTTGAAGTATAAAAAGCAATCTTTACACTTAAACTGTTTGGATTGTCTGTTTTTTATCTGTATCTGTATCTTTTTTGAAATGATGTGTAAATATCTCCGATTTGCATATAAATTTTATCTGTATTTATTCTATTTGATCTTTTGATGAGAACTGTCAATTTTTTTTTATCTATACCTATTTCTTGATAACTAATTTGTTAAAAAAAATTTTAAAAATTATCTATATCTATAAAAAAAAAGCCAAAACAAACAGACCATTAATCCTTTCACATTTCAATAAATACCTCCAAAACGAATCCAAACATGAAACCAGTTTAATATGACACGTACTACGAATTGTAATTGGTAAGCACCTCACGCCACCTACCAAAAAGCGCATGCCCTGCCACCCCACCTCAACTGTCACAACATCTCATAAAATAATTATCGGAAATTGTACTTCCCGTGAGGTTGATAAACAAACTACGACACAATCCTTAAAAAGGTTAAACGCTCTAGGGAATCTTTAAACCTAAATCTGACCTTTCCGACCAAAAATGTTCCTATATAAAGAGATGCCACAATCAACTCTAGCCTCCGTCCCATAAGATTGTAAGGAGAGAAATATATAGAGAAAGAGAGAGATATGGCAAGATTTGCACCGATCATCCTAGTGGTTGTGGTAATCTTGGCAAATGTGTTGTGGGCTCAATCTGAATGGGCCACAATCCTAGAGAAAACAGATAAAGAAACCACCACGAACCTCCAATTTTTTTTTCACGATACGGTTAGCGGTACAAACCCGAGTGCCATAAGGGTGGTGGATTCTCCTCTCAGTGCTAGGTCCCTAACCCTTTTTGGAGCGATGATCATGGCGGATGACCCGTTAACCGAGACATCGGATCCAAATTCTAAACTTTTGGGCCGGGCTCAGGGAATTTATGGGTCGGCTGGGCGGAGTGATTTAGCTTTAATAATGGCAATGAGTTTGAATTTCCTTGATGGGCCATATAAGGGAAGTTCTATAAGTATGCTTGGGAAGAACCCAGCAATGGATAATGAAAGGGAAATGCCAATCGTGGGTGGGACTGGGCTTTTTAGGATGGCTCGTGGTTATGCCACTGCACATACCAATTGGATGAATCCAATTACTGGTGATGCTATTGTTGGGTATAATGTCACTGTTATTCACTGAAAGGCCCCTTTTTTGGTTTTCTTGGTGATTATGTTTATATGATTTCATGGAGTAGATTGTTTCAATTTATTCTATATTATGTATTTCTTGTGTCGTTGTTCATGTTTATTTGGACTTAATGACGTTCATAAATACTATATATATATATATATACATTTATGGTTTATTCATAAGTTTAAGACTATTTGTGACCCCTTATTTTGTACAAAGACCACATTGTATCTGATGAAAATGTAGGATTTTGAATTCTTTTATTGGGTTTAATCTTCGTCTTCAAAATAGCGGCTGGCCATTATGTTGCAACTTGAAACATCCATTAAACAACTGGAAAGTGACTTTAATCGATCATTTTACTGAAAGGAAATGAAAAATGTAGGAAAAATAATAGCACATAACAATGGTTATATTAAGTGATTAACTTTTGGTTAAAGAATGCCACGAATTGATGGCATTTTCAATGGTTGCTGTTAGGGTGGGCAGCAAAAGGGTTTAAGGTTTTACCCATGGCAGGTGTAAGTTTTCAATTTTTCTTTTTGTTAATGAGTTCTCAAATTTTAAATCCCGGAAATTACTGTATAACAGTAAAAGATCTCCATTAGAATTGTTATTTGTGATATTAAAAAATTTATATTATAAATTTACATATATATATATATATATATATATACACAAGCACACTTAATTCCAATCCCCCATCTGCTTGCAGCAAAACACGTTGGGAAATTGTAGCAATACTTATAATGTTATTAACTTTTTTTTTTCCCTATATGTTATTTCAAACTAATTATATATATGTATATATCAATTATGAAATTTGTAGGCTAAGAGAAGAAGAGGAAAAATGAATTGTGGAATGTAAAAGAAGAGGCAGTTTTTGGTTTACTAGAGTTACAACTTTTTACTTGTAAATATTAATTTCTATTTATGAAATGGAAAAGAATAAGAGGAATTAAACAAAACAATAACCGAGAAAGAGGGGAAAGAAAAGAAAAATGTGTGAGTTCTTTTTTTAAGTTTATTGTTTTATGTTCCTCGGATCATTTATTTCTGCCAACATCTTATATTGAAAGTGCATCAAATAGGTTTATGGGACCATATGTTTTGAAATATTGAATACTATTAAATTTATACTATGTATTAGTGTGCAAGATTTATGTTTCTCCAAAGAATGGAGAAACCTTACCTTTATCCTTAGACAATAAGCAATAGAAGAGGAAAATAACCTTTCTTTATATATTTTGGTTGTAACAAACTACCTATTGGTGTATTGGTGTAACAAACTAATCTACACCACAAATAACAAATGTTTTCTATACATCGTTACTTTATACATATGGTATATAAATATCAATATAATTAACTTACTTATGCTTGGGAAACATGAACAGTAATTGTTTTTAGAATTACATATTCAACTACCATGCATATCGACATTTTATTTGTACTTAAATTAGGGATGGGCAAAAAAACCAACTAGATCGAACTAAACCGTAATCGAAAATATGGTCTTTTTAACAATTTGGTTTAAAAGTTTTTCAATTCGAATCAATCCGTAAATTTAATAATAACCATAATAAACCAAACCAATTCGTAAAACTGAATCAAATCATTTTAGAAAAATATAATAATATTTTATTTCTAAGTTATAACTATAGATTTTTTTATGATAATTGATTAAAGGTCATATATGTTCATATAATTTCATTTTATATTTATTATTTGGAGAATAATGATTAAAATCAACTTGTTCATTTTTAAATTTTTTTTAGGCTCATAATATATATATATATATATATTGTTAATAATGAACTATTGTTTCATTTTAATAGTTTTTAATAAAGTATAAAATTTATCTATTTAGTTATAAATTCTTCTTATGTATTAATTGGTTAATGTATTCTGTTACTGAATCATTTTATTCATTGATGAATTTTGTTGATTGATGATGATTGACTTGATGGTTCTATTAAAAATTATAAATTATGACTTACTGTGTATTAGTTAGTGAATATATTTTATTGGTGGACAACTGATTATATAGAGAACTACGGATTAAAAATATGATGAATTCATAAAGTATTTAGTCGTGATTTACGATATAAGCTTTGTAAAGTGATATAAATATTTAAGTGTCCACACTAGTGGTCGGTGTTGGGTTGAACCAGCCTTGAACCGTCGGGTCATGGTTCAAGCCGAGGTTAAACCAGAACTGACTCGTGGCCATGAAGGGCCGGGTCGGGCGAGGCCGGTTCAAACCAGCAGTTCAGGGCCAGTTCATGGCCCTTTGACTAGTGAATGATTTTTTGTTTTAAATTTTGTAATTTTTTTAAATTACATTGATAAAAAAGAAACACATATAATTAGATCATCATACAATAGACATATGAAGAATTTTAAATTACAAACTTATACAAAACAAGCAAAATTTATTGAAGAAAGCACATTTAAATAGGAAAGTTACTATAGAGTGCACATACTTAGGCTAAAAAAACATATTTGAACAAATGAGGGAAATAAAAAAGAAGACAATTTCATAATAAATGCTAGCTATTCACATTAAAGCGAGTTTAAATATTTATTTCTTGTATTTTTTAAATTTTTTTGTTTTTTTTTTAATTTTGACTCACCCTTCTCATTGGGTTGACAAGTCGAGGTGTTGAACTGGCTTTGACCTGCCGAGCCGATGGGTTGGCTGGCAAGTTATGACCCGTACGGCCTAGCAGGGCCATGGGCCATGATCCGCTGGTGACGGTTCGTACCGGTCGATGGTTCGACCTAACCCATGCCTATGTCTTGTCCACACAAATATAAAAAAACTAGAACAAAGAAAATTTTTATTTAGCATTTTAATTTAATTCCTAATCCAAACCGTTATTTGATGGTTTAGATAATTTCTAATCCATACCAAACTGTTACTTAATGGTTTGGTTTGGGATGGATAAAAAAAAGAAAACAAACCATAAATTATGATTTGATTTGGTTTTAGGAAAAATCGAACCAAAATGATCCATACCTACTCCTAACTTAAATGATATAGTGTAAATTATAAAAACATGATCGTGTTTTAGGTCATTTGCAATAATTTGTCATAAGTTTTGTTTTTAACAATCACATTTGCAAATTATAAAAGATGGACACATGATGTATTTTTATTGGCTAGTTATATTATTAATTAACTCAACTTATTAAAGTAAATAATATGCAAAAATTCTAGAAAATTAAGAAAAAACAAAAAACAAAAAAGAAGAAAATGATTTTTCTTCCTTTAAAAAAAATTATAAACCTAGCATAAGGACAAACTAAATTCCCACAAATCTCCGATTGCGCCTTCAAAGCATTGGTAAGCACTCATTTCAATCCAGGACGAACCTTGGATAGCACCACAAGCTTTTCTAAATCCATATCATTAGCCATAAGCATGAATCAAGTTTCTATGAAATCTAACACTAGGGGTCTATTTGGCCATTAGCTTTTTCTTGCCGTTTTGATGTTAGTTCTAAAATGTGTGTTTGGATAGAAAGCAGCTTCCAAAAAAGGTAAAGGAGATGTTACAATCATATCCTCAAAATATTATTTTATTCCCCTTTTAACCCTCAATCCACTTTACTCTTTTGTTATCATCTTCTTTAACACATATAACTCCAATTCAACAGCCGGTGTCACGCCCCAAAGGGTACTCTAAACGTGGCAGTCCGCCACACATAATATTAAAGCTAATGAATGACAACCTTAGTCATGCAAGAGCTTCGATATCACTTGCAAGACGTGCTTCCAAGATAGTAGGAGACTGAAAGAGGTATTATGTTTAAGCGGATAATAAAAGCATGCAAGAACTTATAAAGATAAACATGTAATAATCATTAAAATAAAAGTTTCTACAACTTCTTAGGAGCATTCCCCCGTTCTAAAAGCCTTACTCAAACTAAGTCATCTTCAAAACATACATGAATATAACATAAGTCTACTATAGAGATTTCTCTTAGAAGTCCACATCCAAAACTAAATATATAAACTTCTTCAAAAAACTTCTAGTAGCTTTGGCTCATACCTGACAAAAAGGGCTCCTTGGTGCCAACCACAAGTAATCAAACTGTAACAAAAAGCTATAGGGGTATAAGTAAAACTAGCTTAGTGAGATAACTCCCTTCTTTAAAGCATTTCCATAAAACATACAAGTATTTTAGACAATCATATGGGAATGCATCGATCACATGAGCAAACAAAATGCACAAGTTTAACCAAAAACCATGTGTAGCATGGATTTACACCCTCCATGTCGAGGGTTGGGTAGTTACCGGCCCATACGACCATCAATAGTTGCAGGCTTACCGGTTCCTACTTGCCCTGTAGACTTTCCGGCTCCTACTAGCCCATGTAGACTTTCCGGCTCCTACTAGCCACCACTACGACTCCTCGTTTCTCCAAACGACGAAGAATAGTAGCGAAAAATAAATGTGACTCACAATATGTTATACATGAATCGTTTGTAATATTAGTTTATTCAATTATCATCGAGTTCAAGTTAAAGGTGACCAAAACAATATTCATCATACCATTACAAGAAAACATAAGTTATTCATCAATTTCTCTTTTGATATACTTAGCTTTTATTCAACAACCACATTATTCAATCATGAATCTAAATTACACAATATTTATTCATTTATCTTTTTCCTTACTCTCTAGTGCTGCTATTTACAAGCACAATCAAGGAAACATAATTAGTAAGGGATTAACTCACTCCATGATGATCGCTCCTAGTCGAAATAATCTTCTAGAAAGTCGATATTGGTCTCTTCTTCACCTAAACAAGATGAAATACCCAAAATGAGTCTTTCATAGAATTTCTACTTTAAAAATTCTAAGTTTATCTTTAATTTGTGGTAAAATCGGATTGAAGGATTTTCCAAATTAAAATGGCCATAACTTGCTCATTTTAACTGGGAATTTCGCATATTATGTGTCGTTTTCTACCTACTCGAAAAGATCTATCCATTTCTAAGGTTACTTTTACTATAAAAGGTCATTTGGGTCTCGAATTAGAAGGGTACGGATCTAATACGGAAATTCCTTTCTTGAAAAACAATATTTTCTAATCCTTCCTTTACTAGAGCTTGTTTAAGTAAAACTCAAATATGTATATTTTGAAAAGAATTCCTTATGTATATAAATAGACTCATAATTTATGCATGAAGCTATCGGTGTTGTCTTATTTGATTTATTTCCTTAAAACAACATTTTCTAGTGTTTTGAAAAATTTGGATTCGTTAGACTTTACTTTATGTGGGTGTTATAAATTTTTGGATGATCAAAATCTAATATACTATATTTTGATTATTTAGTTTATCAAAAGTGAGTTGAAAATAAAGTTTGGTCTTTTGAGGTTATCTACAAAATTTATTTCTAGGAATTGAAAAATAGAGTTTCTAAAAGTTTTCTTTAATAGTACTTGATGAGTTTATTCTTGGAAAATTTATTTTCATTTTCCTTGTAAGTTGATTTTTCTTGAAAACTTATTTAGCTCTTGTTTTAGAAAGTTAGTCAAAATAGTACCAAGTTATTATCTATATAGCAAGACTTCTTTTGTTATTTGAAAAGGAAATATCTTTGGACTTTAAAGAAACTTCATTTATTAATAGTTTGAAATTTCATGATGAGTTTACATAAACTTTTAAAAGAGATTTATTTGAAAATATTTTTTTAAGTCCTTGGAAAAACTTTGATCAAATTTTATTCTTTCATCAAAAAGATTCTTTTTTATTTGGACAACAACTTATTAGCCATGCATGAATATGATCATGTAGTTTATAAAAGCTAAAAATATCACAAGATAAGATAATAATAAAGAACATAAGAAATAAATAAGCATAATAATAATTGTCAACTATTGGGAGCTTTAACTTCTTCAAGGCTTCCCGCAACTAAAATTAGACTAGTCCCAAAAGAAAATGAAAATTGTTTTGACTTGATGAGAATAAGTCTAAGACTAGAAAGACTAGTCTCAAAACAATTTGAAAGTAAATAAATTGCAATAACAAATGAACTTATATGCTCTAAAAGATATATATAATTACATAGATATATTTATTTAGATATACATAAAAACAACATAAAGGAAAATAGATTCATGAACAAGAACAAAATATGAACATATTGTTGCTTTCCTAACCTCCATGGGTTTAGAAACTACACACTATGTTCATACTGAGTAAATGAACATAAGGAAGACTTAAAGAAGCATTACTTATGAAAGATAAACTAGAGAGAAATTTTGAGAGAACTTTTGGAGAGATTTTGAGAGAGTAATTATAGTGTATGAAAGGTGTGAAGGAAATGGAAGGAAGAGGTAGTACTTATAGGAAAAAGTGAGGGATAATTTATGTTAATTAAATAAATAAAAAATTAAACAAATTGAGGAAAGAAGGGAGGGGGACAACGCAATTTTGAGAGGGAGAGGGAGAGAAAATTTATTTTTTTGTATTTTTGTTAATGAAAAGTAAGATGTGAGAGATGTAATGTTGCATTGGAAATGAAAATTGTAAGAAAATAGGTGTATGGTTGTAATAGTAGGTTGTAAGAAAAAATAGAGATAGATAAATAGTGTAAAATAGTAATGAATAGTGTAATGTAAAGTAGATATGCCAAATAAAGTACCGATAGTAAAAAAATACGCGTATAATTGCGATATCTGATATTTTTAGTTATTGAAAAATTACAAAACTAATATTTTTAAAAACCTTATCTCTTTACGAGTCTAATGGTATGTCCGGAATATTTTTACTATTACAAGCTTTGGCATACGCTTTTTGAAAATTGCATCCGATCGAGCTCAAAACAAATCGCAGTTTAACTAATATGATATTTTTAAGCTTTCTTATGTTATTACGAACTATTCTACATATTAATCTCTCACTTACTTAGAGTTATGGACATGGGATTACCGAACTTGAATGGTTGCGTCTAATTAGGGTTTGAGCTTAATCGATCGTAAAACTTTAGGGGTTTACATCCGGTTAATTACGTTCACAAAAATTTCTGATCGAATCTCATTTCTCCCCCAACCAGCTTTTCTAATGAATATTGTTAGGCCATTCCTGCCCATTTTTTCTAATATTCACGGGTGAAATAGTTCATTATTTTAGACTACAAAGGAGGGCGACATGCAGTGGACTTAGGCTACCACTGACAGCTAAAGAGAGAGAGAGAGAGAGCAAAGAGACATAGTGACGTTAGAGAAGGAGGAGTGATAATGCTGACAACAATCGGAGATAGAGAGCTCTAATAGGGATAGCCGCATGCAAGTGATAAAGACAACAGCGGCACACTGAGCAAAGCCACAATGACGAGACAAAGTGAAGTGAGACAAGTAAGAGAGAGAGCATGGGAGACACGGAGGAGATAGTGACAGACAAGAGAGAGCGAGGAGGCGATAACGAGGGAGGAGGCAAAGACCGGAAGCGCCAGATAGAGTGACAATAGAGAAAGCGAGGATACAAAAATCTTGAAGGTCGACGCAGTTCGTCGACAACCCACGATGAGGAGAGACGACAACGAGTTCGTTCAAGTTAGAGGTGGATGTCTTCCTAATTCCAGTAAGATAATTGTCATATATTCCTGTATCTCCAATGTAGAAAGATAGAATCAATTCTTACTTGTATACTAGGAATATAGATCCTGATGTTATGTATAAATATAGCATGTATTCCATTGCGCTCTTAATTTCAATGATATATTGCCGATGATGAGTCTTTTATTTTGGTTTATTAGGTATCATTTCATTTTCCATTTATGGTTTGGTGATATAAGTTGATGTTGACATTTCGTTGAATCTGATGATACAAATAGCATGATCATCAAATAGGTTTTACAATTGGATGAATTGAACTATCTTCATTGAACCTGTCCAGTAGCTATCATATTTCTACAATCTTGTTTTAGCAGATGTTTGAGAGTCTCTAAAGTTTATTTCGTGTTATGGAAGGTCTTTTGGGATATGGAGTGGAATGTACATACTAATAATTTCGTTGCAGGTGACACTCGTATTGGTGTAGCAGGTGTGCTTGCATCTGATTGTAGTCACTGTAAGTAAAGATAACTGATTCCCATACTGTACCGTGCATATACAAGTTTCTTCTACTCTGTTGTTGTTCTTTGTTGGGAAATATGGCTGATAGGGTGAATTGGAGCCCAGAGGAAATAGTTATTTTCATCGACTTGTGTTTGGAGCAAGTTAGGTTAGGTTAGGTAAACATGGTAGCGGCTACTTGCAGCATCCTACTTTATGAGAAGTAGGTTGTGAAATTCAAGGAAATTAGGGGAAGGAAATTGACGCTGAAATAATTGTGAAACAAATGAGATTCCTTACACAACCAATGGGTGAAGTGGAACTGGCTGAAGTGATACACGAAATCGAGGGGTCGGATGGAATGAAGTCGTTCAAACCTACGAGGCACTAAATGAGTGGTGGCAAGTAGCAGAAGAAGGAAACTTATAAGACTTGTCACTATTGAATTACAAATTAAACTATGGAACCACTTCATTTATGGAATGTATTTGCTTTTTATATTGCAAGAATACAAGAGGAGTCTTAAAGGAAGTATTCTTTATTTTCGTACACGGGCATTGTAGCACAAGGAAAGTTTTGAGGAAATGTTTAGAGGCACAAAGAGGACCAATGACAAGTTCGAACTCTACTTTATATTCGAGCTTGTTTTCTCTTCCCTATCACTTTTAATTATTGCACATTATAATGTTATTGTTCTTATATTATTGATTTGCATCATTGTGCATAATTTTGAGAAAGATTTGAGATTAGTCCTAAACTCAATTCTCCCTTCCTTATGAGCTTAGCTTAGTAGTGTTTTTCACCTTCACATTTATTCAAGTATTTGAAATATATATATATATATATATATAAATTTGTCTATGTAAAACGTTTGCAAAAAGTGTACTTGTTTTTGCATTGGTAAATATAGCGAGGTTAATGTCAAAATTAGTACCTAAACTTTTGCAAAAAAATTTAATCATGTTTCCAAAATTTGGTTTTGATAATTTTGATACATGAACAAAGTTTTTTGGAGATTTTTTTTCATACTTAATTGTACTTGCTTCAGGTATGAAAAAAGCCCACAAAAATCTTGTTTATATTCCAAAATTATTAAAACTAAACATCAAGTATGAAAAATTTCGCTAAATCTTTGTTCATATACCAAATTGTTTAGAAAAAAATATCATGTACATGATTAAACTTTAGGTACCATTTTTGTCATTAGCCTAATACAATGACTTTGTTGAACATGAACAAACTTCTTAAATTCTAACATGTAACCATATTTTAGAAGAACCATGCGTAGAATCAATGTTCAACTTTAGCATATAAAAGAAAACTTTTCGTTTCACATGCTTTCATATGTGCGTTTATTTAATCAAATTGGTAGAATGAAAATTCACAAGGGAATTACTCATCACAAGGTTAGACAAGAAGTGGATCTTAAATAAATGATTACTTACCCCGCGCAACTCGATTCAAAATGTCTATTAATCCTTAGAGTCTACAATTATCGTATCCTTTGTAATTATAACTTTCTTTTTTACTAAATTTCACATTTTTTAAGTACCACATATAGTCACATAAACAATTGGCAGCTTTTTCTGTGTTTATTTAACTCCGGCGGAGAGGTCATTGAAAAAAAAAAGGATAAGACAAAAACCTCAACTACCAACACGTCCTCAACCCTTTATATAAAAAGATACTATATATTTTTAAACCTTAAATTCGCATTTTTCCACTGTGGGTGCATGTAACAACGCAAATCGCAATGCCAATTGCCTGTTCTGTTATGTCTTTCTTCTGAACTATTTTCTCATCGTTCCAAAAGGCATACTCTATGTATTGTCAGAAGGGTCCAAGATATTAAAGAACATAATGAAGAAGAAGAAGAAGAAGAAGAAGAAGAAGAAGAAGAATAAAAAAGGGTTGGTGATGGTGAGGCTCCAAAGTTCAAAAAGGAGATGACGTCCATATCATCATCAAAGTCATTTCCTATGGTAATTCTCAAAGCTTTGGAGTTGCTCTGAATTGCAACTACCAGTAAATCTCACATGCAAATTTAAATAATGATAAAACTTTTTACAGATTTAGCAATGAAACTAAATTCAACTAAATTGCGTCAATCATCCACGAGAAAAATATTGTAATTTCATGAATACTCCACTTTTTAAAATTATAAGCTTATCTTGATCAATATGTTTACAACTTCCATAATTATTCATTACGCTACTTTATATGAAATTTAAAAAATAATTTCAAAAGAGATGGTGTTGAATGAATTCTCAGCACAATTTTAACGTTCTATTTCAGATAAAACTTCGTATTGCACAAGGTTTTCCTTTTATTATATAATTCTTTCTTATTTTCATATTCTACACCAAAATAATATTTTTAGCTAACCCCAAGTAATGTCCAAGAAATAACTATACCCTCCTAAAGTAATGATCAAAAGTTCTGTAAATACTGGTATATAATCACAGCGGAGCTTCAATATTCGTAACTAATTATTTGTCTTTCTTTTTTCTTTTTTTTTTTTTTTTTCCAACCAAGGATACTTTTATTTATCAACCACAATCAGTATCCATACAAGAGAGATAGCCCTCATTAGCTAAGTCAGATCTGAATACCTTCAGGAGAAAAAAAAAGATTTCAGTGGATATTACACGTCATATGTATGTAACTATCAATAAAATTCTAACATGTAACATATGGATAATAGTTACTTCAGAAATCACCTACCATATTATCCACATATTAAAATGTAATTTGTGGTCACTCATCCTATGAACATCCGCGAAATATATAATACCCACTCAATAAGAACATATGGGTTGAAAATACACCAACCACCGTTTCCTAAACAAGAAAGCTACATGATCAACAATTCTATTTGCTTCTCTATTGATAAACATCTTCAGCAAAGCTTGAGCTTCTTCAAAAAATGGCCTAGAAGACCATTGCAGGCACATAGCTTCTCCTCTGAAGCCCGAATAACTTGTAAACAATCGGATTCTATTTGCACGTCAGGCCAGCCCCTATGTAACGTCATTTGAAGCCCAACGATACAAGCATCACTTCACAGGCCTCAGCTGAAGGAGTATACACGAACGACGAAATGCCACTCAACAACTCCCCGTTCCCAGTCCTTGCTACTGCCGCTACACTAGCACGAGAGAAGGGTCATTCCATGAGCCATCGACATTGACACGAATCAAAGTAGCTTCAGTAAATGCAGGGATCACAACCTCTAGCCACGTCAAACGCTTTTGAACATTACCCTTGGGCTTCACGTGATTCTTGCAAGCAACGTTCGACTTCACACATTGACTAGTCAAATAATCTTCAAGCTTTATGCCTCCATTGGAGACTCACTTTCCTTTCCACCAACTTCAGAAACTTTCCCAGTACATCCAACGACTCCTTCAGAAAAACTCAAACCAAAAGCAGCTGCTTTTCTCAGATCAGACCAAGTTAACATTACTTACATATAATTATTTGTCTAAAGAGACCAATTCACAAGAATTGCCAAGTGACCACTCCCATGGCTACTAACTTTGTAAAGGGCATTTTAGCCTTGTTAATTATTTCATTTCTCTTATAAAAGCTGTCCAAGACCTTCCTACTTGTGAGAAAGCACATAGAGTAGAGATATTGAGTAATATCTAGCTAGATATGGAGAAGTTATTTTTAGTTCTTTTTGTTGTTATGGTTATCACCATGCCTACAGCACAATCCGAGGTTGATCTAACCAAAGAAGTAAATGCATGGTATGATAGAAATTTTACCATGCCTAGAACAACCCGATTTCGTTTTTATCTCCATGAAATTGGTTCGGGTAAAAATGCCACGTCGTATACAATAGAACCAACACTTGCCAACCACTCTTCAACCTTTTTTGGTCATGTAAACATGATTGATGATTTATTAACCGAAGGGCCTGAACCAACGTCCAAACACCTCGGTCGAGCCCAAGGATTCTACGCAGGTTGTGGGTTGGAATCATTATGTCTATTAATGGACATGTCCTTATCCTTCACTACTGGGAAGTACAATGGTAGCTCTCTAACTATAGTCGGTCGGAATTCGGCGATGGAACATTATCGTGAATTGCCAATTCTTGGTGGGACAGGTAATTTCCGATTGGCCCGTGGTACGGTTACTTTGAGGACATACATCTTTGATGCTGCTACTCTTAATTCTGTTGTTGAGTACGATGTTGTAGTTCTACACTACTAAATGGCTTAAGTCATATATGTCTCTCATATGATTAGTTTACATGAAGACTATTTGTTGGTATTTTCATTTTGTCCACGGTCTTGTGTAATGCTTTGTTTGATAAATAATGTATCAGGAACTTTATCTAATAGTGATGAAATAATCTTAAAGATGATTATATTCTTTCCTATCGGATATAATTGAAAATGTTGACAAACTCTTATCACCCATAAATATTACACTTATTTTCATAATTGGCCTTTTCAAAGATCTTCATGAGTTATTTTAAGGAAAACACATGATAGAGGATTTGTTTTTTGTTTCTCCTATTACTCCTTTTAATGAGACCAATAAAATAAGGGAACTGGACCATCCAAGTAATTATCCAACATTTTAGTCTTTGGTCATCAATTATCCAATAATTAAACTAAATATAATAGTTAATATGTTAAGCACTTCACTAGTGAGTAGCATTAGGGCAGTTATGAATTTAACCATTAAACAACGTTCATGTCCTATAATTGTACAATTGACTCATTGATAGAAAACCAAAAGTTCAATTTTGATATCTCTGGCATGGCATGGCATCTCCTAACCTGCTCACATAAACTCATCAAGCAAGCATAAAGTTCTTTAATATTACAATTTCATTAAGTACATGCCAAGTTATTCATTATAAAGATGAATGCTTACTTATGGTTTAGCAATGTGGAACAAATAAAAACTCATTTTTTTCTTCATTTTCCAAACTCTCTCTCTCCTCCCTTTCTACCTTTATCCGATCACAAATAAAAGTAATGATCTTTATCATCTTGTTTCACTTTTTTTGAATTTAATCAACTCATTCTCCTTGTGTCATCTCATTAGTTTTCTTAAGCTTTTCTACAGATCTAATCTCATGTAATATAATTCACAATCTTGGCATTAACAAGAACTATCGTGACCGACAAAAACATCTTGAAACAAACTTGTAAAGTACCATCTATAGATACTATAATAAGTTCATCCCCTTCCTGCCATTCAAATATTATTATTTTCTTTCTCAAAGATATTTCTTTTCGAATATATCGCTATCCAAGTTGTAGACAATACGCAATGGCAAGATCGAGGCCAATTGAATTTCTCACCAATCAAATAAAAGAAGAAACACGTGAAGCTTATGAAATTGACTGCTGCTTGTTGTCAAAGGATCAATATCTCCTAGACGTACTAAGAGATGGAATGAAAGCCATTACTCTTCGTTTTGTATATGCACTGTGTGTCCAAAGAAAATATGTTTTCTTAAATAAGTAGAATCTAGTATACAAAATATTTGAATACACGTATGTTTGGATGAGACAAGACACATAATGAAATTTAAAAACTAAATGGATCCCAATTTATATAGTTAAAGACATTTCCTTGTTATAATGGGACTAGGAAAAAAGATTCACATGCTGGCCTCCATGTGAGACAAACTACGTTTTGAGGAAAAAAAAAAAAGACAAAGCTCATCCAAGTCTTAGTTTCAAGTCAACCTCTTTGTTGAGCATTCTCAAGTCATGTACATGAGTGTCTCCGAGGAAGGAACCTTGGTAAAAACCAAGCATCTGTACTTTGTTCTTCTTATTTCTTAATATAGATTGAACATCGAAAGATCTTCGTCATCATCGTCGTCTTGAGAATCTTCGTTATCAAGATCTTTGCCTTCGAGGAAAACCATGCTGTCTTGCTCTGACGTCATCACACCGACCTGTGTATGAGTGTGTGAGAGAGAGAGAGAGATTTTACGTTGGGGTTTTTGGTTAGGAAACAAAGAAAGGGAGATGGTGCGGGAGGTTAGTTGTCCCACATTGAACTTCTTTTTTTAGTATGTGTCATGGGATAACACTTGCATGAGAAGACGGTTTTGAGGCTAGTGTGGATTTGTTGTATATGTGGACTTTCTGTGCTATTGTTAAGCTTGAGCATATAGTGGGTTTTTTTAAGTTTCTAAAATTCAAATCAGTAGAAAATAAAATAAAAAAATTATAACAAAAATATAAATAAAAATAAGACTTTGATACATCAGAATGAAAATAAGAACATCAACGTGATAAGAGAGGTACCGAAAATGGCTACGAAAAGTTTACTTAGATACTGAAATTGAACTTTCGAAAATTTGGGTACATAATTGAACTTTTAGGCAAAGTTTAAGTACCGAATTTAACATTAACCCAATTTTGAATTCATCAACATAATAAAAAGGAAAAAGAAATAGAAGAATCAATAAATCCAATTACTTGTATCAAATTCTTCTCAATAAAACTGATAATTAGGTTTCATAGATGACACATACTAAAATAAAGAAAATGTAAATTACATCAAAAGGCATCAAAGTTTGTTAGTAAATTCATTTAAGATATTAACATCTTGAGCGATTAAAAAGAGACATTAACAATTGAAAATAACGTTATTTAAGGTATCAATGTTTCGGGAAATTAAAAAAAAGAATTAGCATTTCGCAAAATGAGTTAGTATTAATAATCGACCGTTGTGGAAAATTAATGAAAGCTGATTGGAAACTAATATAAATATTGACACCTCAAATGAATTTTGTAAAATGTTGATACCTTTTTTGATTTACTTTACAAAACATTGATTTTCCTTTTTAATCACTTGGGACATTGAACCTATACTCCCAATATACCTTCTCTTATGATTCATCCCTAAAATTAACTCCTAGTATTGATGGGTGCTTGTAGTTGATGTGCACACATATGGGCTAAATATGTTCCCATAGCATTTTATAGATTGCAATGTCCGTTGAAGCTGAGACTACCTCTTATAAGCAAAAGCTCGAACATACCTGTCTCCTTTAGCATATTTTTCAATAAAATGTTAGGCTTAGCTTGTATTTGTTCGATTGGTATATCTTCATATCATAGCCATATATAATTGGATATAATTAGCTTCAAGACGATTGACTGACGAGAAATGTCCCACTTCTTTGTCATGGGTGCTAACATTGACAGTTAGAAGGGGGGGGGGGGGGTGGTTTGGGGAGGGAAGGAATAGTAATATTGAGTTATGGTAATAATGTTGCTAAGGTCATGATCTTACCTATATTACAATAAGTGAAAAAGGAAAAAAAATAAAGCAAAAGAAAAAAAAAAGAAGTTAATGTCATATTCACTACTTCAATTTTATCCAAATATACAATTAATGGTGATAAGTTTACTACTCAATCAAACTTTCTACATATAAATGTGCTACCTAAGCTAAATTTGTCAACACTGTTAACTGACATTGATGAACCAAATAGCCATGACATCACAGGTGACAAATTATCATTGTTATTATTATTAATAATACGCATGAAAGGATAAGGATTGGTGGCCCATTCGATTAAGCTTACACTTCTACAACTTTAGCCACTCCAACCAAAAGAATATCTAATTGCTTATTCTTATTGATGCTGTTTTAACAATGTGGGACGAATAATATTGGTAAATTATCAAAGAGATAAAAGCTGTAGATATTGATTGAGAATGTTAATTTCATCAAGAAAATATAATAAAACTATAGAAATTTATCAGCACTACATAATTGCTGTCGTTACTGAACTAGATGCTTATTGGGATCTTTATTAGCAATGGGGATCGCAACAAGCACTCAGTGTTAGTATTATCGGGTTTCTTAAGAGTGGTATTGATAATATATGGTGAATGGAAGGATGAGCACACAGAAATTAGATACATAGATGTAGATTACTTGGTGTCTTCAGATGCAGCTCCACTCATAGTCATGGCATCCTACAAACCACCCCATCTTAGGACTACTGTCGACATTCCCCTCTTCTTGCTTTTCTGCTATTTCCCAATTCATTTAATTCATCATGCAAGGGAAAGTTCCTCTTTTTTTTTTCCCCTTCATGCCTGCCATCGGTTCTGACTTTTTAAAAGCAAACTAGGAAATAATCTACTATTCCTAGTACCACAACCCTTTTGGCTTAAGTTTGCAAAATCTTTCAATATACTAATGGATACCTTCATCAACAATATTTTGAAAAAGTGTCGTGTTTGATCACCGTCGTACCTCTTGCGTCATCATATGACTCTTCAATCAATACACATCCGCTATTGGAAGTTTGGAAATGGAGGAAACTGTCAGCACTAGCTAGTAGTAAGCTTTATTTTATGCATATACTCTCCTCTAGTAAGCATAGGCACCAAGTAAAACACAAGGATCATGGGTGGTAAATCATTTATGTATAGCAAATTTTAATGTTATTTGTATTGCTTTTATGTACATGGATACAAAGAAAGAGAGAACATTGCTTTAAGGTTTTACTTGTGTCCTTTTGGAAGAAAATAGGAGGAAGATTTTCCTTCTTTGATAATTTACCAATACCATGTTGCTAAAACACCATTAAGACTAACATATATTTTAAAATTTGAAAAGCATTTTGTTGAAGTGGCTCAAAGTTGTAGGAGAAGTATGGCCTTAATGCAATGGGCCTCAAGTCCTTTTATGCTTAAGAATAAGATAATATTAAGTATAATAATAATATTGATGATAAAGATAATTATAGTGGTAATTTAAATTATAAGATAATATCAATTAATTAATAGTAATAGATGCCACGTGTCATATAATGGTTAGTCCACGTCATCTAACATTGTTGATGGAGTTAATTAGTCTAGGTAGTATGGCGTCTAGGTGTGCAATTGATTATTTTAAAATTAAGGTAGTTATATCAAAGGAAAAACTATGGACTCCTGTAGAAATGATCAAAAGTTTTCTTGATAATAGATGATTTATTAACTAAGGCCTGAGCTTTAATTTTCACACATAATTTGTCTAAAGAGATCAATTGACAAATGTAGACACCTCATTTTTGTCTAATAAAACTTAAAATATATATGTATGTTTTAGTATATAATAAAAATAAAATATTATGTTAAACCTAAATTCATCACATTTTATTAAGATAACAAGGCCTAAAAATCGTATGAAATTTTATTTTAAAGGATTTGAAAAATTACTTAGGTTTAATATAATATATTTATATATATTTTGTCTAGGATACATTTATATAGCTCATGATAGGCTAATATGTTCAATTGGGCCCAGGCTTTATGCTTTATCATTTTGTTTTATGCAAAGATAAATAAAGCACAGGTTAATAGCTTACATAAATAAGTCACTTGCATGTAAAAGGAAGGTTATAGGCTCAAACCCGGGGGGATGGGGTTTGGTGTTGGGTTTTAAGGGTTGGTGTGGCACTTTGTACCTTTTATATTTTCTTAGTTAGAGGACATGGGGAGTATAAATATCACATTTAATCAAAAAAATAACATCCAATTTTCATTCAAATCCCAAATTTTTGTAGATATAAACCTTGAAATATCGAAGTCCAAATTTGCACGAATTACCACTTTCCAAGTATAAATCAAGGTTCTACTAGTATAAATAGGACTCTCTAACACTTGTTCAAGCATTAATTCTAGTCAAAACCGCTCATAGATTCCAATTTATATTATTGTGTTAACTTAGTGAAATGTTGTGACTTTCATTAGGTTAATTTAGGAAAGTATAAGCTACATAGTGTGAAAATATGAGTAATTTTGAACCTTAATTTAAACTTAGATTAATAATTGAATATTAGATTGTGTAATTAAATGAATTATGTGAACCATAGAGGTTAAATTAAACAATTTGGCATAATTGGACTAGTAATGAATTAAATTGAAATTAGAGAATCAAATATTATAATTACCCATCTCAATTTGTCAAACTTCACACGGTTGTCAATTTGAGCTAAATTCTTAAATTCGAATCACCTAACTACCTAATTCTCAATTGAGATATCCTAATATAATTTTAACACCTATATTCTTAGAATACCAAATTTAAATTCCTAAACCACTTAATACCAAAGTGAACTAGATATACTTGATAGTTGATATTTAAATCTAACTTCAATTTTCCAAATTGAATCACCAAATTTCAAATGACTGTATGCTTAGAAGTTCAATTTCAATTTCCTAGATTCAATTATTAAATTATCGAATTACCTAAATTATCAATTTGATTTGAAATTCGCAATACCACAATTACCTATCCTAAATTACCAAATATCTCCTATATATCAAATTGAACTTTTCAAATTACCTAGAAATTCGATTCTAATTACCTAAATCAATAATGACCCGTAAATTACAAAATTATCATTATAAACAAGCACCACTTAAATTCAATTGCTTAAAATTTAAATATCAATTCCTAAACTCTTACATATCAACCTTAGCTAAATTCCACTAAATTCAATATCACAATTTACCAAACTTCTCAAATTAGCCAATTATTCTAAATTTCAATTTCAAATTCCCAATTTCACCAATTTAAGCTAAATACCTAATTCAATAAATCAATCGGAGAAACCAAATTCCTAAATCAATTTTCCTAAATGCCTTTTTTTTAACTACCTAATTATAATGTCTTAAGCCATTAAATATAATTTACACAATGCATCACCTAAAGCCTAACCCATATTATAAGCCTCAACCAATGCCCTGACATGAGCTTACTCTATTAATATGTACCTAAAACATGTGATTGTCCACTCTAAAAATATCTAAATGTGCAAATGGGAACACTTGCCAGTGATGTGCCTTAGGCCATATGGATACTATGTCATTTGAATGATTATTATCTTTATAATATAAACTTTTATCAAAGTTATTATTGGCCTTTTTGCTTTGATGAAATGATTTCATGAATAAATTAGTTATTCCTTATATCATTAAAGTATGTGACTTTAATAGTAAAACCATAAGGCGAGAAATAACTTTATTCTAAATTATCTCTAGTTTCATTTTATGGAATAATAATGAATTAAGACTAATATGTAATGGGAATCAGGTTATTTCTGTTATAGGATTGATTACTCGTGCCTGAACTAAAGGATTACAAAATCTTGCATTGAGGATATTAAGTGATCACATGGAGCCTGATGAGGTTCATTTAACTAATCTTTTCCATTCCATACTTGCTTTGATTTTAAGTTAAAGAATACTTGCACATTGACCAAATAAGTAGCAGGAACTTTGGCTGATCTCGCATTGGAGAACATCAACCATACGCCATCGGTGTAGATGCCGCGACCTTTAGCCAGCTTTCAACATGCACAGATTCGTATTTTTAAAGGCTTCCATTAAGGCCACCAGTTTTTATTTATTTTATGCCTTATAGGTTTCCTTCACGTTAAAATATATGGATTTTTGTTATTGTTTCGAAGACAGTTTTTTTATATATATTTGAAAAACTAAAATTGGAATTTTTTTCTCTCAATTTTTATACTCTTATCAATCCATTAGATTGTGGTGAGTGATGTCATAGGGATTGTTGTGCATAATATCAACAAAACCATGCTAAGACTATTCTCTTGCTGGTGCATTATATCCGGTTAAGAGTCTAGGGTTTGTGATACTTATTTCTTTGATTATAGGAATTGGATTTGTGAGTTGTAGAATTTCATTGTTTGAGATGGATTATCTATGGAATCTTTACCATAGACACATCATCTTTTTGTTATCAGAGCAAAGGTTCGAATTAAGGTTTATATTGTGATTGTATTGTCTGTGATTTGGAGGAATTAAATGATTGTGAATCATGTCGAATGATAGTGTGGATAAGAATGCCGAGAATGATGGTAATAGCCAGGTTAGAGGAAGTCAAGGCCGTCATGCTACAGGTGGTAGAAGATCATTAGAAGAACAATTACAGGATTTGTCCACAATTGTCACCAACATGGCAATATGAATGGATCATATGGCTTTAGCCTAACAGCCAGTGATCAACTAACAAGCACCACCACCAATGATTAACCAACAGGCGGCACCTTCAGATATAGTTAATGATATGCCAAAAAGGAAGGAATAGGAGGAGGTAATAGAGGAAGGTGGTTTAGGATAATGGCCATGCTTATCACGAAGGAAGAGGAGATAATTTTGAGGATAAGTATGATTATAACCGTGAGTTCCGACCACCTAGGGGATTGGAATATGTGAAACTGCAAATGCCCTCGTTTGTTAGAGGAGGATCTACTGATGATTATCTAGATTGGGAGGATAAGGTTAAAGGGCTATTGGAGTGTTATGCAATCGATGACCACATTAGGGTACGTTTAGCAGCTGTTGAGTTTACAGGATACGCTATCTTGTGGTGGAAAAATGTAGTTACCAGTCGAAGAAGAGATGGAGAGGTGGAGATTAGAACGTGGTATGATATGAAGCGAGTTTTGAGGCATCAATTTATTCCAGAACATTACAAGCATGAGTTTTTCATGCGCCTACAGACATTGAGGCAAGGAGGAAAGACTATAGATGATTATGTCTAGGAATTTAAGACATTGATGATACGTTGTGGAGCTACTAAACCTCTTGAACAGACCATGTTAAGGTTTGTTTCTGGCCTAAAGTATGAGATAACCTGCATTATTGAGTTGTAGTGATACAATACACTAGAAGAGGCCATTTAGTTGGCCGTGAAAGTTGAAAGGAAGAGATGATCTAACCCTTACAAGACAACATCTAACAGATATGGTTCCTCTAATAAATCATATGGCTCAGATAGTAAACATTTAGATAAAAGGGGATCTGGCAAGACTGTTGATAAGAATGCAACTATTGTGGATAATAAGGGGGAGAAGAGTTTTATTAAGAAAGGGAAAGGAGTTTATGATGCTAAGAGTAAAAAGGATGTAGCTAGGTCATCAGGTGGGGACTGCCAAATCAAATGTTTCCAGTTTTTAGGTTATGGGCATATGGTAGCTCAGTATCCAAATCGAAGGGTAATGACTGCTATAGAGATTGATAGTGAGGGTGATGATGAAGAGTTGACTAAACCAGAAGATTTACCAGCAGTGTTAGATGAGTACTATGGAGATGCTGATGCTGAGGTGCATCGAGATTGAGGGGATGATCAATATTTGGCCATTAATGTATTGCATCAGGTTATGATTACTTTTCCTTCTATGGAAGAAGAACGGAGGGAAAATCTGTTCCTTATCTCTTGCCGGGTCAAGGGTAATCTTTATGCTCTCATTATTGATGAAGGGAGTTGCACCAATGTTGTGGCTACATCTTTAGTTGATAAATTGAAATTGGCTACGACTCCAAATCCTAAGCCATACAAATTGTAATGGTTGAGTGAGCAAGGTGGTCTACATGTGACCCAAAAGGCTACAATTCCATTTACTAATGGGGAGAAGTGCCATGATGAGATTGTTTGTGAATCTCACATATATTACTAGGGAAGCCATGGTTATTTCACAGGAAAGTATTACATGACGAGTTTAGGAACAATTATATGTTCTAGAAGGATGGCTAAAAGATTGTTCTATATCCCATGACACCAGTTGAATTGCAAAAAATGCCGAGGCAGATTAAAAAAACCATTAAGAAGAAGACTTTATTTATGAGGGGAAAGGAGCTTGAGGATGTTATTCAGGCCGAAGAACCTTTGTATTTATTGCAAGTGAGATATGTGTTAGAAGTTGATGAGCAAGAGCAGGTGCCATTTGCTGTGACACGGTTACTAGAAGAGTACCTTGATGTATTTCCTAAGGAATTATCTAGTGGGTTGCCACCACAGAGAGGCATTGAACATGCAATTGATTTGCTACCTAGTGTAGTATTACCAAATAGAGCTGCTTATCGCATGAATCCTAAAGAGGCAATGGAATGAAGCAATGGTAGATGAATTAATAAAGTGTGGTTATGTTAGAGAGAGTACCAACCCATTTGCTATTCCTGCTCTTCTATTTTCGAAGAAGGATGGTACGTGGCACATGTGCATTAATAGTAGGGCCATCAATAAAGTCACCATCAAGTATAGGTATCCTATTCTCAGACTTGATGACATGTTGGATGAATTGAATGGTGTTCAGATATTTTTCTAAAGTTGACCTTAAGAGTCGCTATCACTAAATCCGGATGAAGGTAGGAGATAAATGGAAGATCAATTTTAATATGTTCATGCCAGCCAAATGGACTATATGAGTGGATGGTAATGCCTTTCGACCTGACTAATTTACCCAGTATGTTCATGCAATTGATGAATCATGTTCTGAAGGAATTCTTGGGCAAGTTTATTGTAGTTTATTTTGATGATATCTTAATATATAGTAGAGATTTGAAAAGTCATGTAGATCATATCAAAGCAATATTTTCAGTATTAAGAGATCAAAGGCTGTATGGTAATCTTAAAAAGTGTTTGTTCTACCAACCAAAAGCAATCTTTCTAGGTTTTGTAGTGTCTGGTTCTAGTGTCAGGGTTGATGGAGAGAAAATCAAAGCCATAGTAGAATGGCCTACACCACAGTCAATAGCTGATGTGAATAGCTTTCATGGCTTGGCTTCCTTCTACAAAAGGTTTGTCAAAAACTTCAATAGCATTGCAAGTCCTTTGACTTATTTGACTAAAAAGAATGTCTCCTTTACATGGGGATAGCGAGCTCAGAAAAGCTTTGAGGAGATTAAAGCCTGGTTGACTAGTGCTACAGTTTTAGTGCTACTAGACTTCGAGAAAACCTTTGAATTGGAGTGTGATGCATTAGAGGTTGGGATTAGAGCTGTATTGATGCAGGACATGTGTCCTATCGTCTACTTTAGTGAGAAATTGAGTGGAACATCTCTAAACTACTCCATGTATGATAATGAGTTTACTCCTTAGTATGAGCATCGATGGTTTGATAGCATTATCTCCTTCCTAAGGAGTTTATTATCTATACCTACCATGAGTCCTTGAAACATTTCAAGGGTCAGCAACGACTATTTAAGTGTCAAGCGAAGTAAGTAGAGTTCCTAGAAAGTTTCACCTATGTCATTAATTATAAGAAAGGGAGCACTAATGTCGTAGCTAATGCATTGTCTCATAAGTATGTACTCATTACTTCTATTCAATCTAAGCTGCATGGGTTTGAACTGATGAAGGAATAGTATTCTGCTGATGAACATTTGAAATTGATTGTTGATTGATGTTCCGGAGGGGCTGTAATAGATGGATATTATATGGTAGATAGATTTCTTTATAGAGGAGGGAAACTTTGTATACCTTCCAGATCTATCAGGGAATTGTTAGTGCGGGAAGCCAATTCTAGGGGATTGTTGGGACATTTTGGTGAGAAGAGGACTTTAGAGTTGCTAAAAGAACATTTTTATTAGAAGGGGATGTTGAAAGATGTGCATAAGGTATTAGAGAGAGGTGGTGTGTGTAAAAAGGCAAAAGGGAAGAAAGAATCTTGGGGTGAGTATATACCGTCACCATTATCGACTTAGCCATGGATTGATTTTAGTATAGATTTTGTCTTAGGTCTTCCTAGGACACAAAGAGGCAAAGACTCCATCATAGCAATCATTGATCGCTTTAGTAAAATGACATACTTCATACCTTGTCACAAAATAGATGATGCTCTTTATGTTACTGAACTTTTTATATAGGAAATTGTCAAATTACACGGTGTGCCCAATAGCATTGTTTTTAGCAAGAATACCAAGTTTCTCAGTTTCTTTTAAAAGATGCTCTAGAGGAGACTTTGCACCAAGCTCATGTATAGCGCTTCATGTCACCCCCAGACTAATGGCCAGATGGAGGTTATCAATCGCACTCTTGGAGCCTTACTTAGAGCAATGGTTGGCAAGAACTTTATTGATTGGGACTTTTGTTTCGCTATTGTTGAGTTTGCTTACAATAGGTCGACATATAGTTCGATTGATAAGTCTCCCTTTAAGGTCGTGTATGGCCATAATATGAACATACCTTTGGATTTGATGGCTAAAACGACAGTGAAGGAAGAAAGCTTTAGTGGGGTGGAACGATCTCAGAAGATTCAGAAAATTCATCAAAAGGCAACTAAATACCTCAAGAAGACTCAAGAGCAGCAGAAACATCAAAGCAATAAGTGACATAAGGAAAAAGTTTTCAACCTAGGTGATTTGGTTTGGATTCACTTCAGTAAGGATTGGTTTCCCCATAAGAAGGCACAAAAATTATCTTTTAGAGCAGATGAACCATTCATAATTATAGAGAAGATCAACAACAACGCATACAAGTTAGAGCAACCAGGAGACTATGGTATGTCTACTACATTCAACATTTTAGACCTTTTATCCTATATTCTAGAGGATTTTCATGAAGACTCATCAGATTTGAGGGCAAATCTTCCACAAGCTTGAGGAGATGATGAGAATCAAGTTATTTCATTTATAGGACCAATTATTCTTGCGCGAACTAAAGGAGTGTAGAATCTTTCATTGAGGATATTATGTGATCACATGGAGCCTGATGAAGTTAATTTAATTGAGTCCTTTCCATTCCATTATTGCTTTGAGTTTAGCTTAAAGAATACTTACATATTGATCAAAGAAGCAGTAGGAACTTTGGCTAATCTCGCATTGGAGAACACTTTCAGCATGCACAGATTAGTATTTTTAAAGGTTGCCATCAAAGCCGCCAGCTTTGATTTTATAGGCCGCTAGCTTTGATTGGCTGCTAGTTTTTATATTTTTCGTGCCTTTTAGGTTTCCTTTGTGTTAGAATATATGGATCTTTGTTTTTGTTTTGAAGACAGTTTTTTTTTTTTTTATATTTGAAGAACCTAAAATTGGAGACTTTTTCTCTTAATTTTCATACTCTTATCAATCCATTGGATTATGTTGAGTGATGGTATAAGGATTATTGTGCATAATATCAACAAATCATGTTAACACTATTCTCTTGCTGATGCGTTATATCCAGTTAAGGGTGTAGGGTTTATTATACTTGTTTGTTTTATTACAGGAATTGAATATGTGAGTTGTAGAGTTTCATTGTCTAAAATTGATTGTCTATGGAATCTCTACCATAAGCACATCAGTATGTTGGGTGAATGATGATTATGTCTTACTGATCATGGATATAAGATATTGATTTAGCACATAGATACATGTAAGAGTATATTGTATTGGAACGACCAAATATGAGAGTACTATATGGATCAATATTATAAGTATTTCTCATTATAATGTTGTTTTAGTCCTTAGACTTGATGACACCATGGATTTGTACATAGCAAGATTCGTATTTTGATTCAATTCTTCATCATCTTTAATTGGTGATTTTAAGACTGTATTTGTCATGAAATAAGCTATATAGACAAATGTGAGTGTTTGTCAAGGAATTTTCTCCTCTCAATAATTTGAGAGAGACATCTTTTGAGCCCTTTTATGAGTAAGACTAAGAAATGCATGGTTGTGCTCGAATGAACTAATTAAGAGTTATCAATGTTACTCATTTAAGTCAGTTAAACTCTGAATTCAAGAAATATTTCATTAAACAATATGAGAGTGTATTTATCCACACCTTATATTTAATCATAAGTTATCGTGCAACAAGGGACTAAATAACTGAATGTTTAATGGGTAGAGTCAGACTACCATCCTTCACTTAATTTGGGTAAGCACAATGTCTTGCAAGAAACCAATTATGTCTTATAGGTCTTAAAATTGTTTGGGGCCTATTGCCAAGATTAGGTGAACTTATATGGTCACACGCATAAGAACGAACAAAAATAGATTACAGGTTTATATTTAAACCTATACGAATTATTATATCTATTATTCCCAAATAGTTTAAGAATAATAAACAATTATCAAAGAAAATTAATAATTAATGAAATAACATATTTTATTAAATAAAATTAATTTTCAATAATTCTTTAAGGTTTCTTGCTTGTCTATATATCGATATAAACAATCTCGCCTAGGGTTTAGAAGACATCATTACATCAAATTAGACCTATAGAGAAATTTTGCAGATCCAAAAGGGAGAGGAAGAAAAATCGTTTTAGGTAGATAATTCATGCACGAATTGGATCGTGTTTTGAGTGCTAGAACACACACATCTTAAAATCTGGTTTGAGTATTCATTCACGTGTGAATACTATAGAGGGCACTCACGTGATTGCAGCACTTCAGATCTGAAAGCTCAAAGCTTTGAAAAAGGTATAATCCTATCTGTTTTGATTTAGTTGAATTCACATGGATCTGATTGGGAATTTACGGTTTATAAAACAAATATATATATATATATTATTTTTGCTGCAAGATGAGTTTTTGGATCTCTAAATTCCCAATAGTGGTATCAGAGCCACTTGCATTTTCAATTAAAATGGTTCTCTATTTTGTATGTATGTGTGATACATATGGACGTGTTTATCATGCATTAATACCTTTTTTATTAGTTTAATTGTTAAACAAATTTTTTCTATGTGTATGCAATTACATATGTTTTCAAAGGAATTAGTATAGATTGATAATTTTCATGACTGATTGTTTAAGTTGTTAAACAAATCTGATGTGTTTATGTCACATTAGTATTATTGTGTTTAATATGATTAAACATGGACATAATCATTTGTTAATATGAGGTAATCAAACAAGATTGATAGATCTGTGGTTTTTATGTGGAAACCCTAGGTATCGTGTATGACACGATCAATGTCAATACTATCATGTTGATGATGATGTATAACATTTTAAAAGATCAATCTTTTTATAACAGGTCATTGAACTACAGGTTGAATTTGTATTATGAAATGTAAAATGTTTTTCAAACTATTGAACTGTAGGTTGTTGTCTTACGAACCGTAATAGATTTTCAAATTGAACAAGATTTTAGTAAATTGTTTAAAAGTTTGCGTGAATATGTTTCTTGATCAAAGTATTGTTTACAAATCATCAAAGGGTTTCAAAGTGGTTTCAAAAAAATATTTTCCAAAGGGTTTTGAAAAGGGTTTTCAATCTTTAAAGGATTTTTCTTACCTAATTTTTCAATTTCATTTTGCTTTCAAGGGCACTACCCCTAAGACCCTATAAGGGACATTATCCCCTTGACTCATGCTCGTTAATCAGCTAGAGGGATCGCTACAAGGGGACTCTATCCCCTTTATCCCTACAAGGGGGCACTATCCTCTTGACCCCTATAAGGTACGCGACTTCAATCCATAAGCATTGATTAATAATACTTAACAAAAATGTGTTTCTGAAGTGTTTTGAGTTATATGTATATTTCTCGTGTGTGCTTATGTTATAAGTATGGCTTGACCCCCAAGACTTATGTGATTGACATGTTTTCTTTCCTTTATTTCATGGGTTGTAATTTCATAAATATGGCATGCGTGTTGGTTTGCTTTATTGTAATTTATTTTCTGGTAGTAGTAGTAGGACCTTTTCTATCTTTTTCATTATTGTAATGAAGACATGGACATATATGATGATGGAGAAGTGAGGGCCATGTTGAAGATACAAGGTAATTTTCAACTCAAATCCATGTTGATGGTTTTTCATCTTAGGATTGGAATATTGATCTTCATCTTGGCTTATGAAGATCAATATAGATTAAGGGCCATGCTATGACACGGTTTAATTTATTTTATAAGTATGATATATCATGTATGATGATATATGTATCTATATGTTATACCATACAACCACACAGGCTTAATATCCATTAAATGTGATGATAATATGAAATATCATTTTAAAAAAAATCTCTCACATAATATTAAGTCATAAAATGCTTTTCATGGTTCGACACTTGTCAAGGCTTAGATTGTCCAATTGCAAGTTCTACTAAAGCAGGGTACAATAGACTATCCTAGTCAAGTAGGGTGGATAATTATGCTATCCACATGTCGTAATGGTTAAATTTAAATAGACTACGAAAAACATTTTGGACCTATGGCATTGCATGAGATTGGTAGGCTGGGACATGTGATGCCAATCCTGTAACAAGAGTTACATATGATGTAATTGGAAAGAGTTTCCTACCTACACAACTAAATCTTAAGTGTCATGCCACAACTGACTCAATATTTAATGAAATATGGATCTTGACCCACTAAGAAACATTAATTTTAAATGGTTTCCAAATTGATATTGGAGGTTTATTAATTTGATAAAATAGTGGGAGCATGTAAAATGGATTAAATAAAGATAATTAACTTTGCATACCTCTATCTATAGATTATGGCAACAAACAACATAACCTTGCGATCAATTCTTGACAAAGAAAAAATGAATAGCACAAACTTGTTGGATTGTTATCGTAACTTAAGAATTGTTCTTAAGCATGAGAGGAAGTTATATGATTGATGAACCAATCCCTACTGAACTTACTACTGATGCTCCAAGAGCTAAAAAGAATGGTTATAGTAAGCATAAAGAAGACTCTTTGGACATGACTTGTATCATGCTTGCTACCATGGATCTGGAGCTTCAGAAGCAAATGGAAGACATGGAGGCATACGATATGATCATACACCTCAAGGAAATGTTCCAAGAGCAGGCAAGACATGCAAGGTTTGTGGTCACAAAAGAATTAAACTCTTGTAAAATTGCTTTAGGAAGCTCTATGAATGCACATGTACTTAAGGTGAAGAGCTATATTGATAAACTTAAGAAGCTTGGTTCTCTAATTGCCAGGGAGTTGGCTACTGATATGATCTTAGCCTCTTTTTCTCCTAGCTATGATCAATTTATGATGAACTATAACATGCACAAAATGGATAAGTCTATAATGGAGCTACATAGGATGCTTAAGAATGCTGAACAGAATATTAAGACAAATAATAATGTTCTGTTGGTTCAAAAAAGGAGTGCCAGTGGTAGGGATAAGGGCAAGAAAAAAGGTGAGACCAATGCTAAAAGGCCCAAGCCCCAACCCAAGGCTAAGCCACCTAAGAAAGGGGTTTGCTTTTTCTGCAATGGAGTAAGTCATTAGAAGTGAAATTGCAATCTATATTTGGAGGATCTGAAAAAGAAGAGAGATATTGAGACTATTGCTTCAGGTATTCATGTCATATAGGTCAATTTATCTACTTCTACATCATGAGTATTAGATATTGGATGTGGATGTCATATTTGTGTAAATGCATAGGGTCTAAAGCAAAGTAGAAAATTGGCTCAAGGTGAAGTGGATCTAGCATGGCAAATAGATTCAGGGTTGCTGCATTAGCTATTGGAGCTTTTGAATGAACTTTGCCTTATAGACTTATTTTGGTTTCAAGTAATTGTTACCATGTGCTTGCTATGAGCAGCAATATTATTTCAATTTCATGTTTGGATAAGGATGGTTTTAGATTTATTGTTGATAATAATACAATATTCGTCCATCATGGAAACATTTTTTATGGTCACCTCATTTGATGAATGGTCTCTATGTTCTAAACTTTGATAAATCTAATAATAAGTCCATCTATAATATAAATACCAAAAGGTTCAAATCTAATAATTTGAATCCAACTCACTTCTGGCATTGTCGTTTATGACACATTAATGAGAAATGTATATCAAAACTTCATCAAGATGGGTTTTTACATGCATTTGATTTTGAACCATATAAATCATGTGAATCTTGTTTAATGGGTAAGAAGACAAAGGCTCCTTTCATAGGACAAAGATAGAGAGCTACTGACCTATTGGCCCTAATACATACCGATGTGTGTAGACCATTAAGTTCACTTGCTAGAGGAGGTTATTCGTACGTCATTACTTTTACTGATGACTTCAATAGGTATGGATATGTATATTTAATAATCCATAAATCCAAATCATTTGAAAAGTTTAAAATATTCAAAAATGAAGTACAAAACTAGCTTGGTAAAAATATCAAAACACTTCAATTAGATCGAGGTGGTGAATATTTCAGCTAAGATTTTCCTGACTATCTTAGAGATTGTGAGATAATCTCATAGTTGACCCCTATAGGAATACCACAATGGAATGGTGTCTGTAAAAGAAGAAATCGAACTTTATTAGATATGGTTTGATCAATGATGAGCCATACAGATCTTCCTATATCCTTATAGGGATATGCCTTAGAAACTATTGTATTCATATTGAACAGGGTTCCATCAAAATCAATTGAAAAGACACCATACGAGTTATGAAATGGGAAACGTCCTAGTTTTTCTTTTCTAAAAATATAGGGCTATGATGCTTATGTCAAACATCAAGTGTCTAAAAAGTTAGGACCTACATCTGATAAATATATGTTTGTGGGATATATTAAAGAAACAAAAGGATATTGCTTCTACAACCAATATGAGAATAAAGTATTTGTTGCTAGTAATGGTCATTTTCTAAAAAGAGAGTTTATCTCTAAAGAAACTAGTGGGAGTAGAGTACAACTCAAAGAAGTTTGAGAACCAAAAACTAATGCAAAACCCATGATGAACATTTATTCAGACTCACAATTAATTGTTGAGCCTAAACCACTAGTTGAAGGCTTGCGTAGGTTTGGTAGGATTCATCATGAGCCTGAGAGAAGTGGATTTCTCGTTATTGACAATCGTGATATAAGGCTCATAGACCAAGATGAGCCCACGTCATGCCAAGAAACGAAAGGGCCCTGACTCTGAGAAATGGTTAGCAACCATGAAATCGGAAATACAATCCATGTATGATAATCAAGTATGGACTTTGATTGATCCATTTGTCGATTTTAAAACTATTAGGTTTAAATGGGTTTTTAAGAAGAAAACTGACATGGATGGAAAAGTGCATACCTACAAAGTGTGACTAGTTGCAAAAGGTTTTAAACAAACTCATGATATAGACTATGACGAAACCATTTCACCTGTAGTCAAGCTTAAGTCTGCTACAATTCTTCTTGCTATAGCTACATATGAGGACTACGAGATATGGAAAATGGATGTCAAAAAAGCCTTTTTGAATGGAAACCTCATCAAGGATGTGTATGTAAGCCCTCGTTTTCTTAACAATCTAAATTTGGTTTCAGAAATTTGAAACCGAGAATTGAAACCCTAAAAGAATACCTCTGGACTAGTTGGATCTGGAAACCCTATGTCCGGAAATCCCGAGAATGAAACCCCCGAACAATAAAAAACGAGTTAGTTCTATAATATAGCCCTAAGTAATTTATCAAAACATAAGAGGTCAAAATTCGGAGCAATTCATTCGTTTCGAACTCGACCAAGATCTGTTCTCGAAAACCGATCCCCAAGACTCGAAAATAGAAAATTAATATATAGGACTCATTAGAACCGAAATTTAATAAGGAATTCAAAAATATATTTATAATAATTTTTCGAGTTATAAAAATTACAGTTATAGCCCCTTTATTGTATTTTCATTACTACCGGTAATTTAGTTGTTTAATCAAATTTTTAATTTCTTTCACACTATTCACCAAGTACAACCACCTATACCCTATTCTTACATCCTCATAACCTATTCTTACAATTTTACATCATTTCCTTACAAATTTATTTTTTCAATACATTTTATTACTTAAAGTTATTTATTAAATTTGAATTTTATTACACAAAATAATTAAACTTCTCTCTCTCCCCCCCTTTGCATGTAACCGGTGTCCCTTTCCCTCACTCCCTCCTCAATTGTTTGATTTTTCTTGAATTGTTTAATCACACAAAAACCCTAATCTATTTTCTATATAAACTCTCTTTTACCTTTCACTTTTTCACTCTCTCTCTTTTTTTTTTTTTTTCAAAAGATCGAACTTTGGAAAAAAAATTTCTCTCCCTCTCCTCCTCTCTTGTGTCGTGACTTCTCTCCCTCACACACACACACACACACAAATTTTTTTTTCTTCGAGTTTCCTTCTCCAAACACTAAATAGGTAATAGATCTTGACCCTACTATAATAAAAACATGTAATGGCAAGATCATACATGTGTGGTTCCACCAAAAATCCCAATGAGCTTTATGCTAGGGATGTAGAAACACTAAAACATGATATCCTTGCCATCACAATATGTAGATCTCATTATTAAAGTTGATATACTAGTATTTTGCTATATTATTGTTATGTATTGTTCTTATGAAAATTTTGTGCATATGTTTTCATTATTACTCTCATCTACATATTGTTATTGTTGCATTTACACTCATAACATGAGTAGTATAGTAGATCTATTTGTTTAGATTACTTTAAATGCCATAGTTAGTTGTTTTACATACATAAAAGATTTGTAATAGGATAGTCTTGATGAAGGTGTTGCCAAAACTCAAGATCCATTTTGTTTCTATCAAAAAGTAATTTTTAAAATTCGGATCTTGAGAAATAACCATTTAGAAAACCTATTTTCCAACTCCAAAATGAAGATATTACATGTAAAATGAAGGGCTTAAGTGATAGGTATCATAAAGGAGTGATTTTTATACGATGAGCTTAGTTTTACTAAGAGAAATTTTCCAAAACAAGAAAAGGGTTACAAAAGTTAAGTTATATATATGTTTCAACACCAACAAAAATGTTGAAATTCGTAACTAGGGCGAAATGGCAAGAAAACATCTATTTTCCAACCCTAAAACAATAGTTTTATTAAAAAGATGAAATCATTATGGAATAGGTTTGATTAGAACTTAATTTTAGAAAGATTAAATGATTTTTCCACAAGAAATAATCTCAAAAACAATTTCCCAAAATTCGGATCTAAAAATGATTTCTATTTAAACACTTATTTCCAAATATCAAAATGAGGATTTTAATAGAAAAATAGAAGCCTTAGGGAATAGATGTAATAAAGATTTTATTCTTATAAGAATAGATGTGTTTTATCAAAATATATACCTAAAACAAATGAAAGGTTTTGAAACTTAGATCAAATAATATTTTCACTTCCTAAAATTGTGTAAAATTCGTCACTAGGCAAGACCCACATGTAAACATCTATTTTCCAACCTTTAAATGAAAAATTTTGTTAAGATAATGAAGGTATTAGGTTTATAGGTCATCAAGGCTTTATCCTAGTAAAAATATGGATGATTTTCAAAGAAATAAAGCTAGTTTTTCTATCCAAGTGTTCTTTAAATTGATGTAAAGTAAAAGTTTTTTAAAAATTCTTTTTAATAAAAAATCATTAAGGATTTACATGTAGATAGCTCATATCATATCGTTCATGATCATAACTTGTAGATATTGCATGCACATATAATATACTTGATAGAAATAATGTGAATTTCACAAAACAATTTCGAAAATGCCAGTTTTAGCTACTAATCAGATTTGATCTGAGCATTTCCAGACCTAAACATTTTCAAAACTTAAAAATAATACCATAAATAGGTAAATCTTTTGAAGTAGATAGAAATCAATAGCTTATTTGCAAAATTCCGAATTAAAATAACCAAGTTATAGCCGTTTTAAGTTGTACGAAAATTGCGAACTCAAGAGTTTTATTTAATAAGTTGGAATTAGTTATGGTATGAAATACTAATTTTGATATTTCTTTCATTTAGGTGATTTTGAATTGGGGAAAAGTTCTTGTTTCTAGATCACCACCATTAGAGATCGGTGTCCATGGCCGAATGAGTTCACTATCCTTAAATTACATGCTCTTGATTGTGCTTGTAATAATAGTGGCATTAGAATCAGGACAAGACAAAATTGGAATGTGCATGTGAGTTCTATTTGGTTGAATGGATGATAAGAATATCGAAATGGGAAGTGCTATGAGTATTTATATGATTTAGTATAATATTAAAGTGTCTAAAACATCTATGATCGCCTATAATTTTGTTAATTAAAATGCCATGATCTTATAATTAAATTGATCATGCATACCATATGTTAAGTCACATTACATTTGTTATTTGACCTTTATAGGAAGAAGGCATAATAGTTGGGCAACGAGGGGCCTGAAAACTCAAATGTTGGCATGAATGGCCTGAATTAAATTGGAAGTAGTGTAGGCACTTGTATCAACTATAATATTTGTGAGTGGGTGGGTACCTAAATCAACCACTATATAAATGAGAAAAATTGAAATCTATGGTTGTATAGGCCTAAAACACCTAACTTCGAATGGAGCGCGTAAATCCATTCAATGTAGGACTCCCGGAAAGTCTCATGTATTATATGTTCACGTGCTTATGCATTTCATATGATTGATAATATAACTTGCTTGCCCTATTGTTTGATGAAGTATTCGATTTTGGAAGTAAAACTCACTAAGTTAGCATAGCTTATACCCCCATAGTTTCTTTTTGATGCAGTTCCCGTACATATGGCTGCGTCGCCAAACTTAGCCAAATCAGATAATGCGATGTTAAGAGTGTTTTCCATTAGAAGTTTATGATTAGTTATGTATAGCTTTTCATAGTAAACCTTAAACGATCGGGTTTTACTTAAAAGATAATACCTAGACTTTTGTTTAGTAGGGGAATGCCCCTTAGTATTTTGTAACTGATCCTGAGATATATGTGGTTTATGTTTTTATGCTTATCTTATCAAATTGAACTATCTATCTCCAACTGTATATGTATTCTATTATCATAAGGTAACGCCTTACATTCTAATACAAGACTTTTGAATGACTATGGTAGTGATTCTTAAGTTTTGTTTAGCATGCGGTGGACTGTTACGTATAGGGTATCCTTTGAGGCGTGACAGTATACATGACACAACTTGAGGGTTCTGACAATTTTGGGAATTCACATAAGGTTTTGTAAGCTTCAAAGGTCAATTTATGGATTGAAGCAAACATCTCAGAGTTCAAATCTTCATTTTGATGAAGCAATCAAAGAGTTTGACTTTGTCAAGAATGAAGATGAACCTTGTGTTTACAAAAGAGTTAGTGGGAGCACAATAGTTTTTCTAGTGCTTTATGTAGATGACATATTTCTCATTGAAAACGATATTCCTATATTACAAAATGTCATAACATGGTTAGGAAATTGTTTCTCAATTTAGGACTTACGTAAAGTTGTTTATATTTTAGACATCAAGATCTACAGAGATAGATGTCACGTCCCAAAGGATACCCTAAACGTAACAGTTCGCCGCATACTAAATGAGACTTAGGAATCACTACCTCGGTTATTCAAGGTCTTGTATTAGATGCAAGGTGTTCCCTTATGACAATAGAATACATATGTAATTGGAGATAGATAGTTTAACTTAATAGAACAAACAAAAAATTATAAACCACAGATATATCAAGATCATTTACAAAATACTAAGGGGCATTTCCCCTGCAAAATAATAATCAGTATAGGTCAAAGTTTTTGACAACAACTCGAGCGTTTAAGGTTTCTTATGGAAGTCTACACAAAAGCTAAACATAAACTTCTAGGGGAAACTCTTATTCTCACGTGACTTGAGTTGGCTAAGTCCTGGGACCCAACCAAAGGTACGCGAACTGCAACAAAAAGAAGCTGTGGGGGTATAAGCTACACTAGTTTAGTGAGTAAATACTTCCAGAACATACATATACCACAATTACATACATACAATCAAGTTGATTTAATCATCCATATGAAATGCAACAACCACATGGGCAAAAAAGACATATGATCAACCATAAATCATATGTTGAATGGATTTATGCCTTCCATTCGGTTTAACAGATGAACGAATCCTACGGTACTACTTTGAATTATTGTTCCCTTTTGTGGCTCTCAGGTAACTCGTCTCATTCATGCCGTTTATGGATCACAGAGAACCAACCATGATTAAATGCACCATCTCTATCGTGAAGTGATTATGTCCGTATTACTTGTTAATCCGAATAATTATTAATTCAATTTCATAGGTGACCAATCAATTGGCAAACATTCATAATCATGGCATGTGGACATACAATTGATTAATTATCCGGTTTGAATATTCTTAGCACATTTTTCTCAACACAACAAGATAGCATACGTAATCCCATAATTACCCATCATGCATTTCCAATTTTTATCTTTGCCTATCATTCTAGTGCAACTATAATTTACAAGCACAATACTGAATAGTAAATAGGAAGTATGACTCACTCAGCCATGGACACCGGTCTCTATTCGTCGTAATCTGGGGGTAAGAAATCCTCTTATTTGAAATCACCTAAACGAAAAAAAATACCCCAATGAGTATTTCAAACCATAACGAATTCCAACTTATTAAACAAAAACTTTTAAGTTTGTAATTTTCATGGTAAATGAAAATTCCAACTTAAACTACCATAATTTGGTTATTTTAACTCGGAATTTCATAAATAAGCAGTCAATTTCCATCTATTTCGAAAGATCTATCTATTTATGATGTTATTCCTAAGTTTTGAAAACTTTTAGGTATTGGAAAATTCGGATCAGATCTGATTAGTAGCTAAAAACCATATTTCCGAAATTGTTTTGTGAAATTTGCATCGTTTCCACCAAGTATATTATATGTGCGTGCAACATCAACAAGTTATTATCATGAATGACATGATACGAGCTATTTTTATATATATTCTTGATGATATTTGATTAAAAATAATTTTTAGAAAACTTTTATTTTGCAAAAATTTCAAGAATACTTGACTTAGAAAAACTAGTTTTATTTCTTCCAAAATCACCCTTCTGTTTACTAAAATAAACCCTTGATGACCTATGTGCTTAATACATTAATTATTTTAATAAAATTCTTCATTTAGGAGTTGGAAAATAGATGTTTAAATAGACGTTTTTCCTAATTACGAATTTTACAAAATTATAAGGAATGAAAATAGTGTTTGATTTATGTTTTGAAACATTTCCTTTGTTTTAGGATTATACTTTGATAAAATCCATTTATTCTTGTCAAAATTAGGTCCTTACTACATATATTCTCCAAGGCTTCTATTTTTCTATTAAAATCCTCATTTTGGAATTTGGAAATAGGTGTTTAAGTGAGGGTCATTTCTAAATCCGAATTTTGCTAAAGTGTTTTAAGGTTATTTCTTGGGTAAAACTTATTTAATCTTTCTAAAATTAAGTTCTAATCAAACCTATTCCTTAAGGCTTCCATTTCTTTAATAAAACTCTATTTTTGGGGTTGGAAAATAGGTGTTTACTTAGCAACTCACCCTAGTTACGAATTTCAAGTCCTTGTTGAGGTTGAAACAAGTTCTAACTTAACTTTTGTAACCTTTTCTTATTTTGAAGATATCTCTTCGTAAAACTAGATCTAACTCATCAAAATCATTCCTTTATGATGCATGTTCCTTAAGCTCTTCATTTTTAATATAAGATCTTCACTTTGGAGTTGGAAAAGAGGCTTTCAAAATAGATGTCTTTTTCCATCCGAATTTCCAAAAATTATTTTTATTAAAAATAAAATAGATCTTAAACTTTTTGGCATATTCTCATTATTATCATACTACTATAAGTCTTTTATGTACATAAGACAAATGTCTATGGCATTTATGTACTCAAAACAAATAGATCTATGTTACCATTTATGTTATGTATGCAAATGCAATATGAACATTATGTAGATGAGATTAGTAACAAGTTATATTCACAAAAATATCAATATGAAAATGTGTAGCAAAATAATAGCTTAAAACAACTTAAATGTAAAAATCCACAATATTGTGATGGCAAGAATATCATGCTTAAGTGTTTCCACATCCCTAACAGAAAGCTCATGGGGATTGTGGTGGAACTACACATGTATCATCTTACCATTACATGTTTTATTTGTGGTAGGGTTTAGATCTATTACCTATTTAGTGTATGGAGTAAGAAAACTTGAAAAAAAAAAGTGTGTGTGTGTGTGTGTGTGTGAGGGAGAGGGAGGCTCATGTCAAAGAGAAAAAGAGAGGGGAGAGAAATTTTTTTTTTTCAAAAGTTTTGTTTTAGTGAAAAGTGAAAGACATAAAAAGGGTATTTATAGAAATGAAATTAAGGTTTGTTTTTTATTAAACAAAGAAAAACAAAACAAAATGAGAGAAAGAGTGTAGGAGAGAGGGGGGGGGGGGGGGGGGGGGGGGGGGGGGTGGGTGGTGGGGGGTGTGTGGATGCATGGGCACTTGTTTAGGCTAGGGAGAGAGAGAGAGATGTGAGATTTGTTTTGTAATATTTCAAAATTTAAATAAGTAATTTAAGTAATAAAAATGTATTAGAAAAATAAATTGTAAGGAATATAATGTAAAGTTGTAAAAATAGGTTGTAAAGATGTAAGAATAAGATATGGGTGGTTGTACTTGATGAATAGTATGATTAGAAATAAAAAGTAGATTAAGCAATTAAATTACTCGAAGTAATGAAAATACGATAAAAGACTATAATTGTAATTTTTAGAAACCAAAAAATTCTTATAATTATATTTTTGAATTCCTTATTAAATTTCTTTTTTAAAGAGTCCTGTAATATATCTTTCTATTTTCGAGTCCTAGGGACCGGTTTTAGAGAACAGATCTCGATTGGGTTCGAAACAAATGAATTTCTTTGAAATATGATCTCTTTATACTTCGGTATATTATTTAGGACTATATTCTAGAGCTAACTCATTTTTATTATTACAGGGTTTCGTTCTCGGTATTGTCGAACTTAGGGTTCCTAGGTTCTAAACTAGCCTTAGGATATTCTTTAAGGGTTTCGGTTTCCAGTTTCGATTCTCGAAACCGAGTTCGGTTTGCTAAGAAAATGAGGGCTTACAATAGATCTAGAAGGATTATTAGCCTTAGTCAAGGTGCATACATTGACAAAGTACTAAAAAGATTTAATATGGAAAATACCAAAAGAGGTTTTCTACTAATGTAACTTGGAATTAAACAAAGTAAGACTCAGTATCTTGCTTAAAAGGAAGAGCTGAATCACATGAGCAGGATCCCATATGCCTTGGCTATTGGTTCCATCATGTATGCCATGTTGTGCACTTGACTAGATGTCCCTTATACCTTAAGCATCACTAGTAGGTATCAGTCAGATCCAGATGAGAGTCACTAGATAGCAGTTAAAAACATTCTAAAGTTCTTGAGAAGGATTAAGGATGTGGTTTTGACATATAAAGGACAAGAAGGTGATCTTATTGTAAACAATTACATAGATGCCAACTTCTAGTTTGATTCAAATGGTTTCCAATCGCGAACTGGTTATTTGTTTTGTTTTAATGGAGGTGATATAAGCTAGAAATGTTCCTAATAGGAAACAATTGCAGATTCTACCATAGAGGCAGGGTATAAAGCAGCATCAGATGTAGCTAAGGAAGTAGTTTAGATCAAGAAGTTCATTAGTGCTTTGGGAGTTGTTTCTAGCATTGTAGATCCAGTGGATCATCTAAGGAACCAAGATCACACCAACAATCCAAACCATACTCAGAAGTTACCATCTCATTTGAGAAATCATCGATAAAGTAGATGTTAAGATATATAGAGTACAGATAGATGACAATATTGCAGATAGAGCTAAGCATACGAGCCGTGGCCTACAAGCTAGTCCTTTTAAAAGCAGGCCAACCCCATAAGCTAAAACATTGAAAAAGAAGAAGAAGAGGAAAATTTAAGGAATAGTAATAATCAAATAACATTTTAATGATTGTTTATGGTATGATATGGAAGAAGATAGATGGATACACACAATACAAGCATTATAACATTTTTTGAAATAAATATTTATTGATTCAAACATAATAAGATATCTAGTAAATCATTTTAGAAACTTGTTTTTGCATATAAGTAATCAAATTAACACAAAAATTAATAGTTCATACATATAAAACCTTAACATATAAAAATATTCTAATTTTCACATAAACTAACATAAAAAATAAAAATTAAAAAAAAATTAAATTCATTTTAGCTCGCGGGCTAAAGCAGGCTGGGCTTGAGCTTAGAAATTTTGGCATGTTTAAAAGCTAACCAAAATAGCCCAACTCGTTTAACCTACGGGCCGGCTCAACCCTACCCACCAGGTTCGTTTACTTACCTCTAGTTGCAGATCCATTAACTAAGCCTCTTCCTCAATCCAGACATGATGGTCATATTAGAGCATTAGGCATTAGACATAAGGCCTTGTGCAAGTGGAAGATTGCTAGTGATGTTGATATGAACCACGCCGATTGATGACAAAACCCCATGCCAATATGTTCAATTCAATTCCCAAGATCGTTCTAGTTTGTATGGAAACCGCAACCCATTGTCGAAAATTGAACGCCACGAATTAGATTTGATAAGTTCATAAATAGTTCAAATAAGAACCAAAGAGAAATTCTCTCAATTTTCATTCAATATAATCTATTCTAATATAATCCAAAAAGGAATACTTATAACTAAACAAAAAGGAAACCAAAAGATAAAACTAGAAGACAATTCATCATACAAGATAAGTTGGCGGCCATACAAGAAAGCTAGTAGCCTTTACAAATACAAATAAAAATCCGCGTAGGCTATCAAGGCCTGTGGTGTTGTGCCGGTGTAGCACATAAGCTGTCCACTGCTAGCGTTTTCAAAGCCGATTAATTTTGTATGTAGGCCGATGGCCTAAAATGAAGGCTGGTGGCTTTCCTTGCTAGCTTTGGTCTAATCTGCTTGAAACTTGTCTTGATTCATTTCCGAGCCCGCCTTAATGATGTTGATTAGTTTGGATTCATTTTAGATAGTGTGCAAATGTATCTCCTCCTCTTGAACCTTCTTAATCAACCCGCTGAGTACTTTCTTGAATCTTCTAGCTCGAGTTCTTGAAGTTGGTCCAGGTGGCATCACAAGTGGATCTACTCTTGACCTTCTGGCCATGCCTCCATCAGATGTGTCCGAGGCCATATGGATACTATGTCATTTCAATGTTTATTATCTTTATAATATAAGTCTTTTCTTTTATCAAAGTTATTTTTCGGCCTTTTTACTTTGATGAAATGATTACATGAATAAATTAATTATTTCTTATGTCATTAAAGTATGTGACTTTTATAATAAAATCATAAGGTGAAAAATAACTTTATTCTAAATTATCTCTAGTTGTTCATTTTATGGAATAATAATGAATTAAGATTAGTATGTTGGATGAATGATGATTATGTTTTACTGATCATGAATATGAGATATCGATTTAATACATAAATACATGTAAGCGTACATTGTATTGGAACGACCAAATATGAGAGTACTATATAGATCAATATTATAAGTATTTCTTATTACAGTGTTGTTTTAGTCCTTAGACTTGGTGACATCATGGATTTTCATATAGTAGGTTCCATATTTTAATTCAATTCTTCATCACCTTTAATCGAGTGATTATAAGACTGTGTTTGGGAATGGAATAAGTTATGTGGACGAATGTGAGTGTTTATGAAGGAATTTGTTCCTCTCAATAATTTGAGAGAGATAACTTTTGGGCCCCTTTATAAATAAGACTAAGAAATGTATAGCCGTGCTTGAATGAATTGATAAGGAGTTGTTAATGTTATTCATTTAAGTCAATCAGACTCTAGATTCAAGAAATATGTCATTAAACAATATAAGAGTATATTTATCCATACCTTATGTTTAATAATAAGATATCAAGTAACAAAGGGTCAAATAATTGATTGTTTAATGGGTAGAGTCACATTGCCATCCTTCACTTAATTTGGGTAGGCACAATGTCTTATTAGAGACCAATTATGTCTTGTAGGTCTTAAAAGTGTTTAGAGTCTACTGCCAACATTAGATAAACCTATAGGGTCGTATACAAAAGAATGAACAAAAATAGATAACATGTTTATATTTAAACCTTTAGGAATTATTATATTTATAAATAATAAACAATTATTAGATAAAATTAATAATTAACAAAATAACTTATTTTATTAAATATTATTAATTTTCAATAATTCCCTAGGGTTTCTCGCTTGTCTATAAATAGATATAGACAGCCTCTCATAGGGTTTAGAAGATGTTATTATGTCAAATTAGACCTGCAGGGAAGTTCTACAGATCCAAAAGAGAGAGAAAGAAAAATTGTTTTAGGGAGATAATTCCTACACGAATTAGGTTAGTGTTTTGAGTGCTAGCACACACACATCTCAAAATCCGGTTTGAGTATTTATTTGCATGTAGATACTATAGAGGGTGCTTGCACGATTGCAACACCTTCAGATCCAAAAACTTGAAGGTTTAAAAAAGGTATAATCCTATCTGTTTTGATTTAGTTGAATCGTATGGATTTGCTTGGGAATTTAGGGTTAAAAAAAAAATTCCGCTACAAGATCCGTTTTTGGATCTCTAAATTCCCAACACCACTTCACACTATAATCCTCGTATGATACCTCAAATAGTCTAGATTATTCCCTCATTCCTCACTGATTTCATTCTCAACTTTTCTCTTAAATTTCCAATGAGAATTTACTAGAGAGATACCTCACTTTCCACTTCTTTTTCAAGCAAAAAAACACACAAACCTCCATTTTAGCTTCAAAAACCACTAAAAACCGAGAAAAAAATGGCTAAACCAAGGAACTACCCATTTCTATCTACACTCTCCATTTATTTTTCGACTCCTAGCTTTTACTTAGGAATTTGCACCAGATCCCACCTCTCATTCTCTCATTTAACGGTTGTTACAGAGAGTTATTCAAATTAGTTTAAAAACAAATGAAAAGAAGCATTTGGTCTAGCCTCCATTTAGGTATTATTTTTTTATCTTAAAAACTCATATGTTACATAATGAAAGTGCTCGAATGTGAACAGTTATTTTTCACGGGACCTTGACCGGTGCTTTAAATAGCCATACTAAAATTACGAGCTCATGTTTGGATAAAGCGCCCATTTTTTCAACGTCGTAGACCTCTTTGTTGTATTTTTGTAGACATAGGACTCTTGTGTATAGATTCCAACGAGGCAAAGTGCAAAGTTATTACTGTCTTATTAAGATGCACCAAGTCATTACAACTTTGTATTGACATACTAACCTGAATTGACCAAAAGTCAATAGCACATGAAACACAATCATCCATAATCTTGGTTGTCTTGTTAGCATAATCGTGTTTTTTCTTCAAAGTACATCAGTACTTTCATTATACTCTCTTTTTTAATCTAAGCTAAAATTACGAGCTTGCTTAAAATTATTACTACGCTTTATATCCAAAAAAGAAAATAGAAAAAGGCATATCAATCCAAAATTTTTGTATATTAGTTGGTAAAATAGATGGTAACATCATTGTGGTTGATTTTATAATTTTGGAATTCAGATACTCACTTCAATGATACATTTGAACAAAATAAATTTTGCCCCTTAAGTGTTTGTTAAAATGCTTCAACCAAGTTATATAAATTTTACGAAACAAAGCACTATAAACAAGAAAAGATTTTTCATTTCTATACTAAATTTCCAAAAGATCATACTGCACATATCAAAATAACAAAATGAGACCTTCTAACAAAAAAAAAAAGAAGAAGATTTTGATAGAAAATAGAACCCAAGAGCTATCTACACATTCCCTGCAACCAAAACATGTATAGCTTCAATTCTTCAAAGTCCAATATCTTTTATCCAAGCCAAAATATGTAAAAAATAAAATAAAATCAGACTTCATAAAAGTGTAAATGACATTCATAAAATACTAAAAATTAATGTTATCTCCATCATTAAATTTCATGAGCGAAAATATTGATCCTTGTGAACCATCAAATTTACAAAACATGGAAAAACTTATTATGTTAGAAGAAAAATAGATTGAAGTATGGAAACATAAATCAAGTTTTAGATAATTAGGCTACTAGTTTACCTCCATGAGACTAATTGAATCATTTGATGTAGGAAGGGATGTGTTTATCTGTAAACCCCGGTTTTCCTAGTGACTGAGTAAACTTTGGAAACCGGAAACTGAAACCCTAAACAGGATTAGCTTAAGCTTGAGAGAGAAACCTAGGAACCCTGGATCCGGCTTTCCTTTGGTTTCAAACTAAAAGCACTTTTGTAAAATAAACTAATGTGGAATATTGTTTTAAAGTATATTTTAAACCATAAAAATATCTGATTTTGAAAAATTTTCCATTTCGGGCCTTCCTGAGATCTATTACAGAAAAGCAAGCCCCGGAACTCGAAATTCGAAAAATATTCCTAAATACTCTTTAGAACCGAAATTTAATAAGGATTTCAAAAATATAAATTTTATAATTTTTCGGTTTATAAAAATTACAGATATAGCCTTTTCTTGTATTTTCTTTACTACCGGTAAAGTAATTGTCTTGTTTACTATTCATAAGTACAACCTACTACACTCACAAGCCACTCCCTACTCTTATATCCTTACAAACACTCATTACATTTTCTTTTCCAAGAAAAATTTGTCTCTTAAGAATTATTACAATTTAAGACTTTTTATTACATAAATTACAAAACAAAACAAATTCAACTTCCCTCTCTCTCCTCCCATTCCCAACTGGCGCAACCCCACCCACCCTCCCCCTTCCCTTTACACCCCCCCCCCCCCACACACACACACACCACCCACCCACACCCACACCCACACCCCCACACCCACACCACCCCACCCACCTAGTTGCCTTAAATTGTTTTATTTTTTTTCTTCTTTATTATAATTAAAAAAAACCCTAATTTACCTTACTATATAATATCTTTCATGCCTTCTCTCTCTCTTTCATTCATTTTTCACTTTTCACAAACTCTCTCTATTTTTCTATCTTGGCATGATTTCTACACACACACACACTCTCTCACAAGTTCAATTTCTTCTTTATTTCCCTTCCATTTCAAGCCTTAGGTGATGAATCCTTAACTTTTCTACAATAAACCTTGAAATAGCAAGACCATTCATGAGTGTTTTTATGTTTAAGTCCCCATGAACACTTGCTAGGTACAAGAAAACACTACTACATGAATATCAAGCCATTATAAGAGTAGATATTGTATTTAAATATATTTTTGTTGTATGATCTTCATGTTCATGCATGTAGAAGTAGAATAAAACAAAGATCTTGCACAAAAATCTATTTCTATGTTTTCAAACTCCATTTCATGTATCATAAGTGGTAGATCTAGCATTTATATGCTCATACTATACTTGACATTCATGATCTTGTGAATATTTGGTGTATTAGTACATTAATGAAGCATAAAGACTTTTGTCTTGTATGTTGTAGTTAGTAGATCTTTAAGTAGATGAGCCAAGAAACTTAAAAAGGAAAATTTTTGTTTGAAATGTTCAAATGAAAATTCGGATGACTTCAAAACCATGCTTTAAAAACTCTTTTATTAACTGTAAACCTTGTATTTTATATGAAAAATGAAGGGTATAGGTAATAGATATCATTAAGTAATGATTTTTATAAGTTTAAATAAGATTTTATAAGAAGAATATGCAAAACAAAGAGTAGAAATAAGATAGGAAATTTTGAGTTGCTAGTCAACTTAAGAAATTCGTAATTTTAGAGTATTGTCATGAAAACACCTATTTTCCAAACTCAAAATGAAAGTTTTATTTAAGAAATGAAGTCCTTAAGGGATAGGTATAATAAAGCCTTAAATTTTAATATATTAACAAGTTTTTCTCAAAGAAATCATTCAAAATCTAATTTTTCAAAATTCGGATTTTAGAATAACCCTTATTTGAAAACATGTTTACAAATTGTAAAATGGAAATTTTCATGTAGAAATGAAGGTCCTAAGTGATAGATATAATGAAGACTCAATTTTAACAAGGATAATTAGATTTTCTTAAGAAATAAGTCTAAAACAAATGGAAAAGATCAAAGTTAGGAAACTAGTTTTCTTAAAAGTAAATATTCATTGAGTCTTACAAAATAAAGAGTTCTAAAATTTTCTTTTAGTAAACACCATCAATATCATGCATACACCAAGCTCATAACATGCCATTCATTATAGGAAATCATCAATATTTCATGTATGGTTGATCTATATAGTAGAAACATTTCAAACATTTACAAAACTATTTTTCGGAATTGGTTTTCGCTACTGATCAGAACTGATCAGAATATTTCGTGACCTAAAAATTTTCAAAACTTGAAAATAATATTATAATTAGATAGATTTTTCAAAGTAGATAGAAATCGATATATAATTTACGAAATTCCGAGTTAAAATGACCAAGTTATGGCCGTTTTAAGTCGGGACTTCCGCAAATAATGACAATTACGAATTTACTAGTTTTGTTAAATAGTTTGGATTAGTTAAGTGATAAAATACTTATTATGGTATTTCTTCCTTTTTAGGTAACCCCGATATCGACGATTCACTACCACCGGATTATTTTTACTAAAAGACCGGTGATCCAATGGCCGAGTGAGTATTACTTCCTATTCCATTTATTGTATGTGATTGTAATAATAGTTGCATTAGATATTAGGTAAAGATAAAATGGATATGCATGATGGGGATGAATGGAAATTATGTATGGTTGTTGTTGATATGAGAAATTGAAAATAAGAATATCGAAATCGGGTGATTAACTATTGCGTGTATAGATGAATTAGGATTAATTGTCTGCAACTATTGATTGATCACTTAAGGAATTGGTATAATTGACTACTCGGAATTGAAAATAAATATGGACTCATTTATATAATAAATGGGGATGGAGCATTAGCATTGGTTGGTTGCCCGTGATCCGAAATGGTATATCGTGATCCATAAACGAATTAATGAGTTGGTTAATCGTGATCCATAAACGAATTTATAAGTTGGTTGATCGTGATCCTAAATGACATATTTTAGTATTACGTAGTATTCGTTAATCTGCTAACCCGGGATGGAGGGCGAAAGTCCATTCACATATGATTTTCGGCTAGTCATATGTTTGTTGATTCCATATGTTTAATGCATATCACTTGTTTGACTAGTCACTTGCTTGTATGATGTGTTATGAACGTGATCTTGGAAGTTCTCACTCACTAAGCTAGTATAGATTACGTCCCTACAGTTTTTATTTGTTGCAGCACCAGTTTATATGGCTTAGACCGAGGTAACCTACAGCTCAGGTACAGGAGCTAGGTGTTTCCTTTAGAAGTTGTATTCAATTTTGTTTAGACTTTCATAGGAAACCAAGAGACTCTAGATGACTGTAAAAGACCTTTAAACGATATTCTTTTGTGGGGGAATGCCCCTTAGATTTTGTAACTAATTATATATGTGTTTTGATTTATTTTCTAATGCTATTGAATGCCAAATTAAACTCTTTAACTCCATCGGTTCAAGTATTCTATTGTCATAAAGGGACACCTTACATCTATATAAGACTCTTGAAGGACTAAGGTAGTAATTCGTGAGTCTTATATGGTAAGTGACGGATTGTTACGTTTAAGGTACTCCTTGGGGCGTGACATTATCTCTCTTGAATTTGTAGGACAAATATAACTTGAGTGAGGAATTTTTTTCGCTCCATAGTTCATAAGAAAATTTTCAATGGTCCATGTTTCAGGTTGTCTCATTTCATTTGAACCTATACATAGTATGCAATAAGTAACTATTTGAATGAATTAATTATAGTGAAAAATAGAATGAGAATGCTAACTTACCCATCAATCTAATGGAAGATGGTGGATGCACGAATGGTTACTTGTCTTTTAGAATGTTCTCTTTGTTTTCAATATCCCTTCGCCCTTTTCTCTTTTTCATAACACTTCTAATTAGTTTTTTGAAACTCCTTTTGGATAAACTGTTATAGGATTCAACACCTTTTTTGACTCTAGGTTGTGGTTGCCTTCTAGTATATGTTCTTCAATTACACTATTTTGATCCGCGTCATCCCTACCACAATTCTCATTTGTCACTTTTCTTTATAAACTATCTTCAATCTTCTTCATTGCCAAATCCAAGTACTTGTCTAATAAATCACGTGCTCGGTTGTCATTAAAGTCTTAGAGATTACATTGGTTGCTTTATTTATAAGTCTTACACCTATAAAAAATTATTAAACTTTTTGACTTATTTGTCACTTGTAAACCATGGTCATCACAAACCATTCCATTCTTAGCATTCTTTGTCCATCTTTTTAGCAAGTACTTCAGGAGCATTTCCCATATATTATTGGCATTAAGTACCTTCAATGCATGGGAACAAAAAATACCTATAGATTTAAACTTTTAGTAGGCGTAGTGGACGTCTGAACTGTTGCAATCAAATGTTGTAATGTTCTCTTCCTTTGAGATTCCTTCTACTAACTTGTACTCAGTAATGGAATCATGTATAACAACTTTATGCATTACAAATCCTAAGCATCTTGTCAATTCTTCTTGAAACATTTTGAATATCTTGTAAGTATATGCATTAGCAGCTTGACTCTCCATAATATTTCCTTTTTAAGACTTGAATGGCCTTATTCTGGTTGCAATTGAAATCTTCTTGTAATTCCTTTTCTCGTCTTCTCTCCGCTACTTGTTCGTATTGTTGTACAAATTGTGTCACTGTCATAGTCTTCTTTTTGAAATGTCCAAAAACACTGCTCATGCTCTCACTTCTTTGCGAAGTTCAAATGTGAGCAGAAAATATGTCTTTACTATAAAATGGGTACCATTTTGAGTGTTATATAAATTTTGAAGCCATTTATTTTCTCTAAGTTTATAGCACTCCACTAAAGAATTCCACTTTGCATCGAACTCTTCTTCTGTTTACAATAATATAAACATTCATTAAAAAGCTTCTTAAAAGTAGGATGTCCATAATATTTACCAAGTCCTTTTGTAGCATTTTGGCTAATATGTTGTAAACAAAGTTGATGGCATGAACTTGCTAGCATCACTTCAATTGCATTAACTATTAGGGGTGTGCAAAAAAACTTAATGTTCAGGATAACCAAACCGAAATTAGAAAACCAATTAAAAAAAAAGGGTTAACTGAACCATCATTTTCGATTTAGGATTTGCATTTTTAATTTTTTTGGTTTTCGATTACGGAATCGATTTATGGAACCAGAAACTGATGATTTCAGTTAATCGATTTGTATTTATAAATATATATAATTTATAATATACTTATATATCTATTTTTTAAAAAATATATAAATACTACATTGCTGGATGTGGAAACGTGAAACCTATCTTCCTGGGGAATACAAGAAAGTGATCGAGCTCACAAGAAAGTGTTAAACTTTAAGTTATTATACTATTGTAATTCCAAACATGAGTTGATTGGAACAATCATGTTTTAATTTGATAATAGTTACTCTTGAAGACCCTTTTGTTATTGCATGTTTGATGGTGTTATCAATATGAATTATTTTGAAATGAATTGTTGAAATGAACAGAAACAAATGCATGTATGTTTGAAAATTGAAATAGCGGTGTTTGATTGAGATTTTATATTAAGCTCAACTATTCAAGGTTAATAAGAGCATAGGACCAAAACGCTATCATAATGATTATCTTGATGGCATTAATATATGTTGACAACTCTTTCATATGTCTTACATTCTTAATTTACAGTTTTAAATATAATTATAAAAAAAATTGCTTTAATTTTTGTATGGACATATTAAAATATACAGTTAACTACAAATTTTGTATAACCACTATGTTAAATGGTTAAAAACCAAAAACCGAAAAAATTAACCAAAAAAATGATTAACCATTTAGGTGGTTAACCATTATAATGGATTGGTTTAGGATTGGGATATTAAAAAAACTTATCATGGTTCAAAAAATAGAGGTACAAATTGGTTAACCGAACCGTGAACACCCCTATTAGCCATTGTAACACATTGATCTGTAAATATAGTTTTTGGTTGTCTAAAACCCATGGCCTCCATAAAAGGTCCCAGACAACAAAATAAATGATGATGTTGTCTCATCAATCAAGAATGCACACCCAAACAACACATTTTGCTAATGATGGTTGATTCCATCAAATGGTGCACAAACCATGTTATATCTATTGGTTTGATATGTTGTGTCAAAAATAACAACATCCCTAAAGTATTCATAATCTATCTTTGACCTTTTATCTCTTAAAAAAGAATTAGTTAAATGATTTTTTGAATCAACTTGCACTGAGTAAAAGAAGGAAGGATCTTCTACTTGAGAATGCTTGAAGTGATCAATCAAATTTTGTGCATCTCCTACTTTCAAGATATTGGCTTTTCTATTACATAATTAAGTATTGCAATCCTCACAAAGAAACCCAAAATATTTCTCACCTCCAACTTCTTCAGCTAAAATTTTGAATGCTTCAATTGTCTCATCCCACAGTGGTCCATCTTATTTAGAATAATCTCATGAGAGTGGGAAAATTTTCTATTGGTTTTCATCATATACCTTTGGTCTTTTTTAACTAATTCATGATTATGGTTAGAAATAAAATCATAAATAAACCATCTATCACTATCTACCATGAATTCAATCTTTTCACCACAACCTGTTCTAGTCTCTCTCCTTTTAAACATGACATTAGAGTTCCTTTGCTCCTCTGACCTAAACCCTTCTTTTGAACAAAGTATGGCACATTTCCTTATTCATCCATCTTGTGATCTTTGAATTTTTCCCTTTCTAATGACAAAACCAATTGTTTCAGCATAACTTTTTCAAAATTGGTACCCTTTCTTATAAGAAGAAAAAGACATTCCAATTTCTGGTGTTTGAAAAACAAAACCTTCAGTTTGTTCCACTACATTGATAGTTGCTTCTAAATCATTCGTAGTTTTATCACATTCAAAAGAACTATCCAAATCAGACATTATATTTATGAACAAACAACAACCCATAGATTTCATAAAAGAAAAAGTGTATTTTCATTGTCTAGTTTTACTATCTCAAACTCCCATCATATAGATAGATAAATTATACTAAAATAACATTATAGTGATAAGATGGTAATATAAAAAAGTGAAAAAAAATTATAAAATAGTAAAATGAAAATATAGAAATGTAAAATATGGATTATAATCCTACCTTAAGGAAGAACAACCTACCTTGGCATGTGAGAGAAAAGGAGGGATATTTTTTGCGCCAAATACTTGTATGGAAAGGATGTGTGGTTTCTCCGTTACTGTGTTTTGAGCATAAGTCATATTTTATTTGTTTTTAAAATTGACTTGAATAGCTCTCTGTAACGGAGTTAAATGAAACAACGAGAAGTGTTGTCCGGTGCAAATTCCTAAGTGAAAGCCAGGTGTCAAAAAATAAATAGAAAGTGTAGGTAGAAATGGGTAGCCCCTTGGTGTAACCATCTTTTTCTCCTTAAAACCAACACAGATTAAGCTCTACTTAGGTAAGGTATTCCTTAATACTATACCCATTCTTACACCGACTTGATACTAATTCTAATCTCTGATTCATTTTGATTCCTAAGTGATTTGAAGATTAGGTATCAAGATTGAAGTTGGGTATAAAAAGCTTCATCAGGTGTTTGATAGGACCAGAAGAGTAATTACTTGGTTAACTTACAAATCAAGTAAATGTCATGTGTGAAATTATTGTAAATGGTACTTGATTACATTTTTATTTGTTGATTATGATTTTGATGAAAGGGAGCTTCTACAATCTTGTCAACGAGATCGTCCCGCTATTAATTTAATCATTAGATAAATATAGTAAATGAAATATTAACTATTTTAGTGATTTGATCACGGTTAGGTATAGTATGAGCTGTTGGATAGTGATGGGACCAATCCCGTCAAAATTAATGGTAGAAGCATAGAATTTTTCTTGATGAAAATATCTAGGTAGTATGATTTAACACATATTGATGCATCTTACAGAAATGATCTATATTAATATATAGGATAAATTACACTAGAAAGTCATAACATTTGGGAGTGAGTTCATTTTAAGTCACAACGTTTTAAGTGGTTAAAAAGAAATCATAACGTTTTGACAAGTGAGTCATTTAAGGAAATCACTATTCATCTTCTTCTACCTCTAGCTTCCCTCTTTCTCTCTCTATTCTCTCTCCATCGTACATCTCCTTCTCCTTCTCCTTCTCCTTCTCCTTCTCCTTCTCCCTTCTAATATATAAATCATAAAGCAAAACAACAAAAACAAAGTAGAAAAAAGAAGAAGAAAGAAAGTACTCAGCTTGATGAAAGTGGAAATGATTTGCAATTTTTGCTTTGTTAAACTGAAAACTTATTCCTTTTCCTCACAACCATCGTGAGTTTCCTTACTCTGTCTTATCAAAGCTAAATTTGAGCCTTGTTTAATTAAATTTTTCTTTCTGATTCTCATTTTCAACCTTTATTTCATTAATTTTTCTTTTTGATTATCAAGTTATTTTTTAAAATTTCAAAAGGATGCTATTTAGGTTTCAAATTATGTCTTCTATGGGATAGAATGAACTGTGAAAATTTCAAAGATGTTATTTTTTTTTCCTTGTTCTATTGCCAAAGAGCAAAAAAAAATTATTTTTTTTACCTGTTGATGTCTACTTCACTGTGTTCTTTTGCTAACCTTTTCATCTTTGAAAATAGATTATGACATTTCTTCTTAAAAAAAAAATCAATCACCTTTTTTATTGCTTTCTTTTTTAGTAAAATCGATGCATTGGGACTAATGGAGGTCATGGAAAATTTGCTTATGGGTGGTCATTTTTTTGCCGACACAATCAAAGCAACGATTTTGGTATGTTAGAGAGAGAAAGGTAAAGAGAGACAGTCGCCGGGGGGGGGGGGGGGGGGGGGGGGGGGGGGGGTGGGGGTGTGGGGGGGGGTGGAAGGTAGGGGGAGAGAAAGAGGGGGTTGCAGTAGAGAACGAGTAAAGAGAAAAAGAGGGAGGCCAGAGGTAGAAGAAGGTGAATTAAAATTTATTTTTCTTTCTTTATTCCTTTAAAAGGAACATTTTAAATTATTATTTTAATCAACATATTTGCCAGCATGGAGCTTAATGGGGTTTTAATAACGGCATCAGTAATTAGCCATTACGATGACCTTAAATGATCCTTGTCAAAACATTATGATATATTTTTAACCACTTAATACGTTATGATTTTAAATGAATTGACTTCCAAATGTTGTGAACTTCTAGTATAATTTACCCTTGTGGCTTTGTTTGGTATGCTTGAATAGATAGGAATGGAATCGCAATTTTGGCTTCCATTTCTTTTCCTGTGTTTGGAAGTGTCAGAATAAGGAGGAATCGCGATTCTTTAGAATCGACAATTCCAGCTTTTAGTTGGAATTTGATTCCGCTTTGAGAAAGGGGAATCACGATTCTATTCCACCTTCCATTAAGAATTTGTACATAAATTACCTTTTTATCCTATATAAATTTATTACCTTATTTTTTTAAAGGGTATTTTTGATAAATTTTAATATAAACTAATTCATATCTATTCCATTTTGTGTCTGTATCCAAACAAAAGAATGGATTTATCATTCCCATATTGATTCCATTCCATTCCTTTCATTCCAATCCATTACATTCCAGAAGATTCTCGTATACCAAACGTGACATTAATATATATGCAAAACACAATCCTAAATTGATAATTTTATTTAAAAACTTGTTTAATAGGTACATGAACACTTTGAACTTGTTAAATAAGTATGAATATTATGTCCATATGATTTATTGGATTAAAGTGAAGATAATTATCCATATTTAGTTAATATGGCAATTCGACCACTATTTTACATAAATAGAGTGATTAAATGAGACCATATGAATTAATATAAGTTTGAATGTTACGGATCTACTGAATGATATTTATTAATCATTTTGAATGTATATATGATGTTGGATTATATATAAATTGTATTTTTACTTTTATTTTCTTAAATTCGGATAACATAAATAGCTAAATAAATATCAAATCAATTCAAAAAATTATGAAATTTTTATATGTTGTAGTTATGAATTCTAACATTAATGGGCCTAAATTACTTAAATTGATTTCTTTATAGCTTTAGGGTCTCAAACCACAATAATTTCCTAAATATACTTTATGAGCTTAATTTCCAAATATGGGCCCATAGATCATATCTATTCTAATTTGGCCTAATTCAAATTATTTAAGTTCATTACTTATTTTAAGGTATTGAAATATTTAATGGGCTCATGTAATACTTCTTAGAACCAAAATTTCTAAATACGCTTAGTGGGCCTAAATAAGAATTTAGAAGGCCTAAAATACTCAATTAAATCTAAATTCATTTCAATTTGGTTTTTATTCAATTCTAAGGTCTAATAAAAAAATTTTACCATAACTGGATCTAGTCCTAATAATAAAGTCAAATTCCATCTAGATTATAGTTTATATTCTTTAATGGGCTAAATTATAAATCCCTTGAAGCCTATTACTTTAAATATTAAAAAACTTAGTCAATTAAGTCTAATTTAGGACCCTTAAAAGGCTCAATACTGAAACCAATACCATAAAATGAAATTGAACTTAAAGATATCAATTAAAGTTTTATATATACAAACATATATAAGACATTACCTTAAAGAATAATAAAACATAATCGAATAATTAATAGGAATTTGATAATTAATTATATACTGAACACTCATATGAAATATCTTTTATACAGATATTGTTGATTCTGACCTACCTTCTAAAATACCTTCTAGCCTATCTTTTGACTTATACCAAACTATCAACTTATCAAGTATATAGTTACTTGCGTGTTGCTTGTTTAGGATAAGCATCATAAATGAATTAAAACTTTAAAGATGGCTAGTAATTGATTACTGCTTGTGCTTGTGTCATTTAATCTGATGTGAAGTGTGATAACCTTGCTATGTAATGCCAACACAATAATTATGCACTAAGGTTACACCTGGTGGCTAGGGGGGGTAGCTAATAGGGGTAATGGTGTTGAGATAATGTCTATATAGATCGATGAAAAGTAGTATAGTATAGCTCATAACTATGGGTGCTGATTGAGTTGCATTATATTATGGATTGTGAAAGATAGAAATGCATAATGACTATGAATCCTAGACAAAGCTATTACTATAGAGATTCCTATAGAAGATATAGGTATTCAAGCTGCCTATATTAACCCATTAAGCAATTGCTACAATTTAGAATCCCTAAATTTCCTTAGCATGTTGTTAGACTATAAATACTCCACTATTGATTTGTCGCACTTAAATTAAAAGATATAAACAATTAACTATTACATTGCATTTAGGCTATGTGCATGTGATCATCTCGTGTATGCTTGTGTTACTATGTATCGAACTTCGGCTTATTTCTTTCTTTTTAGGTGATGAGGATTTCAACTTGATATTTATGTGCAATTAGGATGTGGGATAAATCTATACAAGTTTGTCGACTAGCAGAGTGGCTAGAAACATTGGGTTATGTGTATTTCTTAAATGAAAGTTGTAGTTATCTTTTCGAACTTGTATTTCTTTTGAGGGTCTTATTTAACCTCGTGATTATATAATCTTTTATTAGATACCTTATATTGATAATTATCTATATTTGGTACTATGGTTACTTTTCCGCTACATAATAAAATGATTTCAAAACTTAATTAAATGATTTTAGAATATAAAATTGATTAGCAAATAATCATGATAAACAAATAGTTTAAGGTAGTCTTAACACATAACGCCCAAGTGTTATATGTGGTGAAAATGAATACGCCTTGACCTATTTGGGGTGTGACACTTAGGATTTCAAGGTTCTTTTGTTCAAGCATCAATTCTAGTTGAAATCACTCACATATTCAAATTTACATTCTTGTGTCTAACTTACGGTTTCAAAATTCTTTTCTTCAAAATCTTTTTGAGCAGGAAAATTTGAGGAAATTGATCATGACAGGAAGCTTAGGGAAGTCAAGATCTATTAATTAGTGAGTTAAATCATGTAAAAAGGAGCCCAGGAGTGCCATCGACTAGCATAGCTGTTGCTAACTACCGTGGAAGGCTTGAAACCACCACCTACAATCGCTTTTGTGAGAAAACAGCTCCGAAGTGTTCACCAGCCTCCCTTTGGTTAGTTTAACCCATGGTTGTCAAAACCGGCCCGGATCGGCCGGTTCAACCCGATTTGATCGAAACGGGTACTAATTTCGGGCCGGGTCTCGCTTAAGACTCGTTTTTGCAACCAATCAGTGAGACCTGGATTAACCCGGTCAACCTGGGCGATGGAATTGGGTTGAGCCGGTAGACTCGAACCGGTTGATCCGGATCAAAAAAATAAAACAAAATAAAAAATTAGAAATTTAAATATTTATTCTTACTTTATTATAAATTTATAAAATATAATCATTAAATCATATTTATTTAATAATTAATTGATGAATTTGATCCAAATATAGATTTAATTGAGTGATGACACATATATCGATCTTTTATAATTAAATTATCCCTTATATTTTTACTTGTTCATGATCCCGATTCAACCTCTGATCGAACCCAATCCGACCTCATGACACTTGACTCTCCTAGCATGTCCAAATCAAATCCCAATCCAGTTCTAATAACATTGGCCGGACCATTTCGCCTGTCTCTAGTGGCTACCGATCAACCCATTTCCTTTTCGCTACCGCCAGGTCATGTGTGACCCAATTCCAATACAATTCCAACTCGCCGATTGATCCACCTGTCCAAGTAAGTCTTCTCCCTATTTTAATATATTATATAATATAATAATATAATATGATAATAATGGCAAAAATAATAATAAGAAAAGAGAAAGAGAAAACCGGTAATAAAATAATGACGATAGATGTATGCCACTTGTGGCATGAGAACTTTTAAAAGCATAAAAGTAAATATGAGTTTAAATTAAATTAATGGTAGTGGTATAGTTCAAATTAATAATAAAAACATATTAGTTGAGAGTAATTAGTAATGTGACGTTGATAGATATAATAATGATCAGATGAACACATTGAATTACTGTTTTAAAAAAGATGATAATAATATAATAATGATGATAGAAAATGGTTTTGTTTATAAGGTGTGATTTTGATTATTTAAGATAAATATGAGGTAAATTATATCAGAGGTTATAATATTTGGAGATAAGTTCATTTAAGGTCATAACGTTTCAAGTGGTTCATTCGATTGAGATCACCATTGACGAGTGTCAACAAAAGAAAAATTTAAATAGAACTTAAAAAATCTACCATAGTGTGACATGTGTCAATTGTGACCTCAATTAACCAATTTCTCTAAACGTTATAGTCTCAAATGAACTACTCAAAATATTGTGACTTTAAATGAACTTACCTCCAATGTTGTGACCTTAAAATGAACTTACCCAATAGATATATGCTTTTGATATGTTCATAATATAATGTATGAGATATATTATATATGAAGTGATAGTTTTGTTATTTAGGATATCTATATTTTTTCAAAAATAAAACTCAAATTGATAGCTCTTAGAAGTGATATTAATAAAATAATTTATGTTATCAAATTAATAAAAATTAATAAAATTAAAGTGAAAGAGTTCTAAACTTAACATTGACCAAAACATTAAAGTTTTCATTAAAGGAACTACGATAGTTTGATCCCAATTAGCGGGTATATAAGCACTTATAAGGCGACCTAAAGATTGAAAAACTTGATTTTTCCATCTTTGTAAATATTAAATTAATAAATTAGAAATTCCCTATATTAGGATTTAGAGAAAGAATGAGTATCAAAAGAATATGATTTAATTTAAAAGTTTAAGGTGGTAACTATTTTAGTTTTAATAAATTAGCCTCCAAACTTATCATCTCTAGTTCTTTTTGAAAACAATTTTCAAAATCGATTTTATGGTTAATTAGTAGCTAAATTAATATCAACCAACCAATCAATCTTAATTTAATTTTTGGTCATTCTTAAGTTACCTTTTTTCCCTGCTTTGATTGGACTCCTAAAAGTTTTCAAAATAATTAATTTTTTTAATTCTTGTCAAGGGTCCGTATTAAATGGTATAGAGTTTAGTACAAATCAAATTAAAAAAATTAACCAAAAAATAAAATTTAGGCTCAACTATAAGAATTGCAAAGCGACCACTCCTATGACAACAAACATTGAAAAGGACATTTTAGTCACATGTTACATTCCATTTCTCCAATAAAAACTTTTTAAGACCTTCCTAATTTTTACATAGCATGCAAAGTAGAAAAATTTAGTAATACCTAGACACGGAGAAGATAATTATAGGGATGTAACCGGATAAGTTATTATAAGGTACTCGACCCGTCCAACCCAATAAAAACCTTATGGGGTCAATTAGATATAGGCACTGGCCGGATCGAACCGTAACTTGCCTCGATCTATAGACTTAGTGACCTGGCAAGTAGGGCGAGTCAATATAAAAAAATTCAAAAAAATTTTAAAATACAAGAAAAAATAAGAAATAAATATTTAAACTCATTTTAGTATGAATAGATAGTATTTATTATGAAATTATCATTTTTTTCTTCATTTGTTCAAATACGCTTTTTTAACTCAGGTGTATGCACTTTAGAGTAACTTTTCTATTCAAGTGTGTTTTCTTTAATAAACATTGCTTGTTTTGCACAAGTTTGTAATTTAAAGTTCTTCATATGTCTATTGTATGATGATTTAATTGTGTGTTTTTTTATCAATTTAATAAAACAAATTACAAAAAATTAAAAAAAAAATCATTCAAGGTTCAAGGGCCATGAATCGGCCCTAAACTGCCGGTTTAAATCAGCTCAGCTCAGCCCAACCCGACCCTTCATGGTCAAGGGCTAGTCTGGTTCAACCATGGACTGACCAGTGATCCAGCAGTTCCAGGCCGGTTCAATCCGATGCCAATGACCAAAGTCAACTCCATAAGGTTAAGGACGGGTTTTGAGCATTATTTTAAAACCCTATAGGGTTTTTTTGTCATAGATATAACCGATAAGAAAACCACACCCGGCATAATATATAGTAAAACTTTAAAAATTTACTAGCCTCTTACTGTATTACATCCCACATAAAAGAAAGAATACCCTAGTTGCAATACTGCATATTCCCTCATTCACTTTCACTCTCTCTCTTGTCTACCATCGTCATTCACTTTCACTCTTTCACTCGCCTATCTTGCATCATCATCAGCTCATCCTATGTTTTATTAACAGATTTTGTAAATCATATGTTCGATATCTTTTCAATAGGAATACATGATTAAACTTGAAACTTGGTTCCTTTTACCTTTTGGGTCAGACGTGTCTACTTCAAAAAAGCAGGAGATTGAACTGGAAGATAAAGTCAGGAGTCGAGAATCTCGCCCATCTGTGAAAATATCTGAAGCACTCGCCAACTTCTTTAGGGTTAGTGAAATGAAGATGTTGTAATCATAAATTACCAATGTCAATCATCTCCAGGAAATGTCATGCTTATGCCGATTTACCAATAACAAACGTTTGGTGCTTTATGTTACCCTGCTTATATCAAGAATAAATGTTTCATCTTATAAGGAATTTAAAGACATTTAGAATACGTGTGATATAGCTTGTAGGCAATTGTCAAATGGTCACATGTTATACGAAATGTCTGGATGCTTTCATCTTAGTGATATGCCGATTTACCAATAAAAATGCTTTCATTTTGGTTTTCTAAAATGCAGAAAAACGTGATTGATGGTATGCTATGTAAAATGTTGATTGGTTGTATGATGCTTCGAGCCATCATCTTATTTTTATTTTATTTTATTTTTGTTAGATGCTATCATCTTATTCTTTTGAAAATGAAAAAAATTAAAAATCCTATCGGGTCGGTTTGGGAATGGGTCTACTAAAATCCTATTGGGATAGATTGTAGGTACTTTTTTTTTTTTTCTTTCAAGTATGAATTGCCTCAGACTCATTCCGGTTGCATCCGTAGATAATTCTAGTTTTTTTTGTTGTTGTAGCCATCACCATCCTATAGCTGAGTCGACGTTGATCTAACCAAAGAAGTAATCCATGGTATTACACAATTGCCTAAGACAACCCGATTTCCTTTTTACTTCCATGACATTTATTCATGTAAAAATGCCATGATGTATACGATAGCTTCAACCCTTGTCGACCATTCTTCAACCTCTTTTGGGACTACTAACCTTATGGGCTATGTATTAATCGAAGGGCCTGAACCAACGTCCAAGCCCATTGGTTGAGCCCAAGGGTTCTATGGAGGTGTTGGGTTGAAATCATTATGTTTATTAGTGGAAATGTCTTTTCACTTCACTACTAGGAAGTAAAGGTAGCTCTCTAACGATAGTTAGTTGGAATCCAGCAATGGAACGTTATCGTGATTTGCCAATTTTTTGTGGGACCGGTATTTTCGACTCGTGGTACGATTACTTTGAGGACATACAACCTTGATGACGCTACAGGCGCTACTCTTAATGATGTTGCTGAGTACGATGTTGTAGTTCTGCACTAAATGGTTTTAAGTCATGTATGCCTTTTATATAATCAGTTTATATGAAGACTATTTGTTGGTATTACCATTTCGTCCACGGTCTTATGTAATGCTTTGTTTGAGAAATAATGTATCAAGAACTTTATTTTATAGTGATAAAATATTATTAAGATGATTATAATAGGAAAGAAAATAAATAAGAGAAAATGAAAAAACACCCCAAAAACTTTAGGATAACGTGGATTGACCACCAAACTTTCAAAGTGATATTTTTTACCTCTTAAAGTTCCAAAAATTAGCACTATGAAGGATACATCACATTTTCCATTAAAACAAATGAAAAAGAGCGTGAATTTACCTTCCTAAACTATTTATCTATGTATAGATTTACTTTTTAAACTTTCATCCATATATAGATTTAGTCTTATCCACCATACCAAAACAGTTAATTGTCCTTATGATACTAATTTTTGAAAATTTAAGATAAAAAACTCTACTTTGAAAGTTTAGAGTATCAATCCACGCTACTCCTAAGGTTTTGTGAGTGTTTTTGCATTTGTCTCAAATAAATATTTGTTTTTCCTACTGATGTAATCATAAATTTTGATCAACTGAATCACCTACGAATATTTCATGCTTATTTTAATATTTGGCTCTTTTCCAGGTTCTTCATGGGTTATTCTAAGAAAAACACTTCGTACTGATCTGTTCTAATTCTCCAATTACTTCTTTTAATGAAAGGAATAAAATAAGCGAGTTTCCACGTTCCAAATAATGGAACAATATAGTTAATTATCCTGCTACTAAACTAAATATAATAGTTAATATTTTAAGAACTTTAATAGTAGGATCACAATTACTGTAAATCTTAGTGATTAAAAAACTTATAGGATTAATCCCGTTGAAAAAATGATAAGACGATAAAATTCTCTATAAAATGATAACAGCATGTCTAATAATTATATCACTCTCCCATTCATAGAAAACTAGATTTTGAATTCATCAACATAATAAAATGAAGGAAAAAAAAATGGAAGAATCAATAAACAATTAGTTGTATCAGATTCTTCTCAATAGAACTCACGACTAGGTAACTCTAGAATGAAAATGAAACATTCCTAGTATAGATTGGCACATGGGCTGATGGATACACAAGGATGTTAAGGACACAAGAATTTTCATGGAATTTTGATTTTCACATGTATTAAATTTGTCCTTAAAGCATTTTATAGATTGTGCTGCTAGTAGAGGCTGAGATTGTCCTATGTTGTCTACTACATGAATATTTTAGACTCTAGCACATGTCTTGTTACGATCCCACATCGGTTGTGTAAGGATACTTAAGCCTAGAGAGTTTTCCCATCTGATAGACTAATATTTTATGTTGAGATCTCTCTTCGGACTTGGTACATAATATTTGGTGCTCTCATTGAGAGTGTCTGTGCTAACGGAAGGGAGGTATCGATAATTTCTTAAGTTATCCCTTCCGTTGGTATGACACTCTCAACTAGAGCATCAAATATTAGGCATCAAGTCCAAAGAGAGTGAGAGAGGAACCGAGATGAGATTGTAACATCTCCCTAAAGGAATAATTGATTGATACACAACTTGTATTTGTATGATTGGTATGTCACCATATGATAGCCATATATAATTGGAAATGATCAAGTTCCACACAATTGATTGACAAGAAACGTCTCACTCCTTTGTCATGGCTATTGACATTGACAATGAAAGAAGAGCAGAAAAAATAGAGCAATATCGAGTTATGGAGAAGGTAACACTATTGCTATGGCCACGATCTTACCTACAAATTCAATATGTGGAAACAAAAAGAAAATCTAGATTAACTATATGCAGACACAATTCACAATACAGTTCTCATAGCACATCATGATGGAATTTCTTCCAACTAGTTATTTCTCGCACTAAACCTATCCAACCAGGTCTAAGACTAGACCCAGCCTAGGTGCGATGTGTCCGAACCCAGTTGAGAGCCAATAAGCCAAGACGTAAGGCACAAGTTAAGCTTGGAAATTCGTGGATCCGATTGGTCCTAGTCTAAAAATAAAAATATAACAAAGTCTGCAACATGAAACTATGCAGCAGGAGCAACAACAAGAATAATAATAATTAATCCAAAGGGTGTAGTTTTGCAGCATAAATTTAATCATCGAGTGGCAATGGTCTCATATCCCTTATACTAAGTATTTATGCTATCAAGGTGCTACAAGCTTCCCAATATACTCATACCAAAACATGAGTAATAAGAGTATAGGTGACCTCAAAACTTGCTGAATTGTTTGAAATCATCATATAAAGTTTCTACAAATTCTAAAAAGCCCAACCCACTAAATTGAACAAAATTGATCATCAATACAAAATCCATAGAAATATCAAAAATTTAATAAAGAAAAAAATTTTGTAGAATACCTTATAAATAATAAAATAAAAGGGCTTGACATGCCGTGAATCATCTTAAAAGAGATGTATGCCTTCGTGAACGCAGATACAGGTGGTGCATGACTATCGTCAGCTCTTGCCATAAGGTGTTGGGTTAAGTCTCGCAACGAGCACAACCCTCGTGTTTAGTTGCCATCGTTGAGTTTGGAACCCTGAACAAACTATAGGTGATAAGCTGAAGGAAGGTGAGGATGACATCAAGTCATCATACCCCTTATGCTCTGGGTGACACACGTGCTCTAATGGCTAGGACAAAGGGTCGCGATGTTTGCGGTGCAGTTTAGTCCAATTCATCCTCGAATCAAACCAAACCATATGTTACACTTTGATTTTTATTTTAAATTTTAACTTAATCATATGATTTGGTTTGTAAATTTTTCAAAGGAAAAAAAAAAACTATTTGATACAATTCAGTTTGCAATTCAAATGCCCTTTTTATTCTTAAAATAAAAAAAATATTCTATTGAAAAGTTTCAATTATATATATATATATATATTACTAATGAAAATACAAACAATAATATTTCAAATTAATTTTTTACCCAAATAAATATGTAAAACTTATAGTAGTGAGAGATTTCATTCATCATAAAGTTGAAATCTTATACGGATCTCATTCTCTTGAGTTATCTTAAATTGTAATGATATATGAGCTCGATAAACTTAGGATATACCATCCTAATATGATGCGCAAATCTCAAGTTGTTATGCTTTTTATTAGTATGTTATCAATTACATAAATCAATAAGTCAAAACAAGCAAACTAATCAGTAAGACAAAGCAAAAAAGAAAAAAAAATTATTATTGAGAACTCTAGAGACTGAAACCTTAAATATAACTTATTTGTAAACGCTTACAATAAATGAACACAATATGACCAATCTAATTTCATTTTCATGAAGGATGCATATCTAAATAAAAATTAAAAAAAAATAATAGAATAATTAAAATAAAAAGAAAACCATATGTTTCACTTTTTTCAAATATGAAAAATAGGTTGGTTTGGCTTAAGTCTTGAACCAAACCATTTTAGAAAAAAAGAGGGGTTAGTTAAATGCTAATTGAGCTATCATACTAACTTTTTAAAATTTATTTTATCATTATGAATATTAGAGCTCATTGATAACTTCAACTCTAGCCCAACCATTAACCAACTTAAACCCAATAAAGGCAACCCAATAAGCTGACACTTCCTATAGTATCACCAGTTTAGTATTGGATTATCAAATTATTCATTATAAAGATGACTAGTTGTTAAAAATTTAGCAACATGAGGCTTATTTTGTATGAAACCAAGCTCCATGGGGACAGGAAAAAAAAAAGGGACAAAATTGGAAAAAAGAAGGAAATCTAAGCTATAAGTGTAGGCTAAAGGAATATTTAGTTAGGAAAATAAACACATGTGTGTGTATGTGTAGCAGCAGTATATGAGCATTTGATTTCCTAAGATTAGTTTCTCTTTCTTTCTTTATCATTTCCATTTGGATTTTTTAGCATTAATGGCTATCAAATCACCCAAATGCAGACAAAAATTCTAAAATACCCTCATTAGCAAAGGTGAAGATGGTCAAACTTTGCTTATCCCTATTGATCATGATTATTCTCTTTCTGAAATGTGAGTTCCCTATCTTTTGTTGTCTTGTGTACATCAAGTTTATGGACTTCAAGTGAGCTTATTTAATGTTTCCAATTCTGTTACTATTGCACTGTCATATCTTGGGTTTACAACAATTGATGATTATAATAGGCTATGTTGTCTAAATTTTTGAAATTCAAGCAAACTTATAGATTATACTAAGACACATTAACATGATATTTATACAATTTCATCAATAATAGCTAGTGATGATGGCTTGAGAAAGCCAAGAAATCGAAATGACTGCAACATGAATCACCGCAGCTCGACTCAAACTATGACTACGCAACTAAACCTAAACTCAAGCTTTATCACCAACCATCCACAAACCACACCTCGACCTCTATCTCCATTTACCCCAAACCCACAACTTGAGTCAACAAAAGGGAACGATGAATTTTCTAGGAATGTCGAAGGATAAGTTAAACACCAAATCGAGAACTAAAAAACAACACCTTGATGTGGTACTTGAGATTTAATCTTTAAAGTCCCTATCTTTATTCAAGAACTAAGTAACCCACATGCCAATTACGCTATTTATAGACACTACACCATGAAGTAACAACAATTTAAAAAAGAAAACACACACAAGAATTCCAACTTAAGGAGGAAGGTGTAAATGATTATTAATTTCTGCTTTTTTATTGTTTGTGTTTTACAGACATGGTAGCTTTTGAAGCTAATGGATTTAAGTTAGGAGCGGAAATGAAGGCAAAAATATTTGCAAGTTTAGTTGTTGAAGCATTATCGCATAATTTGAGAATGTAGTTTCTCACATATGAGGCTAGTATTCCTATGAGCAAAAGCCTCCATTCTTTGTATTTGAAGTAGATTTATTTGTTTGCTAATGCAAATCGCCACATTGCAAATGTTTAACAAATAACCCTATTTATAGTAAGCAACTTGACAAGCTAAAATTGAAATGGTGAAGTGTGGGCTTCTTGGGTGTTCATTGATTAGGCTGAGGTTATTAATTGGCCTTAAAGTTATTTTTGATATTATATGTAATAGAATACTAATTATAATTATGGTTATATGGTCATAATTATGATTAGTAATAATAAGCAAAATAAATAATTATAATATTTCTAATGATAAAATTAATTAGAAAATCAGTAAGATGCTACTTCAATTAACATAGCATCATTATTGCTAATTTATAATGAGGCTAGAGTTAAGGTATCAATCACATCATTAACCCAAAAAAATTAAGGTTAAGAAAAAAAATGTCTAGTACAAAACAAACCATTATATTCATGCACGCATAATAGCAGACTATGTAAATTTTCACTCTAATCATAGCCACTATTTCACCATATTTAGAAATCAAAATCTATTGGAATTAATCCCTCAACTGTTTTCCAAAGGTGGAAAACAGAGAGAGAGAGAGAGAGAGAGAATATGTAATATTATCTTTTACAATTGTATAATGTGGGGGTATCCCCACTCATAGGATACATGTACATCATAACTTAGAAGTAAATAAAATGCTACAACACATAATATGGTAGATGAATGGACCCAAGAAAAATGATGGAAAAATCAAAGGTCATAAGAAAATGAATGGAGACCTTCATAAAATCATATACTTATAACACTCCCCTTTCAATGTTTATCGCAAATGCAAATAGTTAGTATTTCATTAAAAACATTATCAAGGTTAGTTTGAGAAAAGAGAGTGTATTTCAAAACTCTCCCTATTTATAATATCATCGAAAATCTTTGAGTGGATAGGTTTCGATACAATAGACCAATTTCCTTAAATGTTGTAGTTGGCAATGCCTTAATAAATAAATCTATGAGATTATCACTTGATCCATTTTGTTGAATATGAATTCCAACATTCTTTAGAACATCGTGTTTAAAGTAGAATTTTGGTGAGATGTGTTGTATTTTGTTTCCCTTAATTTGTCATTCCTTTAACTAAGCAATGCATGTTGCATTATCTTCATAAATTGTTGTTGGATTTCACCATCTGAAGACCAACCACATGTATGTTTGTTTATCTATCTTAGCTAAACACATTCTCTACTTGCTTCATACATAGCCATTATCTCAACATGATTTGAAGAAGCAGTAGATGTTGTTTGCTTTGTAGAACACTAAGACATAGTTGTATTTCCATTTGTAAATAAATAGCCTATTTATGATCGGGTCAAATAAATATCATGCATTTGTATAATCAGTTAATTGAGGTCTAAATTCGTTTATGTAAAAAAACAATCCTAATTTAACAGTTCCTTAGAGTTATTAGAGATATTTTAGTATATGTTTAGTGTTATTTTAATGTCTTTGGGTTGGTGAAGAACTATATCTTGCCCACAAATTAACCAAAAAGGAAATATTAGTCCTCATATTATTAGCAAGATAAATTAGTGCATGTTATTCCACTAAGATATAGTACTCCAGGATCAAGAATTTCATTACTATCTTCTCAAGGCTTCACCTACATTAATGAATAGACCAATTTTCATACATTATATGTCTAAATAGGCATTTTATTAGTGCTTGATCGTGTTAGGAGAAGTAATAAAAATTCAATAATATGCTATCACTTGTACATCAACAAATAGAGTAGACGATATTAAGGAGATAGTAAAAATGGCTATAAATGATTTAATTGAGTATTAAATTAACCATTTTAAAGTTCATGTATCAAGTTAAATTTTTCTACAGAATTTAAGTATCAAATTTGACATTGACTCCAATAAAAACACAACATGCTTCCTAGTATACTCATACCGAAACACAAGTATGACTCTAAAACTTATTATCCTATTTGAAATATGTAAAATTTTCAAAAAATCTAAATAATCCTATCCATTAAATTGAACAAAATTAACCATCGATAAAAGATCCATACATTTATCACAAGTCTCATGCCAATTAGGTTAAATTACATAAAAATATATCAATGTTTGAGGGTAAGTTCATTTAGGGTATCAGGGGATAAATTTATTTAAGGTGTAAACGTTTTAAGCGGTTAAAAAGAGGTATTTTGTAAAGCGAATCAAATAAGGTATTAATAATTAATCATTAATGAAAATTTAAGAAACTTAATTAAAAACAAATTGAAACTTTGATATCTTAAATGAACTTTGCAAAATATTGATACCTCATTAGATTCATTATACGAAATGTTAATTTCTCTTTTCATCCACTTGAAAGTTGATATCTTAAATGAACCAACCTCCAGACGTTGATATATTCTAATGTAATTTACCAAAAAACTTAAATATATAAATAAGGATTGAATACTCTTGACATATATCTAGCACCAAACCCTCCACTAAGAATCTCACGAACATAAAGGATTCAATCTCACATCATCTTGAACCTAAAATATACCTAGTACAAGCCACTTCATATATGATAACAAACTATATGCAACATATAAACCCAATACATCAATCAAATACATGAATCAACAAACACAATTTTAATTGAAGTATTGCTCCAACCATAACCACTACTTTTACCAATACTAGAAAATCAAAATATATTAGAATCAAGCCTTAAATTGTTTTGTTAAGAAATAACTAATAACCTATTTTCATACTTTTAACAAATATTAGCCAAAACCATAAATAGGAACAAGCGTAAATTTTCAACAAAAACAAGGTGAAAAACCTCAAATAGAAACAAGCTTGGGGCCTCAATCCAATACCATCAGTGTGCCCATATACCACAAGTATCACAAATATGTATCAACCACACACTCCAATAGTTTTATAACCATTATATATATTGTACTTCATCAAAATTCCCAATAGTTTTGCAAACATAGTGGTGGGGAGTCTAATAGTTTTAAAACTTGTGGTGCATAGGTTTTAACAAATTTCAAGAACATGATGCATGTAGTTTATTACCAAACAATTTCCAAAATATGGTTTTGAATGGTTCCAATGGTCCTCATATTTAATAGATTATAACATAACTTCTAATAGTAAAATAGCTCAAATCACCAATTATATATATATTATTAAAATGCCATATAACAATTTAATTTACATAGTATGCACAAACAAGAAGAAATAGCAACCACGTACCTAATATCCACATGAATTTTAAGAATCTATGAAAATATCAATTCATATAAGTCTAAATTATTCTCATTAGATTTCATCTTAGACTAAAATCAATTTCATTTCGAACGAAAATAAAGATATCTTTAGGTTAACTCCAGTAAAAGTGGGTTTGAACTGCCACTCAACATTGTAACTTGTGTTGGTTTTTCATAAAACTCGAATCTTGTATTGGAACCTCTAACATCTCCTAATCCAAATCACTTGTCTGATGAAAAGCAAATTTCTTCGATATGATTCATAACAAGATCAAGGTGAGATGTTATTTAACTCATAGATTGCCATGTTGTTGCTATACCACACAAAATCCAATATTATAAGTTACCCATTGCAATCCCTACACATTATAGATTTAGCATATGAATAATCAACAATGTAAACCCTTCCTAACTATTGATTTGAACCATTCTCATCAATTTTCTATCAACAATCATTGTTTCATTATTATCGATTTCTTATGAAAAGTGTATGAAGCAATGACAAATAGTTTTCAAGAGTTTCTTACCCTTCTGAGGGACTTTTAAAAACCCTAATGAAAGGCTAGTTTTGGAAGGTTTATATAGAGAGAAGGGAAGGTATCCAGGTTTAAGGAGATACACACACACACACACCCACACCCACACACACACACACACTAAGGAGATATTATGGTTTATCTAACATATTACCGATGTTTAAAATATTTTACAAAGTATTTCACAAGTGTTATTAAACTGCAATATGAATTCTTTATAGGTAAATTATACTATAAGCATCAACATTTGGGAGTAACTTCATTTAAGGTATCAACATTTTGATTAGTTAAAAAGAGAAATCAACATGTCGTAAAGTGAAATTAACATGTCGTAAAGTGAGTCAACCAACATATCAATATTTCGCAAACCTCATTTAAGGTATTAATGTTTGGATAGATTTTTATTAATTTTCCTCATTTTTTTTCTCAACAAATACCTTATTTGACATCTTTTGGTGTAATTTACCACAACCTTTATTCAAATTCAAAACATTTAGGCAAGTAATGTTTGGTTTACTTAGTAAAAGGGAAAGCAAAATGCATTCATGCATTAACCAAAACTAATACTCTCTGTTCTAGTTTTAATATATTTTGTTGATCTCAATTTTTACTTTTGAAGTTGTTATGGTCATCTTATTACACCTTTTTAACTAAACTCTTTTTTTTGTCAAAGCTTATCTATTGTTTTAGCACCTCATATCCCATACATAAAATGGAAAGTTCTTTACTAGTTTATCTAACGAGCTCTAATCTACGACATGGATGAATGGTAGAATTTTTATTATTTAAGACAAGAGAGGGTGGTGGATGTTATGGAAGATCCTTTGCTAAAGTTTGAGTTTGTTATGCCCGGATTCTAGTATCCCCTTAGTTGGTGTTTTTTTTAATAATAAAAAAATGTTAAGAACAAGAACATGGAATTGAGCTTTTCAAAATTTTTTATAAATGCTAATAAGTTCTGTTCAACTTCAGTTGTAATTACTAACATAGGCAAGCATACCTACCAAAGTAGCATAGAAAAAATTATGTCGTATCATTGGGGATCGTTAACATCTATCATACTCACTTTTCATCTATTATCTAGTCAAACAAAAACTTGGCAAAACATTATAAACAAATAATAACACTAAGCTAGGTTAAAACTAAGTATATACACGTTTTTAGGGCAAAAACAAAAGATAAGCTTGCTGCTATAAGAAAAAACTTAGGGTTTGCTTCACCAAGCTCTTATCATGTGATTTCTTAATAAACTCATGGAGTTTTTTACTGAGCATACTTGTATCATCAGATTCACTAAGGTAAATTATTGCCTGTCTTGATGGTCAAGAGCTCTAAGTCTAGGTCAGGCCACTAAAATCTCTTCTAAGCTATCAGCAACCTGGATCCGTATAAAGTTCAAAATCCTTTATTTAAAAGCCATTTTGGAATTAAAAACAAGTGATAGAAAGCTTCACTATTCCTATCTTTAAGTGATTATGAGCAGCTTCATTAGCAATCTAAATCTATTTAAAATAGCATCTCTCAGTCTATTCAGTTAAAATCAGAAGTGAATTTACATAGTGCACTCATATAAATCCACATTTCAAGGTTCGAGTTACTAAATACAAGTACTCAGACAATGTTCATTTAAAAAGTGCATTGAAATCACATAAATCGGATCTTGGATTCATAACCCTACGTTTAAAAAGATTATTTCCCCGTGGATATGAACATTAAGCATATTAAATCTAGAGAAACAATGTCAAATAGGAATGATATTTACTTTAAGCACAAGTTCTTACAAAAACAAAACTTTTGTTTAAAAATGTATTACCTAGAAAACTTGAATCGCTAGTAAAAAGAAAGTTTCTTGTCACTGGAAATTCTCTCACTCTACTTTATACTATGTTCATAATTTGTTGCAAAAGGTACAACACACTTTTTGCAAGGCATCTGTGTATCTATTTATGGCAACAGGTATAGAAAATCATGCAGTTATTATTCACTAACATGGCAAATTCTTTATAACGGATATTGTTCTTATTTCACGCACTTCAAATTAGGGCAACATTTTTGTGATATCAAGGACATGTTCACTTTTCGCGGCTCATATCGAGGCCTTTAAAATTGGCTGCAGTATAAGTTATGTCTTTTCCTTAGAGTCGTGGTTTTGTCTTTAGTTTGAATCACGGGTAGAATCACAAGTACAATTCTAGGTGTGATTGGTTAAATTATAAGGCACAGTTGTCTAATGCCAACCATATGGTAAATTGAGGGCATTGTTGAGGGTGCAATTAGGGCTTTGCCTTGTTTTTCTACCTTCAGTTGGGATCTTTGGGGCCATGGTTAGAGTTTGTTTTCAAACATTATTATTGTTTTGCTCCAATTTTAATTTAAATCACTGTATTTCTTCTTTTTATAATCTTTGAAGCTGAAAAACAATATTTAAACCATAAAGCTCAAAATCATAGGAATTTATCTTTAAAATGGATTAGATAAAGGATAAATTCCTATGAATGGAATACTGTAAAAATAATTTATAACCTCCTCCAATGCTTGAGTCCAATTAGTATGAACTTAGATGTCTTCTACCCTAAAGCTACAAAGGAGAAGCATTTTCAAAACTACCATAAGAGGATCAAAGATAGCAAAGTGGATAAACTCTAGCCACCAATAATCTATAACTACCACTAAGATTCGATATCTTTACTATAATATTTTCTTGAGTCACAGTTATAAATGGAAACACACAAAAATACTACAACTTTTGCATATAAGCTACCTATGGAAACAAATGGCAATGATTATGGATTTTTAAAAAGCACATATAGTTCAATCACCCCCATTAAGTTCACAGTTGTAATGGGTCAAATATAAATTTCCAAGCTAAGTTCTTCTAACCCTTGTGTTGAACTGAAAAGTTTACCCTTTCATTTTGATGTAGAAGTGCATTGCAAAATTATACAAAATGTCGTAGAAAAGTTATACTTAATTGACATTACATATTTGATTGGTAATATGTTGTTAATTGCAATACATATTTGATTGTAGATGTTGGTCGAATTGTTTTGCATGTACTTGCTACATTGTATCTACCATATTAGAAAACCTGATCATGTTTTGGAGCCAGCATCCGAAAGCCAATTGTTTTTTAACATGATTAGAATGGCTCTAATCATAGTGTAGTGGCTTAGTGTCTAAACGCTCAATTATAATGTTCGGGCAATAGATTGATCCAAAACCTTCTATGCTTATGTTTTGTAATTGGCATTCAGATGCTAGGCTCTGACAACAAGCCATTAGAGACATTAAATGAATGGGTAAAATGGGTGAAAATCTCCAACAACCAAATTTATTCAAGAAGCTATAATAGAGGACCTTGGGAAGATTTTAGAGTTAGTTGAGTAATCAATTTGCAAACATACATTTTTTAATCAATTCTTTATTGAATTTACCCTTTGTTCTTTATATTTGCAATATTCCCTTGTAAGGCTTGAGTAGTGCAATTAATCATAATACTTTGAAATTACTATAACGCTACTGTTGAGTTTGTGAAGTGATTTAGTGATAATATAAGTTGTACCTTGAGATCGGATTTGTATTTTTGAGAAGGAATAATGTCACAAATGATACTAAAATTTTGAAAAAAATATGCAATCAAATAACTAAACTTTGAAAATGATCAATTAAATACCTAAACTTTGAAATTAATTAATTTGGTACTTGAAAAAATTTAAAATTGATCAATTTAATAAAAGAACTTGAAAGAGGTACTATTAGCTTGCACGAAAAGTTTTTTCAGATACTAAATTTGTCAATTTCAAAACTTAGGTACCATATTGATCAATTTTAAACCTCTGAAACCTAATTGTATATTTCGTCAAAATTCAAGTACCATTTGTAACATTAACCTTTTGAGAATGGCACAACTTAAGTGATTTATATTGTGAGAGAGTTGTGACAATGCTTATATGTAGCTCTTTGGAAGCATTATTTTTGTGATAAATAAATCTTTGAAGCCCTTTACTAGAGGCATTTGGTGTTCATGGACCATAGGTTGCAATTCAAACTCTACATTATATCCATGCTTGTTTTCTCTTTCCTATCACTTTTAATTATTGAACATCATAATATTATTTTTCTTATATCATTGATTTGCATCATTGTGCATAATTTTGAAAATGATTTGAGATTAGCCCTAAACTCAAAATACCCTGCCCTATGATTTTAGATTTGTAGTGTTTTTCACCTTCACATTTATTCAAATATTTTAAATAATATATATAAATTGGTCTATGCAAAACGATTGCAAAAATGTGCTTGTATATGGCACTAGTAATTATAATGACTTTGTTGAACATGGACAAACTTAGTTAAATTCTAACGTATAAACATATTTTAGAAGAACCATATGTAGAACCAATGTTCAACTTTACCATTAAGATAAAAGATAACTTTACGTTAAGTTTCAATCCCTACTCATGTTTGAGCGCATTCTTCCCATAATACTTGAGCAACTTCCACCCATGTCCTAGCCCAATCCACCGGAAATGGAACATCCTCCACCTAAGGTTGCGAAGAAGGAGCATTTTCAAGAACCACAAGAGGGATAACAAGGATAGCAAAGTGGGCAAGCTCGAGCCCCTGGTGCATCACCGCGGAACCGCTTAAATTCTAAATTTTTACTAAGTATTTTCATCAATTAAAGGTTTGAATAGAAGCACACGAGGACATTGCAGTTATTGCACTTTAAAATACCCATGGAAAAAGCACAAACAGTTATGAATCTTTGCAAAAGCGGTGTAGTAAATATAACGACTTTGTTGAATATTGACAAACTCTTCACATCCAATTAGGGCTATAGATGAGCCGAGCTACTTGAGCTCGAGCTGACCTCAAACTAAAGCTTGTTTATCTAAACAAGCTGAACTCAAACTTTTATTTAGGCTCGCGAGCTAGCTCGTGAATATGCCCGTTAATAAGCTCATTAGCAGATTTATAATTTTTTTTATGCATGATATATTATCTTTAACTATATAATAAAAATAATAAAAACTAATTTCTATTTAATAAGTATATATATATATATATATTATAACAACACTTATATATTACATTTCAAGTTTAAAAAAATGAAAACAGGCTATCTAAATGAGTTGAACTCGAACTTAAATTTTAGGCTCAATAAAAGCTCATTAGGTTCGTTAAAAATCTCGGCTCAACTTTAGCTCGTTTCATAAATAAGCGAACTTCGAGCTCAAACTTAAGCTCGTTTAACTAAATAAGTTGAGCTTGAGTCTCAATTTCAGGCTGGTTAAAAAGCTCGGCTCGAGCTCAAGCTCAAGCTCCAGCTCGCTATAAGCCTTTAAAAACTCAGCTTGACTTGTTTGTAGCTTTAAATCCAAGCATTACTTGTTTTATTCTAGGATAATCATGTATAAAATCAATGTACCACTTTCTCATAAAGATGAAAGAGAACTTTTATTTAGTTTTAATTATGCTTCCATCTAGATCTTGATGTTGGATCAACCCGGCATGGATGCACATGAGCCATGCCAATTCAACTTGGCAAGTCACTGATGGGGTCATGCCCATTGACTTGTGAAACCTTATTTTTTTCCTCTTCCTCTCTACTCTTGATTTGATGATGTATTGTGTGTGATTACGGGTTTGTTTGGCTAGTTTTTTTGGGCAAATACAGATTTTTTTTTAACAAATTGTCTATCAAAAAATAGATATAAATAAAAAAAAGTTAGTAGTTCTTATGAAAAAATAAAATAGATTAAACATAGATAAAATATAGATACAAATCGGATATATTTGTATATATCGTTTCAATATAAATATAGATATGGCTAAAAAAATAGACCATCCAAACATACCCTATTTTCAAGAAAACCCAATTGATGGAACTTGAAGGTTAATTAATTGAATATATGAAAAAAAAAAAAAAAGGACTTCATACACGTTGGTAGAAGCACCCGAATGAATTTAATTAATGAAATCTAGGAAGACGGTTGAGATTCTTTGTAAGAAAAATTGACCGAGAGACTATATTTTAAAACACATTGACATAAAGATCAAAATCACTAGAACTATAAATTAATAATGCAAGCATAGAAAATGCCCAAAGAAAAACAAGACACAAACCACGAAAAAAATGGCTTTTTGTTGTATTCTTATTGATGAGCACCATTTCTAGTTCTAGTCTTGCCGATTGATATCACATCGGAAGATTCCTTAGACGCCTCGGTGTCAAAGCCATCCTAATACAAGCAGTCCCTCTAGCTGAGTCTTCCTTCTTGCTCTCTCTGTCCCTCCCGTCAAAGAATCCGGCTGGACATTAACAGTAACTCTCCCTTCCCTCTCTCTTAAATTTGCCCAAAAGCAATCTGAAGCAACGGACAAAACATGTGCCCTTTACTTTTTGAAATGCCAACAGCCATACGGCGTTGAATCCGTTCCCCTTTTTTCCTCTTTCCTTTTTTCTTTTTTTTTTCTCCCTTCCCTTGATGAGACCCACCTGACCGTTCGGTTCACGGATCACCACTGGAACCGCTAACGATCCATTCACCCATCAGGTCATCCGATTGGTCATAGATCATATAAATTATTATTGCGGTGTTCATTTAAGCAAAATGACAATTCATAATAAATTATTGTTATATAAAATAATAAATGGTGATTTATGTTTCCATGTCATTCAATGGTTTATTTTTAAATTTGTAATAAATACTTTTATCTTGAAAAAATCAAATTATTATCTATTTGTAATGAAAATAAAGATTTTAAAGAGCATTATAATCATTACAAACTTATTACATTCTAATTAAATTAAATTTTTTTTAGTCCTTATTGAATTGAAATTCGATTTTTCCTAATTTGTTATGGCAAAGTGAACAACACTTAGGAAACTAAACTTGACACAAAATATCGAAAAATATAAGCATTATTTTTTATGGGTACAAATCAGCAAAAATCTTTTAAAAAAAGAAAAAAAAAAAGGGTTTAGATAATGCCGTGAAAAACTCCAACACCATTCTAGAACCATAAGCCCTTTGCTAGCCCTCGTTTGAGGAATATTTTTTTCCCCTTTTTTTTTACATCTTGAACTTGTCCTTTAAGGATGGGATTTTAGTGCTGAAATTATGAATGCAATCAACACAACTTTGAGATGGGTCCTTTGAATTCGAACCCCATCCAATTTTTAATAGGATGCCAAAACCTGAGCAAAATTCGATTAGATTTTTCTTATCATTCTGAAAACTCGACCACACAAGTTTTTAAGAAACACATTTACCGATCCAACCCGATAATAAAAGATTTTCAATTTTTTTTCTTAATAAAATTAGCAAAAAATGAATTTTGTTTGAAGTTATTCATGATCCAAACATTTATACTGAATGAATAAATTTTAGACTATAACATCATTTAAAAAAATGTAAACACTTCACTTCCACTTAATAACTTAATATTTTTTATTTTTTATATTTCACTTTAAATTTATGTCGAGTCGGGTTTTTTCAATGGGCTACACATAAATCTAAAACCTGATTTGACAACTAATCAGCTTTTTCAATTCCAAAACTCAATCCGAAATCCTATAAAGTTTAATCCTATAGAGTTTTTAATTGGCTAGGTAGGCCAAATACTCTATAACAACCTATCCATTGCATCTCTGGTTGGAATTTAACATCTCACCTAGTAAAATGTTTTTTAATAATCCGTTCTACGGTTCCTTAATCAATAAGACCTGTTGAAAATTTGCTTGAATAATAGACTAAAACGGTGAAACCAAGGAAACATGCTCTTTTTCTCTAGTAATTTTCCGAGGCTCTGAATTTGCTCTAACTTGGAGCCAGCGGTATATCTCATCAGATAGTCCAACTAATAATGAAACAATTTTAAGAGATTTTGACCCGATTGTTTCAATAAAAATATTTTTCAGGAAAATATATTTTTATCTTTTTATGTTTGTTTAAGAAAAAATGAGACAATTAATGGAAAACATTTTTCTTTATTTTGAAAAACATAGACACATTCATAACTTATTTTTTAGAAACTAACTTGTGAGATATAAATACGCAAGTTGTTTTTTCATCGATTTACGGGCTCTTTTACCAATCATTACCATCCAAAATATTTATTATTAGTTTTTTAATTTTTTTAGGTAGATTTATTTTTCATTGTAATATATGCAATTTTTTATTTTTTATACTTGAAATATATGAATTACTTTGAAGGTATACAAATAAAAGAAAAATATTTTCATAACATTAGCCAAACGTTTAAAAACATGTTAGTTTTCAAGAAAAAAATTTTAAGAAAAAACTTTTTAATCAATAAATATTTTTCCTCAAAACAAATGGGGTATTAGCATCAAAATGAAAGTAAATTCATTTAAACTGCATCAACTACAACCTTACATAATCGATGATATTATAATTTAATGGCATCTTTCCCGATTTTTCAAATAAAAAGCATCAAGTTCGGATTCTTCCTTCCTATTGTAATGGCAAAAAAAAAAAAAAAAAAAAACACAACCACACATGTAAAATATCGCAACTACAATATTATCCCACTTCGTAAAATTATCCACTTACCCTCATCAATATGGCTACGACTTCCATAATTATTTGTGTTGAATGACTTTTTGACACAATTATTTTATGTTCTATTTTAAATATAATTTCATGTCGCAAGTGATTTCTTTTTTCTTATAATTCTTTCTTATTTTTATAGCCCACACCAAAATGATATTTATCTCAGAGCTAAAACCCCGAGTGATGTCCAAGAAATAATTATGGACTCCTAAAGAAATGATCAAAAGTTTTGTTAGTACTAGAATATGAAAATGCCAGACCTTTAATTTTCATACGTGATTTGTCTAAAGAGACCAACCGCAAAGATTTGCCAAGTGGCCAGTCTCCGTGATAATACCAAAAGAGAACATATTTATGGAAATCAAAACAGATTAAACGGAGAGACTAAATTTCATCCGGATTTCTGCTCCACAATTATTTCAATTATTTGAGGAAGGTAAATGTATGAAAAATCTAATCTAATATCTAAATTTTGAAATAGTTAATATAATACTTAATTAATCTTTTTGTATTTACTTTTATTGCCTTTCCAACACCATATGTTGGAAAAAACAATCTTTCATTGAAACTTTACTACTTTTCCTAACCGGATGGGATTGATAGACCATCTAAGACATCAACACAGGTTAGGTCTAACCTGTGCCCCCACCTCCAAGCACTGATGGGCATGACCTAACAACCCAACTCTACCCTATGGGACATTACCCGTCTAAGAGTAGGTGAGTTGCTTAGATAGTAGTGGTTTAACCCCTTTAATCTACCAACCCACCGGATTGAGCTAAGTCACCAAAACAGAAGGAAACACAAGAAACATGAAATATATATATTATCTTTATCAGTAAGTTGCTTAAAGGAGTTACTTAACATGTCATGTTAGCTTTTTAAGCAACTCTCATTTCAAGCAACTTTTTATAATTTTTAATACTTTTTGTGGGTTCCGTGTTATATTATCATTTTTAGATTAAAAATATTTTCCTAATTATGTTAAATAAATATGGAAATAAATATAAATATATTAAAATTACAATTATTTTATTTTCATGTAGTAATAATGATTTTTTTTAATTTACTTATTAAAAAAAAGAAGTATCAAAATATAAATTATTTTAAGATAAATTAGAAACACAATAATTTAATGTAAAATCAATACAAACAACATGTAATTTAAAATAGTACAAAATCAACATTTGAGGGAGACAAAACAAAATGGAAAACCAACATACAATTTCAAATAGGCAACTATAACAATTAAATATCAACTAGTGGGTTCAAATTGCTTTTACACATGTTCAATCAAGTCGGTTTGCAACTAACTATGTTTAACCTTATCATGAAGTCAAATATTGTTTTCGATATACGTCGCATATTCCACGATATGACTATGAGAAATATGAGTTGTTGTTCACTATTGTCTCTCAAATCATAAACTGGTATTTGAAATTTCAAATTGTAGCCGTGTCGTTCATCTTCGAAAATCATATTATGTAAAATTATACATGCTGTCATAATTTTCCGTAAAACCTCTTGATCCTAAAAAAGTGAAGGTCCATGAACTATAGCAAAATGAGATTGTAGTACTCTAAAAGCTCGTTCAACATCTTTCCTACATCCTTCTTGATGCTTAGCAAATAACTATTCCTTTGGACTATGTGGATATGATATAGATTTGACAAATGTTGACCACATTGGATATATGCATCAGTGAGATAATATCTCATGTCATAGTTTTTACCATTCATGGTGTAGTGTGTCATTGGAGCGAGTCCTTCTAGGACCTTATCAAATAGGGGTGAATGCTCCAATACATTAATATCGTTGTTTGAATCCGAGATGCCAAAAAATGCATGACCTATTTAAGTGTCATATCAAGCGACAGCTTCAAGTATGATTATCGGAGACCCATGATCTCCTCTAGTATACATGCCTTGCTATGCAACTGAATAATTTTTCCACTCTCAATACGTACAAGTAATACTTCCTAACATACAAGGAAAACGACATTGCTCAGCCATATTAAGTGTTCATATTAGCTTGATTAGCTTGCATAAATAGTCATCACCAAAACAAGCGATGACCCTTTAGATGAATTTTTTGACACATTATATGACTATGCCTTTAGTCATTCTTAAGTAGTCGTCTAAAGCATCACCTGCTACTCTATATACTAACATTTGAATAGTTGCAGTACACTTTTGTTGTGGTGAAGCACTAGGTTTGCCAACAATATCCCTCCTTTGTGTAAAATAGGATGAGTAATCCTATAGTGCTTGTACAATGTGTAGGAACACACTTTTTCTCATTCAGAATCTAAATCGAAAATGCCCATCGGCGCATACTAGCTTATCCGAGAATTAGTCATTATAAAGACGATTGTGGCCTTCTAAATGACTTCTATTTATGTACTTTCACTTACGTCTTCTAGTAGCGGTAGAACTATCGCATATCTTCAAGATCACTTGATATAAAACGAGCAATTAGCTCATATCATAAACTGCTCATTTCTGATAAAATAAATTCATCAATTGCTTTGTTGTTACCATTACTTTACTCAGATCAAAGCTACTTGAGCTACCAGTAGACATTATGTTTTGATAAGATGAACAATAGAATAGTATACATTTGGAAGTAGGAAAATTGAAGAGTGCATTTTATGAAGATATATCTGTTTTCCATTTATAGAACTTCAACTTCAACAGCTAGTTTTACGATGGCTAGTTTACCATGAAATAGTTCAAAAAGAAAAAACAAATACAAAAAATAATTAAAATGCCAGTTTGAAGCCATAAACGATGTTTTTTTTACCTCAAATTTGCAAGCATAAGGTAAACCCCTATTGCTAATGTAGACCTCTAAACGAGCTTCATTTGGACATATTATAATAATGATTCTAAGTTATATACCAAAAGTTATGACTAATCAAAGTTTCGACAAGTGCGATCCAAAATAATGATTACTAACTCGGTTGAGGCATTAACTGTGGCCACAATTAGGATGCGACCCAAAATCAAGGCCAAAATTCTAAGTCTGTGGCAATGATATTAGGTCGCGGTCTGGGTTGAAGCAACAGTTGAAGCCTCGATCCAGGCCGCTATCACATCCCGAAGGTACCCTAGTAGTAATGCATAAACTACACTCATATACTATTACTAGTTTACATTCAGAGAATGACATATTTTCAAATAGTAGGATCTTTTAGTTGCATCGATAAGAAATGACAAATACATGTAAACCATAAATTAGTAAAATAACTATCATCACAAGTCTTGAATACTTAATATTACAAACCATATTCTTGTTCTATATGTCTCCAAATACATATACTGATAATTCAAATATTAACTAACTTATAACTAGGAAATAAAAATAGATATCTTATTCCAGATATCCCATAGTCTTCCTACTTCTAAATTCTTACCGGAGTCATACTCCTGCAAGAAACTAGCTATGGTCGTAATGTCAACCTGAAAGGTCTTTATAGGTGTGAGCGAAATCACGAGTTCAGTGAATAACCAAACATATTACACATCAAGCAAGTTTATTAACAAATCATATGTAATGCAATAATCAAACATATCCACAGAGACAAGCTTGGATGATCTAGAATCCAAACAGGAAAAAAGATTTGCACCATCTTTTTAGGCTGAAGAACATTTACTTAATGACCCACCTGCCCAGGAGAAACTAAGTACATAGGAAAATCGATAATTTCTCCTTTTAGGATTATCACTTTAATTTTAGGATATTTTAACTTATCATTTCCTGCATCATACCTTAGAAACTCCCTAAGTATTAGTAATTTTAAAGCGATACCACAGGCGGCATCCTTCATTACCACTTAGTTCCCGTAGAACCGACAGAACAAAGACAATCTTGGAAGAACTAACATTTTAGAAAAACCAAGCATTAATAGAGAACCAAAATACTAATACGTAGCAAGCTGTCACCCATTTAGTATATGCAATAATGTAGTTCGTGTAATACATATTAGTTTTTACTTATAAAGCCAATAATTTTTAGTCCGGTTTATGGTAATCATACATTACACACACAACATATAGCATGCTTTTCTCAAATCATCAAACAATTTATATTATCACTTTTTATTATCTTAGTTTGTCAACAAAAAAAAAAAAAAAAAGCTCACAACACATACTCGATTATTTCCATTACAACTATATTATTATCTTTGCATAACATATGCCACTAGTTACAAACACAAACAATGCAATAGATTTGAGTTACTCATCTGCTCATGATGGCTAGTCGTAATAGTCTTCAGGGAAATCCACTAGTTGATCAGTATCACCTAATGAATGAATAAATAATTACTAATAAGATATATAGACATATACCTGTATAAGTAAATCCAATTAGTTGCCTAAGTGTCCTAAATTGATACTTGATTTAATATTTATTTTCATGTTGCTTATTTTGATCATATTTGATATTTATATTTTTTCATCTATGGTGGTTTCCTTGTCCTTTAATTAAGTCCTATAGCCCTTTGTAGTAGATTTTTAGTTATTATTTGTTCGGGTGTCAATCTTATATGTCTTTTTAAGTTAATATTTTTACTATTTTTAATATTATATACTATCATTTGATTATTATTATTATATATATCATATGTGTATCTTACTTAAATTTTATTTTTATATCATTCTTTAGTTCGACCATTTTAGGGTAACTAATATTTATTTTCTATTACTTATTTTCATCTTGTTTCTCTTTATCTCATTATATGTTGTCATCTGTTATTTATGGGGAATACATTATTCTTAATTATAACTAATTCACTTTTTCTCTTCTTATATACGTACCTATATAAAATAATTATCATAATTCTATCTTTTATTTAATTTAACTAAAATGTTTATTATTGTAATGTTTACTAAAATTTTTCACTTATCTTTTATTTAATTATACTAATCTTATATTGTTTATATTTATTCATTTATTAAGTTTTTATTTTCTGTCTTTCTTCTTCTTTATATATATAGCTGTTATGGACAAAACATACTTTGTCCAGGAAAAATTTGCATGTACACCGGCATCCAATGCTACCGGCATTGAACTCCAGATGACGATATTTGTGTAATTCTTTATGTATCATTTGTTCCATGTACACAAGCTCAAGGCCGCTAGTGTTATAACGTACGCTACCAGTGTAGGAGGTCTATGCCGCCGACATTCATTGATTTTACATAAAAAAAAAAAAATTACATAGCTTCTATTCCAGTGCACACCGTCTCAAACACTACTGGCCTATCCATGTATGCTGCCGGTGTTGAGCATGTACACTGCCAGCGTAAGGCCGGTGTAGGCACTGTTCATTTTCTTCTTCGTTTTTCTTCAATTCATAACTTATTTTTCTTATATAATATATATGATATATTTGTATTTTAGTTGCTTCTAAGTGCTTTATCAAGATCTACAACCATTATTCATGACATATCATCTCACGTAACAACTTATAATCATCATTCTATATGGTTTATGTGTTATACTACGTATATAGGGTGTTAAGGTTGGGTATTACCTTGTGTGAGCTGATGTAGTGTTGTTACACTCCTTCCCCAAGCTTGACATGAACCTTCTTTTGTTGATTTCCTAAGCTTGTTTAATGGCTAAGTTTGTATGGTTTGTTAACTGAGTTTTGTGTTGTTATTTTTTGAACTGATAGGGTGGTCTTGTCTTGTTGTCATTGTTGTTTTGGTGTGGTTGTTGCGGTGCTTCTTTTAAGTGTCATTATTGTTTTGTTTAGTACTTAACTAATGTGTATATTTATAGCAATGGAGGCAGCAACAATTTTGGCCAAGAAGGAGGAATTTTCTTCATCGAATTACAACTAATTTTGCATGAATTCTCCTTGCATTAAATGAGTTGCTTGTTTGGCTAATTTTCATTGGCTTAATTAATTTTTTCTTCGATTTTTAGTGCCCAACTTGGCTTGTTTTTGTCTCAAGAATTTGGCTGCCACAATTCTATACAATCCCAGCCACACATCTTCCACAAATTGCACAGAATTTGTGGAATGATTTATATAGTATTATTAATTAATTGTTTCTTTTAATTTTTGGGTAGTTTATTAAGCTAAATGAGTATAAATATGCTAGTTATTTGCGAATTCTATCTTTAAAACTTTATATAAAGCTTTTACAAATTTTCTAGGTTATTATTCAATTTAAATTTGAGTTTAAAGTTTACGCAATTAATTATTTTTATAGTTTTATCTCTCGCAATTAAGGTTTTTTAAGCTTAATAGGCCAATTTTTATTTCAATCTCTAAAGGTTTCAAAATTCCCTAACTAGAATAATAGTGTGATCCAAATATATATTTGGAGTCTAGATTGTGAGTTATGAATCTATTTTTGTTCTTATTGTGTATTTATAACTTTAAGGATTCATCCTTAAATTATCGTTTTCTAATTATAAGCTTTATTGATCATTTACTTTCTAATATATTTGAAATCGTGTTTTTAAGTATTTATATTTTTTGTGTTTTCGATACTAGCTATGAAACCTTGTCTTTAGTACCTATTACTATCTAGAGGATCTTATTTTAGGGTTTTAAAATATATATAGATTCATAACTACTTATGATCTTATTCTAGGGTCTTTATTGAGTTCTACGCTGACAATCTATTTTTATATTTTTATATCTATCTATTTATAGTAGTACGAAAATTATTGGGGTTTACGGCCACAACCTAAGCCTTGAGTGAGTCTGTGGCTACACTTTTCGGTCGCGACCATAGTCGAGGTCTCAACCTAGACCTTAACCCAAGTCTTTACCGAGTCTGTGGCCACAATTTCAGGTCGTAGCCTCACTTGCATCATTATTTATTGATATATCATTATTTGATAATGAACTGGTATATGTTCCAGAGCGATTGACCTTGAAGCGTTTACTTATGCTTTTTTCTGCAATTCTGAATTCAAATCTCCATTTAGGTTGATTACGCAATATGACCCGATAATGATCAACGGTATATAATTTATTCTCATTTTGTCCAAATAAATATGAGTATCTTTTATATAATCATGCTCACTTTTTCCACTTCGTCCACGCCATTTTATTTGATCGTAATAAGCCCCAAATTTTATAACATCTTTTGAGATTTTTGACCATCGAGCTTTACATTGTTGCCATTTTGTCTTAATGGATTTTTCTCATTCTCATACGATTGCCGCTTTTCAAATTCTTTAAGGACTCGTTGCCAAAATATATGTAATGGTTGATTGTTCCCAACAACTGGATCTTTACTAACCCTTAACCATGCGTAAATTAAAAGCTTATCATCATTTTGCTTCCATTCTTTTCTACGAGCTTGATCACCCTCATTTTCTTTTTCATCCTCATCTTCTAAATTTTTTGCGTAGAATATTATGGGTATTGTGAGCTTGTACTAATTAGTGTTTGTGGCGATTGATCTAAATTTGGTTGTGGTAGAGAATTTTCCATCAGATTGAATGGTTAAAAGTTTTCAAGTGAAAACTACAAAATATATTGAAAATATGGTGTTGTCATGCTTCTTGGATTATGACTAACATTTTGTGGGCTTTGGCTTATAATTGGAAAATTTAGAGGACATTTCAAATTAAGGATACCTTGGAAAAATGCATCAAATGGAAGGTATGATCCAATTTGTGAAATATGTGGTATTTAAAAATTTTATGAGTTTGTTGTATCATCATGTGGCAAATTTTGAGAATAATTTTGGTCTATATATAAGAAATTGTGGATGGAGAGATTTTCTAATAATTATAAGCACATTTTGAGAATTGAGAGAGATTTTTTAAATGATAAGAAATTATAGTGAATTTTAAGAGTAAAAAAATTGTAAATTTTTACATATTTATAGATAAAGAAATTTAAAAAAAAAATTGCAAGTGCAGGTGCATTAGCTAGAATAGCCAAATTTCATTTTGGCCAAAACGGTCATAATTTTTTATTCTTGCCACAATGATCATTTTTAAATTAATTGGCCTTAAATGGATTCTATAGGTATCTTATTCTGACAAAAGTTAGAAAAAGTTAAATAAAAATGAGTTGACAATCCTTTGCATAGGTATCCGAGCTAAGTACTTCCAATAAATGTGGTCTAAGAAAGAAAAGCTTAAACTAATTTCATAAAAATAGTAAAATTTATTACCTATTCATGACATTTAATGCATTGTTTTATTACCCATTAACAACAAACATAATATATAAATTTCAAAGTAAACCACATTAATTTATATAGACGTCAAATAAAAGGAAATCTTGGGAAAAAAATAAAAAACAAAAAACAAAACAAAACAAAAAAAACAAAAGGACATCTTGTTTGTTAATAATGTGAGACTTGTATTTGCATTTATAGGACATGGTTGTGTCTTAAGTTTTGTGATCTCATTGTTAAGTATACCACTAAATGTGTAAATGAATGCATATTTTGAGCTATTGTTTTTTAATAAATTGTTCTAGAGACTATTATTTTAATAAATGGATTAGAGACTATTTCTCTATGGCACAAAAGTTAAAACTATTTTATCGTTCACTTAAATTTTATTTTTTATATATTATTTTATTTATTGTATTTTAGTTTTATTTTTTAAAATAAAATTATTTTTACAATTACTTTTACTTTTTATATAAAAAAGTGGACAATTCAACAAGCAAAGCTAATTCTGGGCTAGATCGACCTATGCAAATGTCTAGGCTATGTCTTCCATGTCAAAAACAAAACAACAACATTAGATATGGTAGTACAAATAGCCATAAAAATTTAATTAGATATTAAATTATCTATTTTAAAGTATATATATCAAGTTAAACTATTAATAATTTTTTCACCATGAACGAAACTTAGCGAGTTACCAATAAACGTTAGAATATTGTCTTTTTAAATTAGTAGTCCTTGTTCTTGCAATTGGTCCAATCAAGATGAGTGAACTAAAAGTGAAAAACATCTTAAAATACTGATATGTATTAAACCCATAAAAAAAAGGAACCAATGGAGTTTTGTAAATGCATGGTTATTATGAAAATGATTCGACTTGGAGTTGACTGGCAAGAGCTGGAAAATGAGGGGTGAACCAGCAATCAAAGGGTGGTTCAATTTTTTACTCGACTACTAATTCACGTGAAAAACCGAAAATTAGTGGGTTCATGGGCTACTATTTTAAAACTTTGAAGAGATATATAGGTTCTTTATAGGCTTTGGAAATTTTGAATTATGGGCCAAAATTAATAATTTGGTAAAAGAACATATCTTTTCTTTTTAGTTTTAATATATATTTTGAAATTTTTTTTTCTTTCATAAATGAAGTTTAAGGAAATTATCTTATTATCTTTTTCAGTTTTTAGGAACAAAGTCTTAAAAGGAACAAAATTTTGTCTAAAAAGTATCTTTTTTATGATTTTCAAAAGTTCTATTATTTATTTTTATGAAAACACCTAAAAGGATTTTTTTTATTTTTTGAAAATGCCTAAAAGATTTTTATTGTGGTGACCGCCCAACAGGTCCTCATAGTTCGTTTTGATTTTTTATAAAAATTTAGTGCATTGATTTATTTTAGTTTGTGAAACTACTAAGTTTATGTTATTTAGCCGATTTGATTTTTCTTTTTTTTTATGAAAAAGTCCTAGAAAGATATAATTATTTTTATCCTGCTTTTGAAAGCTCTTAAAAGGAACCTCATTCTTGGAAAAACCCCATTTATGTTTTTTGGTAATTTTAGAAAATGAACGAGGATTATACTATTTAGGTTTATGAGCCAACAAAACTTTTTCATTTACATATATATATATATATATCCCATATATGGAAAAAAAAAAAAAAAACTCTTTCTTCGATTTTTTTAGAAATTTTCCCATTTTTATTTTTTATTTTTTTAGTTTCTATAAATGACTCCAACCTCGACCACCGCATCTCTGAACTCAACACACATCCCCTTGGATCTTGCACATCCAGATCAATGACTGGTGTCATAACCTTGAAAGATTGAGACTCGTCCTAAATAGGATGCTTCCTACTAGCCGCCTTCTTCTTGGTCGGAACCCTCTTCTTCTTCTTTGGTAGAATAGTAAGAACATTAGCTACATCCAACACCGGCATCTTAAGCTTTGAAAAAATATATCAAAAACAAGGAAATCGGTAATAAAGAAAAAAACAACAACCCAAAAATCTTGAACCCTCCTCACGGCGACATCTCTCTAAGTCTTGACTCGATAGGTGATGGGGGGAGAGAGAGAGTCCACAATCACACAAAGAATCATGGTATCCTCCATTAGTGATTGGCTTCCCACTCAGAAAGTTATTCACTATGAGCTTGACATTTAATTACCTCCCACCTCGAGAGCTCATATACCCGTCGATAGCTCTTTCAACGTCAGCATTGTGAGGCCTCAACCTCTGAGGCATTGTCTTATGAATTGGCTTGCACTAATTCACCTAAAAGCCAAACTGATGTTGGATGACTGACTTAGCTCAAACGATCCAAAGCTTCTTCTTCCAATGAGGACCATTGGAGCTCGTAAGTCTTCCAATGATGTTGGAGCTCTTAGATCACTTCGCGAGATACCTCCATCCCTTATTAGATCTTTTGAAGCAGTAGTATCTCGAGAGTAGGATCAAACTAGGATTCATGCTGATACTAAGGCACAAGGCCTCAAAGGCTACTAACATTTGCTAAGCATTTGGAAGCAATTGTGTAGGAGAAAGCTAGTGATGGTTAAAAAAACACTTCTTGAATGGGGAAAATTGCATCCGCAAACCAAAACTAAAGGCTTTATCATATAGGGAAAAAGCCCGCCCCTCGAGCAAATAGACCGAAACCGAGGAAGAAGAAAGGAAAACCTCTCAATCCTCTAGATAGGCTCGCATCCCACTCCTTTAGTATTCCTCAAGCTCAGCGTTAGTAAGCATGTTGTGAACTCCGTATAGACCATCAGAAAATGCCCTGCTATGACGAGTACCATAGGGCCTTTCCCTTTGCCATTATCCATATACCCGTCTAAGGGAATCTAGTACACCGTTTTGGTAAGTTCGGCATACCAACCCAAGAAAGAGTTGATGCCCGTTGAGTTCCTCTTGTCATTGTGAACAGTCGAATATCAGCCACCACCTAAAGTCTTACCACCAACTGAAATACTTGCATCACCTCGCCAGCTTGACCTTCTTGAGCTAATGATCACCTCTCTCTCATCCCTTCTCACTCTTTTGTGAACTTTTGTATCCTACTGTCTGAGTCGTGTGAGAAAGATGGGGTATCAAAGTTACCTAAGCCCAACATCGCTGAAATCTCAAGTACTAGAAACATTGAGAAGGCGATAAGGATTCAAGATAACGATTCTCTTAAGGAAATATGAATGTACATTGAGGAAATGCCCATGGAGCACAGGTATTTATAGGGGAGAAGGGGGAGATATAAAGGCTCAAATCCTTCGAGACATGTAAGCAGGCCTCAAAGCCCTAACATTAGAACCAATTATCGTAGCTATCAAATCTAGGGAATAATTATTACTGAAAACTTTCAAATCCATAGGGCCCCTCGGGAAACCGTGTGTCCTCAACTACAACAAAGCGTACTAAGTACAATACCTAATAGGAAATCAAATAGCCCTCCGCACAAAATATCTACAGCATGGGGATGGAACTCAAATGAGAAACATAGCTCGCCCAGAACAAGTATTGACTACCTTAACCATCAACCTCATGCATTAGGCACTCTCCTTACTTTCCCACAACGAGAGTGAGGGGAAAAATGTTGATAGTAGAATATAATTCTTGGCCCACTTGGTCCAATGGGCTTCGAAGCCCTTGATACACTGACTAGTCCCAAGGAGAGCATGTGCTTTTGATACCCGAACTTCCCTAAGTAGCAAAAAAGCCCAAGATCTTATCTCTATTAACGATACGAGATCTCCTCAAGGACCTTCACCTTGGGGGGCTTGGCTAACTAGCAAAGTCAACCTCATGATCTCTATCCAAGGCAAGCACTCCAGTCATGTCTAGTGATTGAGGGAGACACCATCAACTCGGCCTCACTCTAAAAAGCCATGACTCCTCAGCTCCGGTACCCTTACTACACTAGGTACCTAGTTAGCTACTGAGAAGCAACCTATTCTGGTATGACCTTAAACATTATAAATACTCCCTTTCCCTTTTAGGGAGGGGGATAAGAAAAACAAGAAAATAGGCGAATAGGAAAAGGAAAAGTAAACTTGTCTACCTTTTTACAGACACATTGTCCTTACCTACAAACTGACTTAGGCGTTGGAGTATCTGCACCGGGCAACCCCCTGGTGCCCCTCTAACCTTTCTTTCGTGTTTGCAGGAGCCATCTCTATCGGCCCAAAATCAGCTCGTGTAATAAGGAGGTTTCCTAGTCCTTAATTTTTTTAATTTTTATATCCTTTTTATTAATCTTAACTTAATTAATCTTTTCATATTTTAATAATTTTTAATTTTTATTATACTTTTCTACTTTTTATAATTTTTGCTTCATATTTTTTCCATTTTTATATTTTTAAAGTGGGAGCAAAAATGGGATATTAATAACTACTACTAAGTTGTAAAAGATGGAAGATTTTCGTAGCTATTCCGAAACACATATTGTGTATAATGTCAAAAGAGTCCAAGTTAATCGGGTTGGTGTAGTTTACTGAATTAGTTCAATAAGTAGATTTATATATAAACAATACATTAAAGAAGAAGAAGTCTTTCGCAAAGTATATTAACTGTAGTTACATCTAACAAGTCTCCAAATCATAGCAACCTATAAAGTTTTCCAATAGCTGAAAAAACGCCATAAACCATATAGTACGCGTCAAGATAATGAAAAATTTTGAATATCCATCACATGACATACTTGAATCTATGCCCTTACTATTGGAATGGCATCCCCTTAAAAACAATCATCATCCATCTAAGAAAACACAATCTGAAAGTTCAAAGACCTAAACCTACTTAATGAAATATGGTCAGAAAAACCACCATGCCTTAAGTGTATGCAAAGCATTTCTTCCAAGAAGATGCATTAGATATGGAATATGAGCAAAATACTCAAGATCAAGACGTGAATAAGTCAGGTATGTCACAGATGTCCTATGATCTGAAAAGAGAAATATGACAACATGAAAAGAGAAAGATGATACTGAAAAGACAGTACTGTTATTCTTTTCCATAGATCTTACAACTCCATATATAGGAGGAAAATGCTTTTCTTAACCCTAGACCCTTTGACCTAAGAATATACAATTGCTAAATATATACTGATACAAAATATACATATTCAAAGAAAAATAAAACATCTACCAAACATATACACAACTACTAAATATAGACATATATGCTAATAACCATAATATATAACTACAAAATATAGATACATACGCTAATACCCCTCCTCCTCCCTCGAAGTTGGAGGATGTAGATCACGAATGTCCAACTTGCATAGAAGATAATGGAATTGCTACTTCCCAAGTGCCTTAGTAAAGAGGTTAGTAAGTTGCTGATGAGAACGAATGTGAGTTGTGGCAATGGTGCGATCAAGAACCTTCTCCCATACATAATGACAATCAAGCTCAATATGTTTGGTTTGCTTGTGAAAGATGGGATTAGCAGCAATATGGAAAGCAGCCTAACTATCATAGAAAAAGCTGCATAGGAGATGTATAGAAAACACCTAAGGAAGCCAAAAAGATTTCAACGTGGCAAGTTCACATGTAGTGCTAACCATAGCTCTATACTTGACAGAAGAATGAGAAATTGTCACCTACTTCTTTGTCTTCCAGGATATAGGAGATTGACCAAGCATAATGAAGTAACCGATAAGAGAGAGTCTAGTAAGCGGACAACTAGCCCAATCAGAGTCACAATAAGCATACAACTACATTTCATTGCTAACATGTAACACAATACCTTGACTAGGATGAGCTTTCAAGTAGCACACCATACGCATGAGTGCATCAAAATGAGCTTGTTTAGGCGCCTGCATAATTTGAGATAGAATATGAATATCATAACAAAGTTCTAAACGAGTGATAGTAAGATAAATGAGTTTGCCCACTAAATGACAATATTGACTGGGATCATGAAAATCCTTCCCAACAATAAGAGCTAGAGAATGATTTTGGTCTAAGGGAAATTTAATTGGTTGAGCACCAATATACCATATTCAGATAAAATATCAAGAGTATATTTTCGTTGATAAAGGAAAAGACCATCAGAACTACGAGCTACTTCAATTCCCAAGAAATATTTTAAAGGACCCAAATCTTTCAATTTAAAACATGTACTTAAGAAGCCTTTGAAGTCTACACATGCATTAGTGTTGTTTCCAGCCAGAATTAAATCATCTACATAGATTAAGATGCTAAGAAATATACCATTGCGATGATAGGTGAGTAAGGAATAATCTATATAAGACTGAACAAACCTATATTGTTTCAAGGTACTACTTAATTTAGCAAACCAATTACGAGGAGCTTAACGAAATCCATATAAAGATTTACGAAGTTGACAAACTTTATTGAGGTGAAGAGGAGCAAAACCTGGAGGTAGTCTCATATATACCTCTTTTGCAAGATCACCATAGAAAAATGCATTATTAATATCTATTTGAAGTTCCTAGCTTTTAGCTACAACTGTTAATAAGAAACATCGGACATACGTCATCTTTGTAATAGGAGAAAAGGTTTCAATATAATCCAACCCTTCAACCTAAGTATTACCCAACACAACAAGGTGAGCTTTAAAACTTTCCACAATCCCATCAGGATTATACTTAATTCGATATACCCATTTGCAACCTATAGGTGTTTTGTTTGGAGGTAGGTCCTTTGAATTCCATGTGTCCATTGACTCCAAAGCCTCAATTTCTTGTTTCATTGCCTCACTAGACTTTGGATTTTGCATAGCTTCTTCAAAGTTCTTGGGTTCAACATTAGTAAAGATAGCAGCCAAGAATTTTGTATGAGCTGCATAGAAATTATTACAAGTAATATAATTAGCAAAGGGATAAGGCATACCTGAAGAGACCTTTTGAAGTGGGTTTTGAGAGATGGGATGAACAAGTTGAGAAGTGTGACATACATACTCTAGTAAATATGATGAAGGATGATGAATGCACTGCCTCCTACTTATAAGAGCTTGTTTATGAACATTATCACTAATTGATGGCATTAGTGAAGCAAAATCCTTATCATGAGAAGATGAATCACTCCCTTTGACTTTGATATTTACTAAAGAAGCAGAAGTATGCACAACAGACTCTATATGATCAATATATTCCACATTATTGACAGGATTAAGATGTTAGGATTGTAAACTAGATGAATCAACAATAGTGGCAAAAGGAAAGACTAATTCATGGAAGATAATATCATGAGAAACAAAAAATTGCTTAGATTCAAGATCAAACACCCACCAAGCTTTCTTACCATGTGGTTACCCAGCAATGCATCTTCTATTACAAGACTTAAATTTATCCTTTTGGCGAGGATTATGATGCACATAACATAAAGAACTGAAAGTTTTAATATAACTATAGGCTGGTTTTTGTTATAAAAGAATTTTGTATGGTGTTTTTCCATTCAGAAGTGGTGTGGGTGCTCAGTTAACTAAATAGGCTACAATAAGCATGCTTTCTCCCCAAAAACAAATAGAAAGATATGCCTTAAAAGGAAAGACTAGCTAAATTTAATGTGTCTATGTTTAATCTCCACTCTTCCATTTTGTTGGGGAGTGCCCACACAAGAGGTCTGATGAATTATACCATATTCTCTATAAAAATTAGGCATAAGTCCTATAGTGAATTTAAGCCCATTGTCACTTCTAATACATTTCACAAGCTTTCTAAATTGTGTTTTCACCATAGTGCAAAATTCAATTAATCTATTGTTTGCCTCACTTTTATCACATAATAAATAAACCGAGACACCTCTATTGAAATTATTAACAATGGTAAGAAAATAATGTGCACCATAAGATGAAGGTATATGATATGGTTCCCAAAGATCACAATGAACAAGCTCAAGACAATCATAAATTTTATTTTCACTTGTTGGAAAAGGAGATCTAGTTTATTGCACGACAGCATACATCACATAAGTCTGATTTAACATTGCCTATGCTATTACTTAAAATATTTGGTATAAGAGAGAGATGTTGTCTTGATGGATGACCCATACATAAATACCATAAGGTGTACGAGTCTATGTCTTTTTCCTTCATAGCCATATGTAATGCCACGTACTTATAATAATAAACCCCATCTCTCATTTCACCCACTCCAATCAAGTTCATTGAGGTGAGGTCCTGTATCACACAAAGCTTGCTAATAGATATTACAAAGCAATTGATTTCTCTAATAAGTTGCCCAGCAGAAATAAGATGACATGACAAATTAGGAACATAAAGAACACTTGTTAACACCAAACCAGAATTCATCATCACTTTGCCACATTTGATGGCTATAGCACAAGTGCCATCTGGAAGACCAACAGGAGATGGTATTGTTGTGATAACATTAGTCAATAAATCAAGACAACCTGCCATGTGATTCGATGCACTGCTATCTATAATCCAAATGGCTATTCAGCATACTATTTGAAGACTTACCAAATAGTTTCTCAATAGCAGGACTAGGTCCCAATAACACCATCAATTTCTGCACTTGTTCCACAGTTAAGGTCAGTATGTTGATGGCTAGAGAGGTCACATCAACAATATTCTTAAGATTATTGTTGCCACCGCTGCCACTCATTGTACCACTTGTGTATTGAAATTTTAAGTTTTAAGAGGTTTTAGGCTTTAGGCTCTGATACCATGAAAAGAGAAAGATGACGACATAAAAGGAGAAAGATGACAATGAAAATAAAAGATTGTTGTTCTTTCCCATAGATCTTACAACTCCATATATACGAGAAAAATGCTTTGCTTAACCCTATACCCTTTGACCTAAGAATATACAACTACCAAATATACATTGATACAAAATACATAGTCAAAGAAAAATAAAACATCTAGGAAAAATATACACAACTATTAAAAATAGACACATATTCTAATAATCGAAATATATAACTATTAAATATAGATAGATGGGCTAATTTGATCCAACAATAAAATCCATTTCTTTCAGTCAGGAAGAGTAAAAAAAAAATGTATAAGACATGGTACAAATCTTTAATAATCAAAGTTCATGGTGGTTCATTAGGATACAAGTATCTTTACACCAGACTTAAGTCTCTATGGAAATTCACAATAGATTTTGCCATGATAGGAAATGGAAATGGTTTTTACATGGTCTCTTTTAGTTTTGATGAACATTAAACAAGTAATACATGATGGACCTTGGTTTATTAATGATCATTTCATCACATAAAGAAAGTAGGAGCCAAACTTGTGTGCCTCAACATCAAGCTTTCGTTCAGTCGCAATTTAAGCTTGAATTTATGAACTCCCACTTGAATTTTATAATAAGAATGCTCTATTAAAAACAGGTAACCCAATCGGTCCAGTACTATGGATTGATACCTATACTTTCAACATCGAAAGAGGCCAACTCAGTTGCCTTTGCATCCAAGAAAATTTCCATGAATCCCTAAAGCATACAATCTACATTGATGAAATTCCATATCAATTATAATATGAAGGAGTCACAAAATTGTGTTATAATTGCAGATGCATAGGACATATTGCAATTAACAACTCAAGGCTTGAAACAATTGTGTTATAACTATGCAGTCCCATACAAACAAGAAGCATTAAGTAACAATACTGGAAATTCCCAAGATAAGCCTCCATATGATCATACTATAAATAGAAGGGGCAATTCGAATAGAGGTGAGGCAACCAATAAATATTATGAGTGGATTTCGGTAGAAAAGAAAAATAATAAACGAAATTAGATAAAAAAAAAAAAAAAAAAAAAGGGATGAACTCAGTCAATAAAGAAATAATTCTGGAGAAAAGTGGCGTTGTGACATCAAATCAGCAAAGTGTTTCCAATGATGGCAAATCCAAACTCGATCAAGCAAAGAAAGATCCGGTAGATAGAGATGAAACTGCAAACCAATTTAAGCATAACGTCTAGTACATTTAACTAAGCAAGTATAGGTCAATCAACAATAGTACCAAAGGATCAAATATTTAAAGTAAAGCAAGCCCCTGCAAATGATCAACCCAAAGCATACAATAATAAACACACCTAAAGACTCACAAGGCTTAAGAAAATGATCGGGGATGCAACAAATAGACATGAAAATGCTGATCACTTTCAAACTAAGAATTTAACATCCAAACTCAGATTTACCTCCAATTAGTAATCTGACAAGGGTATTTTACATCCTCATTCCAAACAACTACACTAAATCCATGATGACATTCACCAAATTGCGACTAATAGAGTATAAGTTCCTCCCAACTGTCCAATTCCCATAGATAAACTTACAAGTGACAGTAGAAAATGGCCAAGTGATTCAGACTTTAGAAGCATCAAGACTGGAGATCATAAAAAGAATACAACATGATCATAGCGACAACTCTAGAAAGGAGATGTTGCAAGCCCAGCCATTTAATTATGTAATGGGAGACAATGGATCAATCGATATTAGAAACAATATGCCAATGCCCCCAGTTTCCGATCCTACGGGGTCCACTACCAGCAACTAACACACTCAAGATTAAAAGGACAAAAACATTGTTTCTTTAAAAGAGAGACAAAACATTGGCAATGATAATAACCAAACACTCACCTTGCTAAGCGGCGATTGAAAATTTAACATCTACTTAATGGTTGCAACGCACTCAGATATAGAATCTCAACTACTCTCTTAGCAACGGAGATACCAAAATTTTAACGTATGAGACCTACAAAAAGAAAGGCATGGAATGTGAGAGGGGCTAAATCGCCATAAAAAATGAATGAAATTCTAGAATTGACCAACATCTATGCTCCTAAAATCCTCATTTTGCTTGAAACCAGAATGGATGTTGCAACGCGGCACAATTTCTACCATAAATTACCCTATGATGGCGTGATTTGTGTGGAAAGTGAAGGAAAAAGAGGAGGCATCTTCATGCTATAGAATGTGAAGATGCTAAATGTAACTCTAATTAGGCAAGCAATACAAGAGATTCATGTAATGGTTTGGGTCAGAAATACACATACTATTTACTTTCTTACTGCCATTTATGCAAATACATATTTTGATCAACATAAACTCCTATGGGACTCACGAAGACAATATTCCAATGATATAAATAACAAGCCATGGTGTTAAAAGAGATTTCAATGAAAATCTTAGAAATGGGGTGCGATAAGAATATATAAGCATCAAGCTACTCTTTTCAAACAATGTATTTCATATTTTAGTTTACTTGACCTTGGATATATTGGCACTAGATTTACAAGGTCAAATCTTAGAGGAATACAATAGCTCATACAAACCAAGATAGTTGGAGTTTCAAGGAACTAGCAGTGGAAAGCCCTTTACCCACAATGTGTAGTTATACAACTTCCAAGACGCTCCTCAGATCATAATTCTCTTTTATTAAAAACACATCAACCTTCACCTGAATTTCAGAATAGGAAATCTTTTAGGTACCAACCTATGTGGGAAACTCATAATACCTTTGCAAATTTAGTTAAAAATGTTTGGGAGACAATTAATAATGATTATATTAGTGCAAGGTCACTTTTACAAGTCCTAGCAAGAGAGTGGAATAAAATATTTTTGGAATAATAGGAAAGGAAAAGAAAGAACTACTCAAATGGTTGCCCTACTTGGAACATAAAATAATGATAATCCCACCAGTGACACTATGAACTTATAGTATGAATTGAGGTCAAAATGGGTGCAAGTGCTTAAAAATGAGGAAATACTCTAGAGAATGAAAGCATGCATTAGAAATATACAAGAGGGAGAAAGAAACACTAAATATTTCCACATGAAAGTGCTCAAAAGAAGGAGTAAGAGTAAAATCATACACATTAAAAATGCGGTAGGTGAATGGTTAACAAATGCAAATGACATCAACAAACATATCACCTACCACTTTAACAATCTCTAAACAATAGGAAAGCTATATGTCCAAAGAGATAACTACCTACCATAATAGTTAAGTGGCGAGTTAACTAAACATCAAAAATTATAGTTAGATAAACCTGTCACTCACCTTGAAATATATGATGCTCTGCAATAGATAGGATCATGGAAAAGCTTAGGGAAAGATGGTTTACATGTTGCTTTTTTCAAAAAAACATAGGAACACTATAGGTAATTCGGTAAGCTCCCTTATAAAAGCATGCTTTGAAAAGAAAAAAAATTCAAGAAGAGATAAACAAAACACTATTGGTCCTCATTCCAAAACAACAATGAGTAAACCAAATAACCCAATACCAACCTATGAGATTATGTACTAAAATATACAAAATAATTTATGTAACCCCCAGTATTTTTCCATATTTTAAAGTTGGTAATTAGAGAGTATATCCTACACATATAATGTATTGGAATACTAATCATCGGGATATCTTTGTTATAATTCTGAAAACTTCTCAAAACACTAAAAGTTAAGCGTGCTCATGGCCCAAGATGGGTATCCTTTTGGAAATGAGTGAGAATTTGCCAAAACAAGTGATATCTCGATGAATATTATTTCAAGGCAATAAATGATAGATTAGGAGTGAACTGCCATATTTTTTCAAGCATATTGGTTAGCAAACGATAGCTTAAAGATAAATTGTTAGAATTGAGATATACATAATAGGACCCGATATTGGATATAATTTGCAAAGATAAGACTCAAATTAATATTTTAATATTGAAAACATTAAAATGAGAATATTTTGAACATGTCTAGCCTCAAACCCTAATTGGGTTTTTAAGGCTCTAAATGCTAATCAAGTAAGCGAAAAACCTTAATATTACTCAATCGCGTAAATATAAAACACTAGATATCAGCTTAAAAATATCTTTTATAAGATTTGAGACCTACAAATAGTTTTCAACATTATCATCTTGAATTAATTAATGATTTGTTCCTATATTCATCAATGTATATTTGATATCATAAATTGTTCGTCTTATATACACTATAAGCTTTGATTCTTAAAACGACACTTAATTTCTCTCAAAACCATCCTAGATGCCTTGTTAAGTCCTTCTTACTATAAATCACCATAAGGAGGCTTAATCTTGTCCAATTCCCATGAAATCTCTTTCATTAATTGTTGAAAATGACATTTATTGACCAAGTCTATTCTACATTCTTCCACTTGCATGAGATAATTGAAAAGATCCTTCACCAGCCGGACATGATTCCTTAATGAAATAAACACCAGATTTTTAAAATTTTTGTTACACATATAAGATCTAATGTAATTATTCATGAACTTTTTCTCTCTCTTACACCAGCACTAGCACAACAAATAGACATAAAATTCATGATTTCCTTAGGATATTAACTTCAATTTAGTGCTTATTTATAGAATTTACTCAAGAATCAATACTTGATTACTATATATATTCATTTCAAGCAATTTTGGAACAATTCAACAATAATTACCCACTTTTGAGCAAAGGATCAAGTCAATTTTGGGTAATAAGTGGCATTATAAGGAGTTATAAACTATATATATGAAGATTAAAAGCCTATCACGCCCGTTACCAAGGAAAAAGATGATCAACGACCATCACCAGATGCATCTCGGGCATGATCTTTTTTCGATGAAGAAGGAAATCCCATTTACCTTAGCATCATGGGCGTTATAGGGAAAATTACAGAGATGATCACTCCCTCTATCACCCCCATGATGAAGGGTATAGTTGGCCTTATTTACTAATTTTTAAAGACCAAGGTGATTTCTTGGAAGGGAAACATACGTGAAACATTTCCATAGAGAGTTATGTCTGAATGGGCATCTTGTCTAGGGTATAAATAGCTTGCAACCCTTAGGACAAGAGAACGATTCATACACATTTCCACACTCTATCATCTTTCCATTGTATCATTTGGATGATTTTAACATTTTGGGGAAACTCTCCCTCCTTGTAGGATGGAGAGGGTGTGTTCATAGTGAGTGTTATGTTCATCCATGTGTTTAGATTCATAATTGTTGCCCTGAAGAACTCAAGAGAGTCCAAGAAGTGTGTCATTCGTGTTGTTCGATTGAAAATACTTCAGATATCAATTCAAATTCATTTAAAGGGGTTTTTTCTTCTCTACTCTTGTAATTATGTTTCTGTTTTTATTAGTTGTTTGTGTTTACTATTGTGGTATCATGTCTGAGTAGAGAAGTAGGATTTGTTTTATCACCTAAAATTGATCTTAAATTTGTGAATTATCTAATAATTATTTAGATTTAGTGAATTGAACTTAACAAATTCAAGAAGTAACATAGGCACACAACATATTTCTTGATTAGATTTCAATGAAAAACATCAAGAGATGGTTCCATTGAATAGATTTAATTTATTGAATGAGTTGCTCATAATAATGGAGATATTATGATGAGAATTTTTGCATTTCTTTATGGGAATTTGATAATTACTAGACTTAAAGCAATTTTAATTGGTTGTTAACTTAGGAGAGATCCTAATAGACTCAAATAAAACAATAGGTGCACTTGCCTATGCAAATCGAGTTAGGAGTAGAACTATAGGATTATAAATTATTAAAACTTGATAACCTATTAAAGAGGCCATCAACAACACACAAACATTCTCTTTAAACCACCACCTTTAGCATTAGAAAAATCCCTAAGAAATCATACACAAACACTACTTGCAAAATCCTTGAAGAAGTAGGTGAAATAATCACACAAAGGCTAAAAATCAAACTAAGGTAAGAACTTTTTCCTAACAATCCATTGTGTGAGAAATTCTAAGTTTTATAAAGCTTCATCAATCTTTTCCTTACCTAGGGTTTCGTCATTCCTAGGAAGAAGAAGAAACTATCTTCCATTCTTCTCAAACTAAGGTAATTTCTAACTTTCTCAAAGCTTACATAATAAGCTTATTTTTATCATTAAGATTATAAACAATCCATACTTCATTCAATTTATTAATGCATACACATTTCATTGTTTAACATTAAGTTTAGTAAGTATCATGAGTGGATGAACTAAGTCAAACTTCAAAAGATTAAAATGCCCTTAACTTGGTGAATTTGATAATGTCTAGGGCCTTAGTACACTAGCTAAAAGCTTATGAATTAGTGTAACATTGTTTAGCAAAGACAAAGGTATTAGTAATAAGTTTAAAACAAAGGTAGAACTACAATAAATACCCATGCTTGAAATTTTGGCCAAAGGAAAGAGAAACAAAACTAAGTTAAACAATTAAACATGCTAAACACAGCCGTCTTTGAAGTGGTAACACAAATCACGACTACGATCAAGGTCGTTATCTCTTTAGAAACTAAAATCAATATTAATCATGGTTGCGGCGTTAACTGCACCTTCGTTGAATCAATATTCAAGATCCATCATGGTCGTAACTTACCTCAAGATCTTCTTGGAGTTAAATACCCTGCACATCACAGTCGTAATCTATGTTGTGATCAACCTTGAGATAATTTATACCCAACCACTCCACAGCTACACCTTAACCTGCAGACTGAATTGTGAAGCATTTACTTTCTCTCTCACAAATTATAACACGCTCGCACCTTTGCCTGCAATCATATTGTCACGACCCTAAAAAAGGCCTAATAGGATTAATTGAAATAATCATATCACGTATGCATATATAATATGAGAATCGTTTTGCAAGTCAGAGAATTGCAAAACTCTACTTGATATTTCCAATATAAATTTTAATTGTATAAAAACATTTTGATAGATGAGGAAATACGAATTCTCACAGTCTACCAAAACCACAGAGAATCAGTATCTCCTATCAAAAAATAAAATAGGATAGATAAACTACATATTACAAAGTTTCAAACTATTATACAACTAATCTAATCCATTCTAAGCTTATCTTACACATTACAAAATCGCCAACTTAAGCACTAAACATATAAATCACATTCCAAGTTCATTTTCTTATCTTCAATACTTCATTGAAAGTAAATTTTTTCTTCACACAATCCTAGCTCACTCTTAGCTTGAGCTATTCCTGCATAAGAGCTATAGGGGTGTAAGCTAAACCAGAGCTCGGTGAATAACATGACCAAACCACACATTACACAAATTTCAAGCAAGTATTATTATCAAACATATGAATTGCAATACTCAATCATATGATATGCATAGTTCAGATGGACAGAATCCAAATTAGTGGAGATTTACGCCCTCTCTTAAGGGTTAAAGGATCTGCTCAAGTCATTCATGCCCAGGAGAAATTGAGAACTAAGGAAGGGAGAATTTTCTCAACTCATTGCTATTTACATATATATTATTAACATAACCCTAACTTCACCTTAAAATGAACAGAAGGAGGATTTCTTTTGATACTCATTTGTTATATATATACATATATATTATTAACATAACATCCACTTCATCTTAGAACCTCAGAAACTCCCTAAGTATTTATCCTTGAAGCCAACCCCAACATAGTTGACGTCCTTCAAGCCTACTTAGTTCTTGTGATATTGACAACCTTATAGTAACCTTAACCTGATTTACTGGTCTCCCAAAGCATTACTATAGAATCGAAATATTAATACGTGATGTGAATACCATGCTAATGCAATTTATGCTGTCGTGCAATGCATTTCCATTTTACTTAAGGGTCAATTAAAAGTTATACCATATTACTTAGTGACCACATCAATTATCAAACACTTATCAACATAAGTAACTCAATTAATACAAGAAAGGTGTGTGATCACTTTTATTTTAATGATTTGTCAAACAATACAATCATCCAACAACATACAACTGCCCAATCCCCACATGTAGTTAGTTATGTTTATCTTAATATAGGTCCAACTACATTATAAGCACAAACAAGGTGATGAGGTCAAAGTTACCCACCTGTCATCTAAGCCAAGCTATAGAAATCTTCTAGTGCTTCTAAAGGTTGATTTATTTGATTCTCCTGCGAAGAAGAATAATAATTTCTCATCAATTTTCTTAATATATACTTTATCACATTTTAGTATTCGAACTCACTTTTAATTCATTATTTTATATTTGATTGAAATATAGACTTATATTAAACCTATTTGATCATACGTTAATTCGAAACTCCACCATAGCTGTGAATATTGCCTTGCTAAGATACGGACAATTCTCTATTGTCTATTCAATTGTTTCTTTTCCTTTGTTTATAAACCATTTATTATAACAACATTATCATTCCCTTATCATTCATATAAGTATTTTCATAAATTATTAACTTATGTGAAAAACTCAATTGTAGCAAACATACATTTGAAACAACATATTCTCTTTACTAAACATGGTCTAATCCAACATATTACAATTGTATTATTTCCAGGCCATTTATAAGCTATTAAGTCTATTTTAACTTAACTTAGTCGAATTAATTAAATTTAACCAATCTAATTCCTTTTAGCCTATCAAAGTGCATTAGGTTAAGTTGAGCTTAAATTTGTTAACTAACTCATTTTACATCTAAAATTCATATTAACTTGAGTCTATGTTAACTTAATCTTAGCAAGTTGAATACACTTGATCAATTTAATTCAATTATCTCATTAAAGTTCATTTTACACCTAATATTCATATCAAATTTAGTTAGGTGTTAAGCCTATTATATTTCAATCTATATTTAGTATAAACATGACTTAACTTAGTCAAGTTGTATAGAATTAATCATTTAATCTCATTACTAAGCCATATTCAATTATCTCTCTAAGTCATTACCATATGTTTTATTATATTCTAATTAATCCAGTTCATTTTAGCTCAAAAAGATTCATTAGGCTATGTTGAACTTATTTTGATTAACTAAGTCCATTTTATATCTAAGAATTCTAAATTTGTGTTATAAATTCCTTAGTCTATTAATCCTTAAGAAATTATAAAATTTTATATTCAACTACATATATTTAACTAGTGAAATGAGTGTTTGATAGATTTGGATATGTTTGGACTTGTTTTGTGTTGTTTTTGTTTATTCATATATGTTGTAGCTTGAAACAAATAAATTTAGGCCTTGATACTTTTAGAATTTCCAAAAACTTAAAACATAAAGGTTATAGAACTCTTTTTAAGGTTTCCGTAGGATTTTTAATCACCTCAATCTGTGTTTGAATGAAAAAATTATGACCAAAATACAAAATAGTGTTGTGACTAGTGGCTCGTAAGGGTAGAGTCACCTTTGTGATTTTTGAAAATGCCAAGATCAAAGGCTAGTAAAGGCCAAGTCATGCCCATGATTTTTTAAGACATCAAGGTCAGATGCTTGTAAGGCATGAATCACCCCCGTGACTCATCAAAACATCAAGGTCATAAGCTAATAAAGGTCGTGTCATGCCCATGATTGATAGTTTACCATGTCGAGGTAAGTATATGGGTCTAGCCGGGCCGACCACATCAGGCCGCGAATTAAACAGGTTGGCCATTTTGGCCCATTTATTTTCCAAGCCCAAGCTAGGCCCACTTTAGCCTGCAAGCTAAACGGGTTAGCTTGTGTGCCAAAATGAAAAATTTTAATTATTTATTTTTTGTAATTTTTTTTGTTAGTTTATGTGAAAATTAGAATAATTATATATTTTAGAGTTTTATATATATTAAAGATTAATTTTGTTACTATTTTGATTACTTATATATAAAAACAAGTTTTTAAATGATTTATTAGATATCATATTATAATTAAATCAATAAATATATACTTAACAAAAATGTTATAATAGTTGTGGTGCATATATCAATCAATTTTCTTTAATAATATATAATAAATAGTCAATAATATATTATTATATTATTCTTATTCTTAAATTTTTTTCTCTCTTTTTTTTTTTTTTTACTTTTTAAGTTTTTGTCGTGGGTCAAGTTGCCCCATTATGGGCTAGCCCACTTTGGCCCGCAAGTTAAAAGGGCCGAGCCAATTTAGCCCGCTTTTAAATGGGCAAAAAAAAAAAAGGCCGCAACCCGCTTTTTTAAGTAGGTAAATGGGTCGACCTATGGGCTACGGCCCATATGCCTAACTCTATTACCACGAGATACAAATTTCTTTATTTCTTTTACTCCATTTTAGCTACTTATTTTCATTCTACATCAACCAAAATACCATAAAAGCAACATACAAACTCATTTGCATAACTTGTGACATTTTTATACTCATACTACTTCATCAAACATCTCCAAATCACTTCATCAAACTCCTTCTCCACTCATGCATAACAACTAGCTTTTTAGTTACATGCTAATACACTTCTTATTTACTAATTTTATCACATGCCCAACTTATATCAGCATCAAATCATCATATACATACATAAACAACAACTAAAGCAAATGAAATAACAAAACTTATCTTTTTAGCAAACTCATGCAATTTGTCTTTTCTCCTACTAATCTTCCTTAGTTCTTGAAGCTATTTGATGCATGATCCTTATCTTCTATCTTGTTTTCTATCTTCTATTTCTCCTACAATCTCTTTGAAATTGAGATTTAAAGCTTTGGGTTTAAAGAAGAAGAAGGGAAAAAACTTAGAAAGAAAAAGAGAAGAAAGAGTAAAGAAAAAGAAGAAGAGAAGGAAAAAGAAGGCAACAACAAAGTCAAAAGAAAAGGATTAAAGATTTTTAAAAGATTTTTATGGATAAGGGATGCAGTTTAAATCTTTCAAATGATTATATTGAGTATAGAAAAATAATTGGAAAGTAATTTCATAATTTATAACATAGAAATTACTAACTTAAATTGAAAATCTAGTTTAGGAATTCAATTTATAGAATTTGATATTTAGTTTGAGTTTAGGCTTAAAATTGATATTTATAAACAAGCACATTGAATCCAAAATTTATGGAGATTAAGGAAATAAGCTTTAGCTTAAAATGACTAGATAGAGTTTTTAAGAAATTTAGACAATTGAACTTAAAAATTTAGTTCTTTTAAAATTTGAAAGAAAATGAATCTAAAAGAGATAGTTGACAAAAATTGAATAGTTTGGTATATAAAGTGGGTACTTGAAGCAATTAGATAATTCGATAGAGATATTTGAAATCTCAAATTTCGACATAATCTATTTACTAATTTACTTATATCATATTATCTATCCATACTTTATTGTTTACTTAAGTTGAACTATCTAAGTTTAATATCTAAATTAAGTTCTAATCAAAGTTCATAATGATTCATCATATACTATTTAATTAAATCATTTCTAACTTAAATAAACAAAAATTTTGATCATCTATTGGTAACCGATATTCATATTAACTTTAAACTTTATAATTCAAAAACTTTCAATCATTTTAGGATTTATTCTTTCACTTATGCTTCCATTGTGTTGTTCTGATAAATTTAGATTAATTTTGATATTATGTTTCACTTCCATTGAAGTTTTGAATTATTGACACTCTATTATATGTGTTGGATTTATCTATTTTAGGTATTATGATTTCATTGTTTCTTCCTTTATAACATTTATTTGATATTTCTTACTATTTTTATTTACATGAAATGTATTGAGATTTACTATTGTTTAAGTTTAGCATCTCTTCTTTCATAAACATTTATGATTCATCATTTATTTCTTGATTTGATAATTTGGAAATTTACAATATTTCATTAACTCAATATGATTGATATTCCATGTAATATAGCATATATAAATCAATAAGATTTAGTTTAGTGATTTCAACCTTCACTTACTCAATTTTTGGAGAAGACTCAGACTCAACAAAGACAACTGACAACTCAACTCAACTCATCTCCAAACCTCATATGACACATAATGACACAATATTAACTCACACAACACAACAACTCAACAATTGAAGGTTGTAGGTTCACTTTTCCTTTCTTATATGTATATATATAACAATGTGTATATGAAACATACAATGTTCATATTCCTTTAATTATCAAATATGTGATATTTTACAACTTTTATTAGTACTACTATCTTATTAAATTTGAAATTAAGATATCTCATTATGCTATTGAGTTATTATCAATTATTGATTGTGAAAAACTATGGAAAATTGTATTTTGAAATTTTGTTATTAACAATTCTAACTTTTAGACAACAATTAAAATGTTCATCTTTTAATTCTTAAATCGCAAACAATCAGGAGTGATTCTTGCAACTTTTCTTAAAACCTTTTTAAAATCTTACATTATTTACTTAATGATTTTCATACTCAAGTTATATAAATTTGGGTGATTACACATACAATGGTCGTGACCATGCTCGTGAAACAAGCGGAGTAAATATCTTTTCTTTCTTACCACCTTGATCACGCCTGTGATTAGCTACCTTATCTCCTCGCAATCTCAATCACGCCTATGATCTACATCTTATAGGCAACATTTTGAAAATTTACAACAACTTTTCCATTATATCTCCAAATAATATAAAGACAAATAAAATAAGGAAATTATAACATGGGTTTAGAACACTTAGGTACTAATAGGAATTGTTGTTTAGTTATACATTTAGTAATGAGTATTTGTTATCTTATTTCAATAGGAACTATAGATAAGTATCTTGATTTTCTAATCAATTACTACGACAACTAAGCAAGATGTACATGTGAATAACTCTAATCTTTTCACATTGTTTGTGGTTGTAATATAGTGGCATATGTTTTAATATATATTTGTAATTGGCTATGTGTGTGGGGATCGGGATTAATGTATGCTACCTGGTGTTTAGATGATTGATAAGCTACAATAATAAAATTGATAATCACTCTGCTTGATAATAATTGATTTGTCTTATATTGATGAACATCTATAAGAAGCGATTGGTCACCCTGATAACCAAACCTAATTTTATTTGAGTATTTAATAAATGGACATGCATTACACAATTGCATAAAATGCATTAAAAGGTTGCCCTACTATGTATTGATATTTTGGTTCTATGGCATTGCTTGGTTTTTCTAGTTTAAAAAAAAAAAGACAGAAGAAATCTTAGTTCTACACAAGGTTCCTAGTAGTTCTACTCGATTCCCAGTAGTTATACTCAGTTCCATGGGAACTAAATGGCACTTAAAGGAACGCCGCCCATGGTGTCAACATGAAATTAGTTAATATTTGGTAGAGTTTCTAGGTTCCAAATGTAAGTTGAGATGATAAGGCATCTAAATATAAATTGATAAGTAACAGAGAATAATATTCCTCCTTTTATTAGTTCTTTGATTCTCTTGGTTGTGGTTGACCTGATTGGTTCCTAAAACCATGGTGAGAGGTCGAAAATCTACACACTGTGTGGATTATGGTCATCCAGAGTTATACTTGTCTCATTTGCTTGAGCATTGCATTGCATATGTAAGTTAATTAAACTTGCTTATCATTGTTTGATATGTGTTAAGATCTAGTTATTTCACTAAGCTATGGTTTGCTTTCCCCCCTATAGATTTGCTTGGTTATAGAAATCACCAAAGTTGGTCTCCACATGGGAGTTGATGGTGGTATTGGTTACCGATATGTCAAGTTATGGGTTAGTGAGAGCGTAGGGTTATGAGTCATAGTAATAATTTGAGGCTAATTATTTACATTGTGAAGTATTAACTGAGAACTCCAAGTACGTTTTATGTAATGTTTAACATTTATGTGATCTATATGTATGCAATAACCTTTTGATTCTATTATAAATTTCCTCTCCACAAAGTATTTTAGGTGTACAATGCTCATGTGTCCTTCTAGAAGCCTCAAATTGATTAATATAAATATCTGTGACTCTAGTTTGTCATATGGTGTACTGATATCATTAAGGTACCCTTGGGGATGTGACAATTTCAAAAATCATGGCCAAAAGGATATAACCACTCTGGATACCTAAATCAATCTAGGATAAACTAGTTTCATCAAGCAAAGGAAACCAATTAATAACATAAACATATTAAAAGAGCTATTACATTATGCTAACAAGAGAAAAGGAAAGGTAAAATGGATGTTTTTGAAATTGGACTTAGAAAAAGCCTTTGATAAAGTTGAGTTGGACTTCTTACAATATACACTTGAATATCTAGGATTTCCAAGAAAAATAAAAAAGCTAATGTTATTTGCCTTTAACAATTTCTGTGAAATCTTAATATATGGAACTTCATCTGATCCTTTAGTAAACCCCTGAATTTTTCAATCCTCTTAGAAAATAATCTTAGAGTTAAATATAAAAACCGAAACCCTAAAAAACGACCAAAGTTAAAACCAAATTCTAAACAAGATCAAATAAGGAATTTCTTAATCTTAAGAAAGAGAGGACCTTCAAAAACAAAATGGAAATCCAAATTCGATTCAAAATCTGTACGTGAAAAAATTCCTCTATATGATCCCTAACACATAAATCGAGACGATATATCCAAATAACACTCAATGACAAAATACTAAACCTTAAACCCTTTGATGAATTTTAGAATAAAAAATTGCAATTACCACCAAAAGTCAAGTAGAGTCAACCCATAACCCTAGACTTGACTAAACAATCATAAGAATTGTTAAATACTAAATAAATTAAAAAAAAACTTAAATTTTGAACCAAAAATATAAAATAGTTATAAATCCCAAAATTTTATAATCTTACAGGTAAATCTTAAAGCCGAAATTAAAATCAGGTTCCTCAAAGTCAACTAGGCCAACAACAAGCCTTAGTGAGACTAGATTCGGCAATCCCGCGCCCTTAGCCCTAGAGTATTAAAATTGAAGTAATCATAGATTATAGTTCGTAACAATATAGTGAAGCTTAAAAATATCAGAGTCGTCAAAATTTAATTTGTTTCGGACCCGAACGAGATCAGATTTCGAAAATCATGCCCCAATACACCGAACGGTGAAAATATTCCGATGACACCATTAAACTCGTTTAAGTATAAGGATTACAAAAATTTCAGTTTTAGAATTTTTCGATAACTAAAAATATTATATATAGCATATTTACACGTATTTTTCTTATTACCGGCAATTTATTTGTCTTATTTACTATTCATAGTACTTTTACTATTCATTACTATTCACCTATCTCTAATTTTCCGTACAACCTATTCTTACAATTTTCATTTCCAATACAACTTCACACCTATCATTCCTTATACTTTAATTACTTTTATTACAAAGATACAAACTAAATAAATTTCTCCCCCTTTACATTACCAAACTAGTGCCCGTCTCTCCTCTTTCTATCCATTTTATTTTATTTTCCTTTTCATTTTATTTAACTACATCTAATTGCCCTCTGCATTGATTTACAAAAACCCCATCTCCCTCCATTTCTTTCACACACTTTTTTTATATACCAAAGCTCTCTCAAATTCTCTCCACAACTATCCTTTTAAAGTTCTCTTCCTAACTCTCTCTTCTTTTCATAAAACTATCTTCCACATATCACTACAAATCTCTATCTTCTTCTTTAACCAACAAATACCTTTAGTTAAAGAAACTTCTACATATATCTTTTAAGTTCATGTAACTTAGCATGACCATATTGTGTGTTTCTTAAACTCATGGGAGTTAAGAAAGTAATAATATGTTCTTGTTTTGTTCTTATTCATATATAATCTTTGTTGTTATTATTATGTTGTTATATTATTATGCTCTTTACTTACTCCTAATCTAACTTCTATATATTAATAAATATAGTTAAATATATATTCTTAAAGCATAAAAGGTCACTAACCTAATATCTTATATTTATTACTCTTATTATTGCTCTTATTATTATGTTTTTTCTTTTCTTTCTCTCTTTTCTTTTTGGAACTAGTCCATTCTTAGTTCCAGGAAGACTTGATGAAACTAAGGCTCTCAATACTTGACCTTACTTATATGCTTATTTGATTCTCATATCTCTTTCTATCTTATTATGAATTATTCTTTCTCATAGTTACATAATCAAATTCATGCATGACCATGTTGTTGTTGTCTTAATAAAAATAAAAAGGAACTCTTTCCTTAATAAAGAAAATAAGACTAAACTCTCTTTAAAATAAATTTTATCACTTAGGAAAGATTTTCCATCAATGACTTAGAGTTTTGTTTCAACAAATCCTTTTCAAAAGTTAGACAATTCCATCATAAATTTTTAGTGATATTATTATGTTAGATTTCTTCAAAGATTTAACTAAGTAATTTCATTACCCACTCTCTTTTCAAACAAATAAAATAAGAATTTTTGTTTAAAATTTAACGTTGACAATTTTTTGTTACGCAAATTTTCTTAAAAACTTATTTATAATATTATCATAAACACTTTAACAAATACTAAGAACCAAATAACTTTTTTAAGTCAAGTTTAAAATCAACCCACTAGTTGAAAATCCACTTAGAAATAAAATCGATATGCAACTTAAGGAACTAAGTTTTAAGAATTAAAATCCATTTTCTTTTATGAAATTAAGGAAATATAAATAATAGCTATGATAATTAAACACTCACTTGTAATAAACTAAGGATTTTTCCAACAAAGGTCCATGTATTGAAAAATTATGAATTTAGAAAAGAGTTATTATGAGAATAAAAATTTAAAACAAGCTATTCCTTTAATTTTCCTCATAAGCTAAAAATTAAAATGTTTTTATATACAACTTAGAATGATTTTCCTCACAACCACATAAAGTTTTATCTTTTGGAAAATAATTAGCTAAAAGAAGTTTAATATAAGGATGAAATATTCAAAAGCCTAAATTAAATATAAAACCATGATTTTTTTATAATTGAGTTTCATCTTTACAAAATTTAAGAATTTAGAGTTTTAATTATTAATCAACTTAAGAAATTTTCTATAAGGATATATATTTAGAGTTTCATACCACCAACGAGTAAAACCGTGTCTTGTAAAATAAATTATTAAATATAATTCTTTTTAAATATGAGACCTTTGGGATTTCAAAATATAGTGAATCATGATTTCATTGTTGATTGAGTCACATGTTTACAAGTTAGCAAATTTAATCACAAGTCAATGAGTGACTTTTCACTAAACTCTATCTTTCACAAAGATAGTTTACTAACTTTATTTTTAAAACAACATTGCTAGAATCATGCATATAATATAAGCATGTGTATATATTAAAAAGGATTTTTCAAACTATATATATATATATATATTTATGTGTTTGCTATGGAATTTTTGAATGAAATAGAATTGGGAAAAATTACAAATTGAGGATAGAATTTTCATGCTAGAACCATAGTGATCCTTTTTCGAACCCAAATGACTTCGAATGTTCAAATAACCTTAGAAATAGATATATCTTTTTCGAGTAGATAGAAAACGACATTTTATTATACAGAATTCCAAGCTAAAATGAGCAAGTTATGGCCATTTTAAGTTAGGATTTCACATAACCCGAATTTTGATGAAAATAACAATATATAATTAGAAAGTTTGAGTAGAACTTATATGAAATACTCATCCCAAGTATTTCTTTTGTCTAGGTAACGAGGAATATGAGATTTCCTTTCTTGAGGATTACGAGGACTAAGAAGATTGCGATATGGATGAGTGAGTTCTTGATTTTGTTACTTTTCTTGTGCTTGTAGATAGTTACACTAGATCTATAGATACAAGATACAAGATAAAATGAACATGTATAGGGTATGGGTTTATATGTATATGCTCTTATGTATGTATGACAATGAATGCTAAGTATATCAGAACCCACAAATGATTGTTTAAGTACATCATTAATATTACATATTGCTTATGTGTATATGATGTTTGTTTGATCACTCCTAAGTATACCTTAATCATACTCGGCTTCGATATAAATTAAATAGACATACATTGCATCCATCGAGTCATATGTCAAAAGCTACTACTCTTATGCAAAGAATCAGAAGGTCCAAGGCCAAGATAGCCCGCGACCATGCTCATTCTTAGGAAACTAAGGCGTACTGAGGATACATTCTAAGGATGAGCCATGTCGATCAATCGCTGAGGGTAGGATACGCCCAAGGACTAGAAGCTGAACATCGCAAAAATCTTCAATTATTATTCCCTAACCTCTTATACGGAGAGGTAAATTCGATCTATATATGATTTCCGGATAACCATATATATTTGTGTAATCATGTGATTGTTCAATAGCATGCATAGCATATGCATGAAAATTAATAAACTTGTTTGAAACCACAGTGCGAGTAAAAGAGAATATCTCACTAAGCTCGTTGTAAGCTTACACCCTCATAGGCTTTTGTTGAAATAGGTATGTTCATGGTTATGTTTGAGGATCGGAATATTAAGGAAATCGTTGGCGAATCTTTGAACTCTTGTGAAAGGAGCAGAAGCATAGGATGAATTTACTTTTATCAAACTTCTTTCTAAGTTATATACAATATGTTAATGTTTTGAAGATTACTAGGAAGTGTAATTGTGTAATCCTAAGGACATTAGTAGGGGCATGCCCTTAAGAATTGTAATTGACCTTATTTATGTTAATATTAAGTATTCCTCTTGTCCGGTTATTCAATTGTTATCAAAGTAATCCCCCTGATGTGTCGTACACCTTGTGCACGATATAAAAGCCTTTGCATGACTAAGAAATTCATTCCTAGGCTTTAATATTGTGCACGATAGACTGCCACATTTAGGATACCTCTCAAGGCGTGACACCATTCCTACCATGAAGAGGTATTTGTCAAGGAGATCCAATCTCACCATATTTATTTATTGTGAAGGTGGAAATGCTCTAAAGGATGATTGAACACAAAGTTTTAATCCAAGCATTGAGAACCTGTCAAAATAAGAAAGACAAATTATAAGTTCTCCCATTTATTATTCGCAGATGATGTTATTTTAATGCTAAATCGACTACTAAATCATTAAATGCTTTTAAACAAGTGATAGAGATCTTTAGCAAATGACTAGGTCAAACGGTGAATCAAACCAAGTAAAAAATTTATTTCACACCAAATGTCAAGAAGGAATTAGGAGAGGAGCTAAGAACATCAATAGGATTACAAGACGCCGAGTCCATAGGCAATTATGTGGGAATCCCAATCAATAAGGGTAATAACTTAAAAATTGATCATTGTTATGAACTATTAGAAAAAATTAAAAGTAAACTGAATGGATGGAAGCAGCAGTTCTTAAGCATGGCCGGGAAGATTGGTATTAGCAAAGACAAGTTTACAATCCATACCGGATTATTTCTTACAAGTATCAAATTTGCCACAAAAGGTATATACAAATGTGGATCAAATCACAAAAAAATTCATTTGAAATGATGAGAATCAAACTACTAAAACATAATGGTTTTCATGGGAAAAGACAACCTTGTCTAAAGAAGTGGGTGCACTGAGATTAACAAATCTTAAGGGAAAATCTCAAGCATGGCCAATCAAACGTGCATTTGAGTTTCTAAATAGTGAAACATTATGGAGTAAATTACTAAAGAGAGGTATAGTAATAAGATTTGTGGAGATATATAGCTACTGATTTTCCACTATGGAAAGAGGCAGTAGAAGGACATGATTGGATCACTAAAAATGGAAGTTATATGATTGGAAATGGAAATAAGATTAAGTTCTAAATAGATAAGTGATCATACCTGAGACCCCTTTCAAAATTTTTCATGGTCTAATGAAGGAGAAGACTCTTTTCTTAACAGTGAATCAATGTTGGCAATCTGAAACCACATGGATTGAAGAGATTATCCCATACCCCATCAATGAGTGGTTAAAGGAGCAATTAGAACCGATAATACTACAAGTAAACTAAGAAGATCAAATTATGATAAAAAAAATAATAATACAACCAAAACAGTCCAATGAGCCACCATTTATGAATAATTGGAACCCAAACTTGGGCAACATAAGATTATAGATGAATTTAGACCTCCCCTCTCCATTCCAAATCTAAGCTAATCATATGGAGAGCCTTAAATAGCAGTCCACCATCTGGGCAGAGGATTAAAAGTAACAATAATCAAATTCAAGATATTTACCCTAGACGTAAACAGGCAAATGAAAGCATAGAACACTCATTAAGCTCATGCCTTTTGGTAAGAGCCATTTGGGAACAACTGGGGATACTAACATCATAAAGAGATCAATCACTTACTTTTGGCGAATGGATTAGAGAAAACACCCACTTACCAAGGATCACAAAGTGCAAATAACATGTCATGGGCTATAATCTTTGCAATGGGTCTCCAATATATATGGAAGGAAGGAAATGAAATCTTGTATCAAGGGAAAAATCGTAATCCACAAGTAGCCCAAAAATAAGGAACACTGCCATGGAAACATGGACTTATCTCAAGAAAACTTAATCATACCCAAGTAGAACATCAACAACTTGTTCAATACCCTAGCAAAGACAAATTACCGTTTACCTACATGTTTCAAGAAGACACAATGTAACCATAATAGCAGGAGTGATGCTTGATGAAAGAGGTGACTAGATAATGGGATTCACCAAAAACATACGTCAAATTGATATTTAAGGCACAAAATTATGGTTGATCTACTGGGGATTGAAACATAGCATCAATCTAAGGTTTAGGGATTTACACCTCATCACAGATTCCATTCATGCTTTCAATCTTTTGAAGAATAAACAATATAACATGAATAAATTTTCTCATCCTATTAATGCATGTAGGCAAACATATGTTACCTTGACCAAGCCACAATCTTTTGTGTCTCTGGGCATGGTAACAAGATCGCCGATAGTTTGACAAAGTTACAAAATGTGGAGATGGAAGATGAGATTGTACTTTTTGTTCCACCAGGGATGGTACTAACGGTTTTGGTTTTCCCATTTATGTACAAGGATAACATCAAGTGCATATTTTCTTTTGTTAAAAACCCCAACATGTGTGCAAGAGTAGACGATGGAATGTGGGTATGTAATGAAAGTGGGGATATACCCCACTAACTCTATGCTTTTATTTAAATAATATTATTACAATTTTACTAACTAGTTAGGAATTCACACAATATGCGATTAGTAAGTAGAACCATAACTATAAAACAAATTTACTTAAAATGAACTTATACAATAAATTTGTTTCACTTTCATACTTCTTCATAATATTATAGTGATAATTCACAAAATGAAAATATGTTTTCAATTATTTGTTTACTTAATTTTTTTCAATATTATAAGGTTTTTTTTTTATGAAACATCATAGTATTAAAAGATATGAAAATGAAAAGATGTAATATTTCATGAAATATAATATGACAATAATATTAAAAAGGTTCTTATATGAATTTGAAAAAGAAAAATGTATTAATATGGAAAGGTACATAAAGGAAAAAGCTTATGAAATTATAATGTTTCGAATATGAAATAGAGAAAAAATGGTATTAATACGAAGATGTACAGAAAAAGAAAATCATATGAAATTACATATTGTAATAGAATAAATATGGAGTATAATTTAAAAAAAATGTTTTAAATAAATTTAGTTTTTATCAAAATGAGTTTAAATTCATTTTTTGAAAAGCAGAAACAAAAATTTTTTTAAATCAACCCTTAAAAAATTTTGAATGGATATCCGACCCATTAGGTCATTATTGCATAGTCAGCTATACAACCAATCTCAATTCATCAGAGGTCATTTTGCCTTGTTGGAAATAAATCCATATTAGTGAATGATGTAACTGCTATGTATGCGAAACTTTAAAAAAAAAAAAGAACAAAAAAAAAAAGAGTACGAACAGTTTTTATTAAGAAAAAGAGAGAATGTAGTATATAACAAATAAATACCCATACTTTGATTCCAAAATTAAGAGAGAAAAGAGATAGAGAGTGAAGTATATAAAAAATAACTACACATATTTTAGTCCCTATTTTTCTGACACGAATAAATAACTTAGATTCGCTTAATTAAAAAATAAAAAGCTGGGTTCACGAGACTTCAAAACGAGGAAACTTCCACATAGCAACATCAATGGTGTTTCCACATGACAGCTTGATTGACTCTTGCCATAAGGAATAGACATCGTCATGGTTTCGGGTCTTAAAATTGAGGAACCGGAACCGGAACCGCCTCCTACGGTTTCGGTCCAGTTCCATAAAACGAGCAATTCCCAGTTTCGATTTTGAAACCGTGGAACCTCCTTTTTAAAAAATAATAAAAATAATTTTATTTTTAATAAAATAAATTTTAAAATCAAAATAATTTTTTATCTAAAAATATTAAATTATTTAACCAAATCTTTTGAAAATTTATTTAGAATGCACATTTATATGTATACAAACACAATTAATATCAGTCATAATTAGTACTAAGATATTATAAAATACTTTAGAAGATAAAAAGAAAATTACAATGCAAAAAATAATCTCACATTATTAAAAAAATGAATTTTGCTTTTAAGAAAAGTTTATTTAAACTAATTATGTATAATTTTAAGCTGTGTTTATTTTTGTTGTCGATAATAACATATTAAATATTGTGAATAAGTAATAATTTTACTATTTATATGAAATAATTTAAATATTAATAATTATATTTTTAATACTATTTTTTATTTTTCTCAATGGACCAGGGTGAAACCGCTGGTTCCAACGGTTCTAGCGTCAGTTCCATCGGTTATAAGCCAAAAAACCGCCTAGGAACCATGAACCTGACGGTTCCATAGCCGGTTCTAAAACCGGTCAACCGGTTCGATTCCAGTTCTAGAATCACTGGTGATGGTTTCGATTCAGTTCTCGATTTGAAATCGAATCATGCCTATTTCTAACATGAAAATCTAAATAACATTATCATGTTTTCAAAATTTAGCATCCAATTTAAATAAATAATAGGTAAAATATGCCATCCATCCATGCAAATTTTCACTACCTCTATGGATACCACATTAAACTTTTTAAAATCATTCTCTTCATTTCAATTCTTTTAACCGCTGCAACTTTTATTACATTACTATTATTTTTGTATAGAAAATAATACTAAACACGATTTCTTTTGTAATTATACTATTATTTTGACTTTTTTATAACTATTTTGACACGGATGGAATTTAACATGTAAACTTATCTTAAGCAAAGTAGATTTTAAGCTCGATTTATTTATTTATATATATTTTTTTATTTACTTTGGGATGTTCACATATCCCAAACCATTATTGTAATAATCATCATGAAGAAAATCATCGATACCTAAAGGTATAACCCAAAATAGGTGAACTACGTATTAGTGAGGGAATATTACGTGAAAACGACATACCATATGCATATATAAACTATTATTATACTATTACAACATAAATAGTTGCACAATTTTTTCATTATTAAGCAGTGAAAGTTATGATATTATGAATAGGGGGTTAATAAAGTTTATTTCTCTGAAATATTAAAGTATAGTTGAATAATTATTCTATCTTAAAGAATTTTTTTTCCCATAACTATAACGGGAAGAGGATTCAAACCCATTGCATCATCTTGGAAAATCATTAATAAATAGTAATACCATCAGGCAGCATTGCAAAGATTGAAACTTCAAAACATTTGACTTTTAAACAGGCAATGCGGCTGGAGCTGGAGCTGGAGCTGGAGCTGGAGCAGGTGCAGTTAAGGTAGGTGGAAGGTGATGCAATGAAAAGTAGTTCATCGCTGAGGCAAAAGCATCTTATGAGACTACTACCCTGACTATTTTTTTACTGTTCCAAAAATCATTCTGTATGTTGACAGAAGGGTCCAAACTAAAAGGGTTGGTGAGGGTTATAAATGAGATAATGTTCAAGAAACAATTATGTACTCCTGAAGGAAAGATCAAAAGTCTTGTCAGTATTAGAATATGATAACACCGGCGCTTCGATTATTGCCAAGTGGCCATTCCCTTGGCTGCTTAAATTTGACCAATCGCATGGCTGTGCTAACTTTGACCATTCCCATGGCTACCAACTTTGACCAATCCTACGGCTGCCAACTTTGAAAAGGACACCTTAGCCTTGTTTTATATTCCATCCCTCCTATAAAAGCAATTCAGGACCTTCCTACTTGTGACAACACACAGAGTAGGGAACTAAGCTTATACCTAGATATGGAGAAAATAATTCTAGTTTTCCTTGTTGCTACGGTCATGAGCATGCCTCTAGCAAAATCGGAGATGGATCTACCCAAAGAAGTAGATGCATGGTATTATAAAAAGTTTGCCATGCCTAAAATAACCCGATTTCATATGTACCTCCAAACTGTTTCTTCTGGTAAAAATGCCACATCATACACAATAGCTCCACCACTTGCCAACCACTCTTCAACCTTTTTTGGTCAAGTCAACGTAATTGATGATTTATTAACCGAAGGGCCTGAGCTAACATCCAAGGCCGTCGGTCGAGCCCAGGGGTTCTATGCGTCTGTTGGGTTGGAAGAATATACTCTATTCATCGACTTGTCCATATACTTCACTACTGGGAAGTACAATGGTAGCTCTGTCACTGTAGCCGGTCGGAATCCAGCGAAGGAACCTTATCGTGAAATGCCAATTGTTGGTGGTACTGGTGTTTTCCGATTGGCCCGTGGTTCAGTTGTTTCGAGGACATACAATTATGATGTTGCTACTGGTAATGCAATTGATGAGTACGATGTTGTTGTTCTACACTACTAATTGGGCTAAGTCATATATGTCACTCGTATGATTAGTTTTTATGGAGACTATTAGTTGGTGTTTCCATTTCGCCCAGAGTCTTGTGTCATGCTTCGTTTGAGAAATAATGTATCAACAATTTTATTTTATAGTGATGAAATAATCCTAAAGATATTTATAATAAAACAAAGTAAATATTCTTTGCAGTCAACATAATTGAAAATATTGATCGCATCTATCGCCCATCTTATACTTTGCTCTCTTTGAAGTTACCCATGAGTTTTTTTTTTTTTTCTTCCCATGACCTACAAGGATTATTACAATGCGGCCACATAAGGTTATTGCAATGTACTAATGCGAAGAATCGAACTCGATATTTAAAGATAAGGATCTGTATCGTATGCTACTAGGCTACCTATTCGCTACACATGAATTATTCTAAGAAAAACAATTCATAATGGATTTTTTTTTTCTCCTACAATTACTTCTTTCAATGAGACCAACAAAATAAGGGAATTGGACGATCAAGTATATGTGAAGTAGTTCAACAATGAGCCACATTAAACTAGGTACAAATTTTAACCATTAAACAACATACATATTTGTCCAGTTAAAAAAATATATATGAGACCATAAAATTTTTGTAAAATGATAGCCATCATGTTCAATAATTACACTACTCTCTCCTTGATTAAAAAAAAAACAAACAACCATATTTTAAATTCAGCAACATAATAAAGGGTGAAAAAATGGTATCAAATTCTTTTCAATAAAACTCACAACTAGGTCTCTTATACACAGATCAGAATGAAGAAAGGGGTAAATTTCATTAAAAAAAAAAGTATTAATATTTAGAATCAATTTATTTGGGATATCAATATTTCGATTGCTTAAAAAAAGGCATCAAAATTCAAAGATAAGTTCATTAAAAATTTTAAGTGATTAAAAAGTAGATTTAACATTTTGTAAAATGAATTAAACAAGGTATTAATAATTGATCAATATGAAAATTTGAAAAAAGATAATTTAAAAATATTTCAAATAAAATTTTATTTTAACCAAATACCTTAAATGGATTTACTTCAAACACCAATGTTATGCACACATAATTCTCGGTACATTGGACAAATTGATATACAAGGATACAAGAATCTTCATGGAATTTTGATTTTTGTGTATAAATGTTCCCCCGAGAATTTTATGAACTGCAATGCCCGTTGAAGCTGAGACTGCCTCTTATAAACTAAAAGTTGAAACAATACCTGTCTCCTTTAGCACATATGAAGAGAGTATTTACAAGGCACAGCTGGTATTTGTACGATTGGAAATAATTAGGTTCGACACAATTGATTGACAAGAATCGTCCCGCTGCTTTGTCGTGGCAACTAACATTGACCATACAAGAAGAGCAGAAAAACAGGGTAATATTGAGTTACGGTAACGCTGTTGCTAAGGTCATGATCTTTACCTATACCTCAATCCGTTTAAAATAAAATAATAAAAATAAATCAATGTCATCATAGTAACCGTTCTTGGCTTAAATATAAATTATTAAATTAAGATTTTCAAAGGAGTGTTTCTAATTGTCTAAACTAATTGCAATCATCTTTTGAAGTGATAATTAGTCAAGCGATATTATATTAAAAAGATATATCTTTTAACGACATCAATATAATTTTTGGAAAAGTCATTTAACTGTTATATAATTGATACAAAATGACACAACCTTGCATTATGTTGTTTCAATGGAAATTTTTTAATGACATTTCATTTCACTAAAAAATTATCATATTAAACTTTGATCTATACGTATATATATTATATAGAAAGATATAAAAAAAGTTGTTATATATATAATTCTTTTGAATTTAGTATATTTTCGGCATAAATAGCTTTTATAATTTGTATCTTTTTATTGACAATGTTATTCGATCGCCCTTTTTTTCAATTATTTTATGGCTTATGCCTTTTTATTAAGTAAAATTAATTACTTTTGATTGTGTCTTTTATTTTAGTTACAAAGGATTGTCACTTTGCATAAAAGAGTTACAATATTTGCATAATGTAATATTAAATGATATAACTCTTGACAGTAATATATTTCTACAATTTAAAGGATTGCAATTCTTCCCACCTAACATGAGATTATATAAATATATAATAAAAATAATAATCAATATCATATAGTCCTAACACATAATATATATATAATGAAATAATAACATATATATAGTACTATAATTAATTTATTAACTTCCATTGTTAAATTGTTAATTATCCTGATCTTTTGAATAAATTTAATAATTTCTTTTATGTTGTACTCACAAAAAAAAAAAATCAATATAATGTGGGGTTCTATTACTTTTGTTATTATATTATCTTTTTAATTTTGCTTTTATTCTATAATACTTTTTGTGGTGTTATCTTTTTTTTTCTTTAAGTGGTATATTTATGTTGTTATTCTTTTCGCAAATAAAATGACTTATAATTGCAATTTTACCCCGCATAATATGCGGGCTTATAATTAGTTGATAATATAGAGTGAATGACAAGATAAGCACAGGGAAATTAGATATCCAAGTGGGTGTCTTATCAATAATATTTTGAAAAAGTGATATGTGTATCATCACCTCGATGCCTCATGTATCATGGTATGGCTCTTCAATCCATAACCATTCACTATTGGAACTCGAGGAAACTATGAGCAATAGCAGGTGAGATTTATTTTATGCATATTTAGTACTCCACTAAGCATTGGCACCAGAAGGAACATGGGTTTTATTTTATGCTTGGTAAATCATTTATATATTGCAAATTTTAATGCTATTAGTATTGCTTTTATATGGACAGATAAAGAGAGAGAGAAAACATTGCTCTAAGATTTTACTTGTTTCCTTTTGAAAGAAAAGAGGATCGGGAGAAGCACCTTCTTTCTTTGATAATTTACTAAAACTATTTGTCCCATGCTGCTAAAACCCCACCAGGACTAAAATAAATTCTAAAATTGGAAAAGCCTTTGCTTGAAATGGATGAAGTTGTAGGAGAAATATGATAAGGATATGCAACCAAATTGAAAAATTCAAAGAAGAAAATTAAGGGATTTTCACATTTGTAATTATGTCATTTATTTGCATTTATTAGTTTTCTATTTGAATTATCTGTAATTATATCATTTATTTACATTTATTAGTTTCCTATTTATGTGCTCATGTCATCATTATATATTGCAACCATAGAAATGAGAATAGTAAGAACGATTCTACAATTTCTCTTTTCTTAAAAAATCCTATATGGTATCAGAGAAAAGGTTTACTCCTTAATTTTTTTTAGCCACATTCTTGAATGTTTAAGTTTCTCATTCCTCTAATTCCAATGGCTAACAAGAATACCATAAAATGTATTCCCACCAACACTCGAGACACCCATCCTTCTACTTGACCATTTTTTGGTCACTGTCAGTGGTGCAGTACTCAAGGTCATGTAGTCTCTTGCTATCTCCTTTTCAAACGACAGTTTCCACATGTGCAACCTCCTCCTTGTCCCGACAATCTATCACAATCTCAACCACCGTCTCCCTAGCAAGCTCAAGCAAATGATGCAACCACCCTTCCCCCTAACACTACATGGCTACTTGATAGTGGAGCCTCACATCATGTCACCACCAACCTAAGCAATCTCACTATCCACAATCCTTATGAGGGCATCAAGGAAATTATGATTGGCGATGGCTCTAGACTCTCAATATCCCATACTGTTTTCACCCTTCTTAACACTCCCTCTCACTCTTTTACCTTATTTAATGTTTTATGTGTTCTTAACATGAAATGTAATCTTATCTCTATTTCCCAATTTTGCATATCTAACAACACTTCCATTGAGTTTTTATCATCTTCTTTTCATGTAAAGAATCTTCACACGGGGACAATCCTTTTGCAAGGTCAAACTAAGGATGGTGTATATGAATGGTCACTCTTAACTACTCAGTCACCTTTAATAGTATTCTCCAGTGTCAAGACCACTTTATCCAAATGGCATCATAAACTAGGTCATTCCTCTTTATCAACTTTCAAACATATTGTGTCTTCCTTTAATTTAGATGTCTCTTATCCCTCTAATTTCAACTTCAAGTGTAATTCACGTTAATGCAATAAAAGTCATAAATTACCTTTTTCTAGCTCTCTCTCTCTACGTGTTATCCTCTTGAAGTTATATTTACTGATACATGGAAATCACCAGTCTACTCTAATGATAACTTTAAATACTATGTCATCTTTGTCGACCATTTTACTAAATATATCTGGCTTTATCCTCTTAAACGCAAATCCGACATGCATGATGTCTTTGTGCGCTTCAATGACTTAGTAGAAAAATATTTTAATCATCCAATCATAATACTCTGGTCTGACAATTTTTTTTTTTTTTTTCGGGGGGTAGGGGGTGGGTGGTGGAGGGATATCAAGCTCTCCCTTTATTCTTAACAATCAATGGGATTTCACATCTTACCTCTCCACCTCACACTCCTGAACACAATAGATACTATAAATGCCGTTATGATAGTGAATTTGTATTTTTGACAAAGGCTCAACTTGAGTGATTTGCATTATGTCGGAGTTATGATAGTGTTTGTATGTACGTTTTTGGGGGCAATATTTTATGATAAATAAATCAATGTGTGAAGCCCTCTAGGTACTTAGTATTGCTCTACATTAAATCCAGACTTAAATTAGCTTTGGGGAGGATTAAAATCAAATCAACATAGTACAAGGTGAAATCAGTTTAAACTTAACTCAAAATTTAAGTTTTAACTCAAACGAATTTTTTCTCTTTCCTATCACTTTCAATTACTATGCATTATAATATTATTGTTCTTATACCATCGATTTACATTACTATGTATAATTTTGTAAGAGTTATGTGGATTCGACTCGACCCTTGCCCAACTAAATAGTCAATATAATGTTATTGTTCTTATATCATTGATTACACAATAATGTTATTGTTCGGACTCAACCCTAGCCCAACTCTAAGACCTTCCTACTTATAAATAAACTAAGGTAAATATCATAAATAGTACCTGAACTTTGATAAATTAAACAATTACATACCTTAACTTTAAAATTGATCAATTTAGTATATAAAATTACTTTTCGTGTATACTAATCAATATCACTAAAACATTATTGGTATGCACAGAAAATTCTTTTACAAACTAAATTGATTGGTTTCAAAATTTTCAAAAATGAGATATTAAATTAATCAATCTCAAAGTTCATATATCTAATTATACATTTTATCAAAAATTAGATACCATTGGCAATATTAACTAACAAACCATTGGGATAACAACAAAATAACCAAATCCAGAAAGATGTTTGTACGTTCGCTAATTGGCTTTCAATTCATTACATCAGCTCTTCCTTCTCTTTGGAATTGAACAAAAATTACGACTGGAAAACAATCCATTAGGACTTGAGTTACCTGCTATTTATTAAAATCGATGACTTACATTATTCTTCCACTCGTCCACATGACCGCAAATAACCTTGGTTTAGGACTAGCATCTAAAGGGCTCCGTTGGAAGTAGCAAGGCTGTTATAAAAGTTTGTGTTCATTGAGGATGTCAATTTCTTGGATTGCATAGGACTGTAAGACAAGATTTAAAACCACCACCACTATAGCTGCAACAAATTATGAATCCAACAGAAAATGTGACAATCATGGATCCATATTTCAGCGAGAATGAAGTGAGCAATATGTATAAGACAAAACACACTTAAATACCAGAGTGATTGAGATAATCAATCCAGGTACACTTTAATATCAATGCCATTATCAATTAAAGATTGAACAACCGCTCTGATTTTTCCTTCAAACTTATCTCTCTCTCTTGGGGTATAGGAAGCTGTATATACATCAGCTTCCCTTGCTCTGTCGGCTAAAATCTTGCCAATTGCCAAACATGCAGGAATATCTGATCGAGACTTGAGTGCAGCTTTAATGTCCTTGGAGTTGGTACCAGCAACAGCAACTTGCTTACTTGTTACCCTGTGAGTTAATGATGCGGACACAAAGCGTTTTGAGATGAAGACATCAAGAGTAAATGGCTCCATGTAAGCTATGGTGCGTTGTTTAAAGGATACATGCTTGTCAGGATTCTTGGATTTCTTCTCCTTTTTATAAGTGTATGGCCGGCTGTTATCATCATCTAAATAATCTTCTATACCAAAGAAACTTCTTGGTGCTTTATGAGGCTGTCCAGAAAATACACAAAACCCCCAGTTACTTCAAACTGGTGAAGCATATAAGAAATTATAAGCCAAACAAAATGGATAACTAGGCTAAAACCAGGTTGCATATCTTTAACATTCGGAAAACTGATGAAGACACATATTCTAATTTCCTGCAGGAGAAGGAGGCTTACTTGGCCACTGTGAAAGCTGTTTACAGGCACATATAGACAGGGCAAAGCACCATCAAGCCCACCAACAAAAGCAGTCTTGTTGCACAATTTTCTTACAACATGCTTCCACATCTTGCTACACTTTGATTCTATCAAGAGAGAGCAGCTGTCAGCTGTTTCATTCACTTAATGACAGCTGGATCAGAACACCAGTGAAAGCTTCGGATGTAAGCTAGAGAATGTAGGACTCAGCATAAACAAGTGTGATTAACTAAAATGGTCAGTAACAACGGAATAAATTCATCCCCCAAGGAAAAATGTCCCAAGATGAGCAAAGAAAAATATTGATACAGGAAAGTATAGCACAATGATGGCCAAAAAGAACAAAAATGTGTGACAACTGAAGAACTCAGCCACAGAATTCAACAAGAAAATTACATTTCATTCTATTCTCACTTAAAGTAAAGTCAAGTAGCAAGAATCCATGAATTGAGAGTGAATATAGAATGATAGATCATTTTCCCCTAATCATAACATAGGACAACTGCCTTTTGTTCCTTTTAACTGAAATCACGTCCCTACGTCTACCTACTTTGGACAAAATTTCCCTATCCCATTACATTCACAACTTCCCAGACTTCAACAAATTCCCTATCCCCATTACATGAGCGAATCTGTACTCAACCATTTAAAGAGCAATGAAATGTGCAGACTTCCTTTTCTCCTTTTGCCAACTTCCTTCTCTTCTTTCTAGTTGCAACAAAAAACCAAAAAGCCATATTCAGGTTCAACATGCAACATGATGCTCGTACATAATTTTCTAGACATCAATTTTCAGTTGATGTATCCATTCATGTATGGAAAGAAAAAACCAATCATATGAATAACTGTAATCTATAATCCACCATAAAAACCTCCATACAACATTCAAAAGAATTTCTAGAGCAGCATTAAATGTGTGTTTGTTTTGCTCAAAAAGTTCTCTGAACTTTTCTACATACTATTTATAATTAAAGCTTCCAATTGTCAAGTAACGAAAGTAGAAGAGAGAGGGAAGAGAAAAACCAAAGGCTTGGGTTTTAACATGGAGTTTGGCACTGCTACCTAGTCTTCACAATCACAAAGTGCCTCTTAATAAGTCTTTACATACACTTTTATGTAATTGCACTAAACAGTCTTCCATAACCGCATTTACAGTTTTATACACTCACAATCATAGCTCCAATGCATTAACAACAAATGCTCTCTCAAGTACTAACATTTCTCTCTTAAGAATATTGCAATATTACTGAACAAGAAAACATATCAATATGAGAATGAGAACAAATTGTTTGCAGTTGTTAAAGCTAAATTGATTGTCCAAAGTCTGCTCCTGGAAGTGTATTTGTATAGTCCTTCAAAATCTTCTCATTGGACTTTGTTATTGGCCACATTAATTGCTGCTCAAACATCTTAAGCAACTATCTTTCTAATACTTTATTCAAATCTTGTTTGAGATGTCCAATTCTCATCAAATGACTTCATTTTAATCCCTCACAAATGAAATTCAGACAAAAACTTGCTTACAAATAACAAGTCCATGTGAGATCTGAAAGAACGGTGATTCGCAGATAAAAAGTATCAGCTTCAGCATTTAAATATTATTAAATATTTCCAAGAGTCAATTTTCGGATATCACAAAGAATTTTGTTTGTTTGCTAATTAATACATCACAATTCACAAGAGCTTAAAGTAAACAAATTTTAGCAAAGTCAAATCATTTTATCTTTATCTCAATTAACGGGGAAAAAAAATCATTTTATCTCATAAAAATCATAATTGAAACTCTTAAGTTCTACAATCTGCTCCTTTTTGATAAGGAAAATATAAGTCTCAAAAATTCTCCTTCAATCAAGTACCTATTCATCGACCAACTTTTCTTTAGAATTCCTAAAATGGTATTTGTTTAATAAGAAAGTTCTCTCCATCATAACTTAATTTTTCAAAAGACTCTTCTTAATTTTAAAGGAAGACATATTCAATGGTCAAATAATCCCACACGAGTGCCAACAAGCACCAAGACCAGTGTCAAGAAACATTGATCACAACCAGACACTCACACAGGCACCCACACAAGCGCCAACACAAATACACAATCACATCAACATCCACCAATCACAATTACATCCACATACACCAACACAACTGCATCCACATTTACTGATCATCAACCATTAATCATGATACATGCACAAATGAACCAAACTCAGGCACCAAGTCATTTAAGATCCACTCAAATAACCAAGAACTCACCTCAAAGGAGCAAAGAAAGGATAAAAACCAATAATCATTACATTAACCAAAAATCGAAGAGTTCATACAACATGGATATCCTGAGACCATGCAGGCTCAAAAGCTAAAAAGTTACAAGATAACATGTGAAAAAAACTAGTCATTTGAGGGTGGTGAAGGAGCAGATACGAGAAGCCTGGGGGAGGAAAAGGGTAAGCATGTGGGTAGTCCAAGCCCTAGGCTCGATAAAGACCATACACATCATATGAGAGCTGATGGAGAATTCACTGCTGGGTCTTGGTCAGCTGTCTAATTTGAGCATCACAATACTCTTACATTATAAGGTGCTCAAGAATCTGATTTATAGTAGCCTGATTGTAGGGACGAGGAACAGGATTAGCCACAGGCACATCGGGGATGGGTACATCCTGAGCTGCCCCGGCAGCTAGAGAAGCCTGAGGGGTTGTATTCTCATCCACATTGAGCAGGTTTTCTACACCCAAATATGGTACAGAATCCACCATTCTGAAAATTCCAGCTGAAAAAAGGCTGTACATTCTCACAAACAATAGAGTTCTCCAAAATTCGGAAGCCCAGCAGCCCTAAAAGATATGTGACAAGACATCCAAAAGATAATGCAGTAACAGATCATTTGACAGATTTGCGGAAACACTCAATTACCCAAGCCCCATATCAGTTTTAGCACATTTCATTAGACGGCTGACTTATTCCCTTTATTAACTTTTATGTGATTTCCTACTTGAGGGCTATAGTTGTGCACAACATGAGGAGAAGAGGGTAGAAATAAGGGCAATATAGTTGTGCACAACATGAGGAGAGGGTAGAAATAAGGGCAATCCCTTTTTACAATGTACTATCCCAGTACAGATGGGGAGAAGATAAAGGCACAAATCAAATAAGAGATATCAAAGGATGCACACTATTCAACTCCACTTCATCAAAAATAAGAAAAGCCAAGCTACAGATCATCCATTTAAATTCATTTAAATGTATCAAAGGATTCTTCATAAGATTAAGTGCCAAAGCTAAACAGTAAGGACGAAATCATATTGCTATTCAAATATGCAGATGTAGGTATGGTACATTCTATGTATGAAATGTAGAAGCACTGTACCAGAAACCGAAAACAACTCTTAGTAATTAACAGTTTCTTCTCGGAATCCATGGGAAAAGGTAATAGCCAACAGAAATATCAAAACATACTTTCTATTAGCATGACGCTGAATAGTGACATGCAGCTGCGTGGAAACGCAATTTCCATTACTATTTATAGGGAAAGTGCTCTATGCACTAAGATTTGAGATTTCGCTGATTTTTCATTGAATGAAAACAGGGTGATTATCACATTTCAGCAATTTTCTTTACTGACATATTAGTTCTACTACGGACAACGCAAGCTCACAGATGAGAAAATGAACATGAACTTATAATGAATAAAAGTCATGTTCTTCTCAGTAAATACCAAAGCTGGAAGAACATATCTACTCAGTTCAAATAGCTGTCAGTGGAAGGATCAAAGCAAATGATATAGATGTGAACTTACACTTGTCATCAACAGCCCATCAAACCCAATATTTTTACCATAATCTGACCAATACATGCCTATGAAGTATGAATTATAGAGTCTAAGAAAACCGAATCCCTCACAGACATTTCATCGAACACCTTTTCGACTGAAGGAAATGTCATCAACTTCCAGTGGACACTTAAAAACATAGTACGAACACAAGAAACCACCATAAACCTGGTGTCGTAACCCACAATAGTGAATTTACATCAAATAACTCAAAGCCAATGCAAAGGTCAAATCGCAAGTTGATCACTTATACTGGAAACCCTAGGCTTATATTAGTTCTTAACGAAACGGTCTGAAGGAAGAGAGGATACAGACATAAGTTACTCTATATAGCAACACTTTCGAATGAAGAAAGCGAAGAAGGGAGGGGGAAGAGAGAGAGAGAGAGAGTGTGTGTGTGTGTGTGTGTGTGTGTACAGGAAACAAACCTGGGGACTCGCGACAGCGATGCTGGCCAGCGAAGCCAGGAGCTGAAACTCTTGCTGAAGCAGACGCTAGGAGACGGAAAGGAGACGTTATGGGAAAGAAAAAAATGGTTACTTTAAAATTTGAACTTATTTAAAGATGCCAATGCATTTTTATTAAGTTTTACTTTTTATTTATAATATGAAAGAAAAACTATGTCTGCTGTCTTATAAAGAAAATTAAAAAATATGCATATCTGTAATTTTAAACGGATTGGACTTTGGAGAGTATTTATTATATAACATAATGAATTATTATAAAAGATGTAAGTTGCAAAATAGATCTTATTCACTTATTGATTTTTTTTGGGCGAATCTTAAGTTATTGAAATATTTAAATTTATAAATAACTATGATTGAATTATTAAAATATAATTTTTATAATTATTTTAATGGTCTAATAATTTATTAATTGAACTATAAAAGTTTTAAATCATAAATAAATAAATAAATAGAAAGAAATTTACAAGTATTAATGGAAACTATTTGGAAGAGAAAAGTTATTTGCAACCCTTTCATAGATATATGGAAATTTAATAACATTATATGAATGACAATATGTTCATAATTTTTTTTTATATGGTGAGAATAATGGGGTAAGTTTTATTTATGGCACTTGAATTTTTTTCAATTGTAATAGAACTGTACCTAAAGAAATTTTCTTACAGAAAGAGTACCTGAACTTTTTTCAAAATTTAACATAAAGTACACTTGAACGTGAAACGTCCATTTTTCCATCTATTGGCTAATGTGTTAATAAAAAAAGATTAAAAATTAATTTTTCATCCATGTTGGCAAAATTTTTATTTTTTTTTTCACTTTCCCTTCTCTCTCATCTTTCTCTCTATCCTCCTCCTTCTTCTTCTCTAAAAGAGCACATACCACCATTAACCGAGCTTGAAAGTTCCAATTAACACATGAGAAGAATTGTAGAATCCATGACCCATTAAAAAATTATTTTTAACTCTCTCTCTCTCTCTTCTCTCTCTCTCTCTCTTCGATAATCAATTCATGCACACAAACAACAATACCCTAAATATCTTTTTCTTTGGGGACCTTTCAACTTCTTTCTCCTCAAAGTCAATCTCCTCCTCCTCCTCCTCCTCCTCCTCCTCCTCTCTCTCTCTCTCTCTCTCTCTCTCTCTCTCTCTCTCTCTCTCTTTCTCAACACTCCAACAACAAACACACCACACCATTGCCACCACACTTAACACCAAATCCACATATGTAAGAGAGAGAGAGAGATGTCATGCATGGAAGTTTTTCTCTTTTATAAAGAGAAGTTAAAAAAATCCATCTTCTTTGTATGGTTTCATTATTTTAGGTATGGGTTTTGTTTCCTATTTCTCTTTTTTTTTTTTTCCTTTACTTTTCTACTTTCAATCTTTTGTTTTCTTTTTAGTCATGGCTTTTTCTCTCCTCTTGTCTCTCTCTCTCTATGTGAAAATGCACTATAAAATACTTAAGAGACGGGGTGAATTGAGTATTTTCTCTAAAAAAAAATTCAAACAATTATACGTAAGGGTTGATAAGGTCACTAAGCTAGTCTGTTGCTTGGTTAACTATGGGTCTTAATTTAATGTTATATTCTACTGTCACATTTGGTATACAAAAATAATTTGCGATGGAATGAGTTTTAAAATAATAAATTCATTTTTATATTTGAAAGTATACATACAACATAATGAAATGGGATTAATATAAAGTGTTTACAGGAAATGTTTCTAACAATAAAAATAAATTTAAATTATATATATAAATATGTAATTGGATAAAAGAGTAATTAAATTACTTACAATCAATTAAACTGAAATGAAATCATGATTCCAATTTTTCAAAGACAAAATTGAATTTCCTTTTAATGTCAAAATCCTTGAATCTAAATATATGTGGTTCTAATTTTTAAAATGTTTCCAAACCACGGGTGAAAATGGAACATAGAATTACAAATCTATTATGGGTCGATTCCCCTGTGCCAATCATATTAGTTGTCAATCAATTAGGTAAGCACATCAAGAAGATGAGACATTTAACTCTACGGTGTAAACAAGTAATGATGGAAAATCAATTAATAGACTTAACAATTATAATTTTAAAGTATTAGATACTAACTAATAATATGTAAAATAATTTAGGAATAAATTTGAACTATTATCACGCAGTTAAAAGAATTTTTCAAGTACATGGATAATTTGTTTTTTTTTTCTTTTTAGCTAGCAAGTACATGGCTTGTTAACTGTTTGTTGTTTGTGTGGGGGGGTAATATCACAAATGATATTTGAACTTTGGCAAAATATGCAATTAGGTATCTTAACTTTAAAATCGATCAATTTAGTATATGAATTTTGAAATTAATCAATTTATCACCTAAAAGAACTTGATGAAGATATTGTTTGCATGCACGAAAAGGTTTTTTAGGTATTAAATTGATCAATTTTAAAGCTCAAGTTGTTAAAGTTTAAGTACCATTCGTGACATTAACCCTTTGTGTATGTAGATCTAGAAAGCCATAGCTTCACTAATTTGAAGTAAGTCATATACCCAGTGGGCATAATCTGGCTAGCTTGAATTATACCTAACCCACCTAGGCCTGGTTATGTCCATATCCATATATAAGTTTGTTGTTAACTTCTTATAAGACATCCTCAAGTCATATAATCTTATTTAAGATTAAGGCTATAAATAAGTCAAGTCAAGACAATACAATATCAAGCTCAAACTCAATTTAAAAAAAAAAACTCGAAAATCAACTCATAATGATATTTGATGAACTCAAACTCAACTTGGTTAAGCTCAATTATTCTTGTAAAAATTAATTAAATTAAAAAATGGGTTGGATTTAGGAATAAAATAGAGTTTTAAGTTAATTTTATCTTAAAACATAATAAAATTTGGACCATTAGATATGAAGGGGGGAAAAGGAATGAAAATGGGCTTTATAAAGGAAGAAAACACAAATTCCTACAAATTTTTTATATATAAAATATAACATGTTCAAATACACTCGCGAGTTACTTGAATCAGATATTTGAATTCAATAGTTACTCCAGTAGCTCAAACTCAAGCTCCACTTAATTGTAACCCAATCGAATTCGAACTAGCACCAAGTAGAACTCGACTAGCTCGTGAGCAATCTTAACTCCTTTATAGCGCTAATAGGGGGTGATGTGTTGTTGGTCTAATAAAGCCTTCGGGCGTCGAGCCTTTAAGATCATGTAGAAGGAAAACAAGGTCGAGTTCAACTCTCTAAGCCTATGGAATGGAGTGGTACTTGTATTGTTCACATTAAGGCCCACAAATGTGGAATAAGCGTATCAGTACTAGATAGGGCTGTGTGTGAGAAATCAAAAGGAAGCGTTTATTAACTCTTAAGTGCTGTGGGACTCTACTATTAATGGAAATACTCAGTAGGAATGTCCAAAAAAACCAATGAAACCAAAAAATCAAACCAAAATAGGAAAAACAATCTTAAAAAAAGGATAACCAATCCATCGGTTTCGATTCAAGGTTAAACTTCTTAATTTTTTTTCAGTTTTCCGTTTTGATTCTGATTTACAATCACAAGAAACCAATAATTTAGGTTAACCAATCCAATATTTAAAAATATATATAATATTTGTATAATGTTGGTATTGAATTTTAAGTCTTATGAACTAGTATTAGACTTATATTCTTAATTTGTTGGTTTTATAGTTAGTTGATTTGCTAATTTGAAATTTGTAATGTAATTGTGTTGTTTGAGTTGTTAATTTGCAATTTTTTAATATAATTATGGAACAAAATGACCTACTTTTTTTTATTGATATAACAAAAAATACGGTTAACTGCAAATTTTGGCTAATCATTGTGTTCAATAGTTAAAAATCGAAAACCAAAAATTAACAGAAAAAAAGGTTAATCATTAAGATAGTTAACCATTAATAATGGATTAGTTTCAGGTTAAGATATTGAAAAACCTATCTTTATGGTTCGATTTAAAAAATGAGGTCATAGACTGGTTAATCGAACCATGAACACCCCTAATATTTAGAGTGGAAATTAGTACAAGACAACTTTCTTTATTATTGTGCTTCTAAGTACATCTTTATATGGAGATAAACAGGTTGGTAAGCAAAAGCAACTGTTTGCCTTCTTAGACATAGACATGGGTCAAGTTTGACCCATGACTCAGCCCGACCTAGCACTGGCAACCATGAACTATTGGCTCAGCCCAACCATACAGGTCATGATCCACCAAGGACCCGGAGGTATATCGGGTCCATTACGAGTCAGACTTCAAAACCCATCAACCTAGCGGGCCAAACCGAGTCAACATTAAAGTTAAAAAAAAAAAGGATAGAAATAGCCATACAATGAAAGCGGACAAGAAATTTAAAAAAAAAAAAAGGGAAAGGAAGAGAGAATGGACGACGGTTAAGCTTGTGAACCCTTTAAAATTTTGGTCGAGGCAGTTGTTGATGAGAGAAGAGAACAAGTGTCGAGAGAAAAGATAATTAAATGGAAAGTAAATGAGAAGATGAGAGAAGATAAAAGGTGAGAGAAGAAATGTTTGTTTGAATTTTCAGTGAGGAAAATAGATAAGAGGAGAGCAAAAAAGAGAGAGAGAAAGACAAGTAAATGGTGATAGAGAAAAAGTAAAAGAGAGATAGATCAAAAAAGTAGACGAGGGAGTATTTTTTTGGCAGATTAGGTGGGTGAGAAGAGAGAAGAAACATGAGAGAGAAGAAGGCTTTTGTAAGCAATCGAAGAAGATGGAAAAAAATAAATAGAAATTCTGTGAGTTGTCATACTAGAATAGAGAAGTAGATAGGTAATGAGGCGAAGATGTTTTGAAGATCAAAACAAAACAAGTCACAGGGGGAAATAACTACACAATAAAAATGAGTAGATAGGTTTTTTTTTTCGAAAAAAAAGTTAAAGAACGACTCAATGGGCTATAAACTAGCAAATGGCTAGAGCCATCATGGCTCGAATGTGGCTAGCCAGTTCTAGGCCACACCTACTTATGACCTAACGGGTCTGGGCCAAATATAACCCTAGTTGATGTCTAGACCTACTATGTATTAAAAATCAAGATTAATCAATTTATATTGTTTATTACAATGAATCATAACAATTTTTTTAGAGCACAGGTATGTTTGTCTGATTTATTGCACTAAATGATGTATATATATACACTAGCAAATGATGCACTCACACTTCAAATGAAAAAAATAAAATAAAAATGCTAGGATGATTTTCCTTAGAGAGAGAAAGAGAGAGAATTTAAAAAAAAATAACTATCATATATTATAATATGATTTTTGAAATGAACGATAGGAATTCGATTAATAAAAGTATAGATAAAGATAGACATTATGACCTATCGATCTTTAGGTAAGTGACAAAACCCTCCTAAGAAAAGTTGCTTTGGACGGATATCATGACCCAAGCCAACCCGATTTCCCTCCATTATATATTATGGCTTGCAAATAAAATCCTACTACGTGGAGTGGTGGACAGCAATGCATCTGCTGAGTCAAGTGATCCAAAACTTTAAATAAATTGCTACAAACGAGTTTCTTGGTGATGCATCGGAAAGACAAGACAGAGAGCGTCACCAATGCTCCTCTGGTTGTGGTGGCACCGTCCTCCATTCCATGACCTTTGTCACCATCAATTATCGAATAGAATAAACCAAGTGTCATTCTACACTCTTGCTTGGCACGATAGAATTATTTTAAAAACAAAAAATTAGAAAGGAAGAAAAACAGAAGAGAAACTATTAGATAATTTGAATTCTTTTTATATTTATATAATGAAAGAAAAAATAAATAAATAGAGTAATAATTATTATAAAAGATAAAATAAGCTATAATTATAAATTATTTGAATATCCTTAAAATATAACAAATAATTTAGAAGAGTAATTTTAAAAATTTTAAATGTATACAAACGTGTGATGTGGATGCATACGTGTCTTCTTTTCGAAGCGTCACAATTACACTCATCAAAACGTATACATCAGACGACAAAAATAAGGAAAATTAATAGAAGCAGTTTCTAGTGGAAAATCTAATCATATTTAACATTTAATAATAGTCAAACATCAAATCTACCATTAAAAGATTCCCCTTTTTCTAAATTGCTACGTCATGAGCTGTACTGTATAACACGAAATATTTAAGCACACGTATCAGAGAAAAATTGACATCTCATTGTGGACGATTGCTTCTTTATCAACTATTAGAACTAATTGCTGAAATAGAAGGCTTTGAGAAAAATGGCAAAATCCCCAAAAGACTTCTATACCCTTTTTATCTCAAGTAATCTGATTATTTATATTTCCAGTTGAAGGGCTCTTACTACTTTTGGAGGACTTCTACGATCTAATCACAGGAATATATCATTACTGATACTATAATTAAATTAACTATAAAAGAATTAGTTTAAAAAAATTTATGAGTTACAATTAGGAATAGCTCTGAACCGTTAGATGCTGCGACGATACCCATCCCAATATAACTACCACGTAAGGTGTTGTAAGACAATCGTCTAGGTATAGGATTTTTCAGAATCTCAGCAGAGCTTGCTTCTGGTTAATGCTCTTGTTCTTTCATGAAGCAATTATTCTTCCTCAAATTCACCATGATCACACACACACACACACACACACATCACACTTCATTTTTTCAAAGAAACTATATAATAAATGACATGGTTAATCCTGTCGCAGTCACCTTCTGCTCTCATAAATCTATGTAGCATGTAGGATTGAATTATAAAAGCATATGCAAAGATTATCAACATATCCAACAGGTCAAACATATGGGCTGGGGAAGGGTTGAAAGGTCTCAACAAATCATGTAAATCAACTATAGTGTGCACGGTGCTTCAACTTAAACCTAGTCATTAATCAGACCAAATCATATCCAACAGTTAATTCAGAAGTTCAAACAAATTTGGGACCATAAATGACGGTTCCATAAACTAATACAACAGCACAAACATGCAGGAACTGGTTTTCAAACCGAAAACCACAAAACTAACACCATCTGATGGTTCCAAAAACAATCTCAAAAATGTAGTCTCGGCCCACTTGAAAGCTTGTTTACCAACTAACCCAGAAACCAGCCAGCTCTTCGTTTAACTCTTCACACAACTATATAAATGGATTGCATTCACGTATTATTTCAATTATATACAGATCCATTACAAGTATGGTTATTTCACTATCAAGTTGCATCAGTAACTCAATTATATACAGATCCATTACAAGTAGGGTTATTTCACAACTAAGTTGCATCAGTATCATCATCATCATCAATAGTAAATAGTTTCGGAGGAACCAATTATCAAAATATCTGAAAATAAGTGAAAGCATGGAGAGAGGGTGAAAAAAAAATAAAAGCAAATATATTGTATAAATCAAGTCGATCTCAAGTATCTACAACTATGGGACTCAGTTCATTTATCCCACTGCATCTGAATGAACACTTAATAGATCTTAGCAAGAATTGACCCAAAATAGCACCATCTGAAACACAGACAAGTGCAAAACTTTAAATAAATCTCTTCAAAATAATTGAGCTCATCTCATTGGACTAAGAAAAGATATAACAAATCATAAAGCAAAACGAAATCTTTCAGCGAACCAGGTATAAAATAGATATTCATCTTTACAAAAAGAAAATCAGGAGGAAAGATATGGTTATTGATATTGACCAAATTCCACAAGAATGAATTTAAACATACTCATTGACAACACCTTTAACAGAAATGTCACTAACCATGGAATATATTGTCCAGCAGCTCAAGAACAAAATTTATCATATTCCATTATCTACTAAAAGACTAAGTGCTATAACTGATATGTAATTGCCTAAATAAGACAAAGAAAAGGCAAGTTCACTTCACTCACTCCAGCTGTTGACCATGATAAAAGAGACCGTCTTGTTATTTCCTATTTGCTGCATTGCTGGGATTCTACTTTTACTAGTTTTCATCATTATCCAGACTGCCATTGTTGTGGGTACACAAGCAACTTCTTAAACAATGGAATCAAAGCAAACAAAGCAATTTGAAGCTGTTCTGAGCTGTTCACTCGAACACTGACTTGCCCAGCTCCTCTATTGTTTAGATTTGCACGAGCAATCAAGTTGGTAGACCTACCAATGGGCAACTGGGATTGTACATTGCCCCCAATTGCAAGATCTCCATGCCAATCCATGACAGAGAGCCCAAGTGTAAAGAGTGAACGACCAAGTGGATATTCTTTATCTCTTAAGGTGGCATCTAAACTACCCCCATAGGCAATATCACCTCTAGAAGTCATGGCACCACCGGTCATAACCAAACGGAACCGTTTATTAGCAATTAGTTTGTCCTCAACCTTAAATCCAGCAGACAAGGCATCATTCAAGAGGGTCATAGACAGTCCTGCTGCAGCCTTGTTCTTCCGATAATTACAAAACCTTGTCTCCCCACGAAGCGTGTAAGCCAGATCCTTACCAACAGTCTGCATATCAAGTCCAAGTGAGGTTGCTTTTCCTTCCCCATGTTTTATTGAGCTTGCTACTTCCATTTGGATATTAGCATCTTTTTTGTCCTTAGTAACCTGACCTGAAAAAGAGATAGGTACCTTATCTTTAACCACAAAAAGTCTTTCTAGGTTAATCCCTTCATAACCAACATCATGATCCCAGCCCTGAGTATCTAGAACAGGTCTAACAAGCCATTGATTGGAGGTATCAAGATAGCGATATCGGTGCGTAGGATTATCTGAGTCAAAAGATGCAGGCAAAGCTAAATCTGGCATGGGTACTGGCACAGATGCAGCCCCACTACCCTCTTCTTGCACATTATCACCATATTCATTAGGCAGGTCCTTTTGTTCAGCGGCCATTTTCTTCATCATCCGTCGCCGTCTTTTCTCCTCTTTCAATTGTTTTTTCATAAAAAGTTTTTCCCTGTACTCCAACTCATCAAAATATGCCTTCTTTTGAGCTTTGGTAAGATTTGATAGCTGAGCCTTTGTCAAACGCTTGAATGGAGGTAATTCGTCATAATCAGGTTCATCATCAGAATCCGAGGATTCATCTATGTCATCATCTGCACCGTCTTCATCACCAAACTGCTCCTCAGGCAGCTTCACTTGTGCTCTTGGCTGAAGAAGTGACGAGAGAAGGAAAGGTAATGGAGGCGCTCTTGAGCGCATTGCAAAAGGTTTACCTGGTGGACTATCTTGTAACTTCAAAAGGGTGTTTGCTTCAGCTAAGATTTTTGATGCAAAGGAAAGCAGCAGGAGATGAGGCTTCCATACTTGACCATTAGGCAACACCCTCTGTCCTGCCCTATTTGTTCTACACGCAGAATGATTTTCCACAAGAGAAACAGGATTCATAAGCCGCATATCCCCGGCTGCCTGGCGGATGGCTTGCTGTACAACATGAGATCGTTGAGTGACAAACATGTCATAACTAGAAGCAATACCATTTGGACCATCAGGTGGAGCAGATGCTGCATGTGTAAGAACTACAATTGCATTAAACCAGATGGAGGGTCCAAATATATCTGTAATTGTGCGCAGAAGCGGCATATCGCCAAGATCCCTGCTTTGCACGTCCATTCGATCAAGATATAAAACAATATCAGGAGGAGTTTTCTTAATAAACCGCTTAACTGAATGTAAAATCTTCTCATTGTGCCTTTGGTCCGTCCAGGAAGGCAAGAGGCCTGGTGTGTCAATTACACGCACTCTGATACCCTGAACCGTTCCAACAACATCCTGAACCTTCTTAGTGCCCATGTCAAAAGCATCTGTATTAAACTTCACTTCATCAAATATCGAGTTGATGGTTGCACTTTTTCCAACACCTGTCTTCCCAAGAACCATTATAGTGCATGAGAAATCAAGAGGCGCCTGCCCAGACGCTTCAAGCTGTTCAGCCATGGCACTAGCACGGTCAAAACTGAACGCACCAACTCTTCCTCCATTTCTACCACGTAGCTGCTCTGCCAGGCCCAGTCTATATAGGACCTGTGCAACCACCACATTATGGGGAGTCTGGCCAAGTCTATGTGCCAGCCGTAAGAACTTGACTCTTATCATCTGGAGCTTCTCACGGGTCTCATCATGATCCTCTGTCTCCCCATTGGAAGATTCCTCAATCTGCTGGCTTGGCACAGGTGATACGGCTCCATTAACACGAGGTTGCACAGGTGCCCTTGGAGCAGGCTCCAGTAAGGCCGCAGCACGACCAAGGCCAGCAGGTCGAGCAGGCAGTGGAGCTTGAGTTGATGACTTTCCAGTTGACGAAGCGGGCTCTGATGCAGGCTGAATTTCATTTTCACCATTAGCTTTCTTACTAATATTACCATCCTTTGAATTTTCCCTCTCTTGCTTCCCTGCCTCAGCACTTTTCTCTCGATTCTCACCCACAGGTTGAGATGGAGAACTCTCTGCTACACTTTTCACAGTGTTATCCCCCAGAATCCTTTCATTCTTCTCTATCTTTGATTCATTTGGAGGCACCAAGCTCTGGCTTTCTGCCCTAATCGCCCTCTCTAGTGCTGCTTTATATGTTAATGGCAAAGCAGCGTTCCCTTGGCTGACATTTACACCATCACCATCTTGTCCAACCAAGACATCTTTAGTTTTGTCATCCTGATGCACCACACCCACTGTAGCCTCACTAATTTTTTCACCAACAGCATCCTGAGACCCAGACACAGTGCTAGCTGAAGCATGTTGAAGATCCCCATTGGTGTGGTTGATGGTTTCTTTATCAAGCTTAATTTTCTCAGCATCTAAATCCTCCCTAGGATGGCTATCTGAAACAACATTATGCTCCCTGCTCTCTTCCACTTGATTCTCATTACTCTGGTCATTCACCTTTAAGGCATCACTCTGAGAATCTTCTAGGGTGCCAAAATTACCATCTTGATGAACAACAGTTCGTTCTTCCTTAACCACATCTCCATCCCTATCATCTTCTGCTATAGGATCCACTTTCTCTTCCACCGAATTCTCGACCCCCATCTTCTCCCCCAACTCACCTGCTGAGTGAAAGCTTCCACCACCATCCACTACTTCCTTTGGCTCCTCCCCTTTAGCAGCAACATTGACCCTTGCATCAAGCTGACCACCACAATTACCTTCATTATGCAAATCCCCACTGCCTTCCCCCACCTCTTCTGCAGCATCTACATTAACAGAAGCATCAAACCCAGGATCAATTTGCTCGGCTGGCTGTGGCTCTTCACCACCGTGTAAATCTCCACCTACACTACCCATCTCTTTTGCATTGTTCTCCCCCTTCATCGACAGTTCATTAACAATACTTTGAACTTCCTTACTAGTCCCACCATCATCAACTACATCATCTGCTAAAACCCTGTCAGCATTCTCTTCACCCTTCAGACCACCTGTTTTTTCTTCCACCAGCACTTCCTCAATTTTGTCCTCAAGCTTCCCAGCTTCACCCGGAATCCCAATAGCCTCTTCAAACTCCTCAAGTTCATTTTCCTTACTAGATATCCCCTCCACTGCAGCATCGCTTGAACTCTCAACAGCATCAACTTCACCATCCAGTCCACCCGTTGCATCCTTGTCTTGTAGAAAATTGGAATCCGCATTGACGGCCTCCTCGAAGACCTCTTCTCCCTCAGTAATTACCTTCAATTCACTAGACACATCGCCATCCCTCTTCTCCACTGTCTCCCCCAAAACCGTATCTTCCCCACCTCTTTGCTCTTCCTCCATTTTCAAAACCCCAAAATCTTCAATTCTAGTTTCCATTACAAATCCTAAGTAAACCTAGATGTAGCAAAAACAAACAAAAAATTTCAAACTCAAATAAAAGAGCAAGCAATAAAAAAATTAAGACCCAATCCACAAATCCAACAAAATCAACTCTCAAAAACCGCTACTACTCAACTCAAAAAGAAATGAGCAAATACACCATATCCATAACACCAATTCCTATTCAAAACATCATCATCCACTATCACTAAACTAAATCAGATCTTGAGAACTGTTCGCGAATTGTTTGACAGGGTTTTACCGATAAAACTAATAATCCACGCACTAACAACCAAAAAATGAGCATAAAGAATTACCTTCTTTTCTAGAGAGAGAAAGTAGAGAGATAAAATGAGGATGCCGGGATATGGGTATTGTCTGTTATTGATTTATGAGTTAAATGGTAACATAAAGGAAAGATCTTTATCCTCCTCCTACTATTGTTCTTCTTCTTTTTCTTCTCATGCGCTTACTTGCTGTCTCGTCTGTCTGTTCTGTTCTGTTTGTAGGTGTGTAATTCGTGGATTCGTATCTATGGATACAGAGTGAAAAATTGGTGTGTGCTTGTGGGGATAAGAGATGATAGGTACGGTTCAGAGGGTTCTAGGGTTTGATCGGACGGTGGAGATACGTTCCTTGATATCATCGTTGGTGATGACGTGGATGAGGACGTAAAATTTAGGAAAAAGTTTTACAGAAAGCCCAAATATAATATTTTTTTTAACATATTTAGTAAAACATTGCATGTGGAACGTTTATTTAGGAAAAGGGTTAATCATAAAATATGGTAGGCATATGGCTGGTCTTTAATAATCGGAAAGGGACAAAGTTAAATATTTTTATTTTAAAATTTTTATAGAAAATGTTGGGTGAAAGTCATGTTTACTATTTTTTGTTAAAAAAATTATACAAATCAAAATTATATAAAAGAATTATCAAATTAACATTTATATATTGCATATTAGAGAAAAGATATAAAATTTTATACATACATCACATCTTGCATATAAGATACAACAGCCTGTTATGAAAAATTTATAAAAATTTATGTATCACATGTAGGGTATATAATATACACATAGGACTAATATTCTGCGTGTATCGCATATTACACTTACGATACATTTATCGCATATAAGATGTGCAACACACACAAAATACTATACTTTTTATGTATCGCATGTACATTAACCAAAAAGCTATATGACATATCATATAGTAATAATATATTCGTAATATTTTTTATATGGAGTATATATGTGTAATTTTTTGTAGAAAGATGATGATGAAGTAATAATCTCGGAAATGTTAGATATTTTTTATTAATTAAATTTATAAGCGTTAAAGAAAATGGTTTTATTAAACCCATTGTCTATCCTCTGGTGTACTACAAACCTTCGGGTTTTTCTTTTCATAAATTTTTTAATTTACTTTTCACTTATAGTAAATAGTCAAAATTGTAAAAAATAATATTATAAGATATTATGTCAATTTAAAATAATTTCAATTATTAATTTAAAAATTAAAAAATAAGAAAGTATTGTCCTCTTACTTAAAAAAAAAGTTAGATTTTTTAATAATTTTTATACTTTATAATATTCCCCAACAAACTCAATCAACCACGGTAATTTGTACCTCATTTCTTTATGGTTGTGGCTCTTTATATGCGAATTAATCAGAAGCGGGAAAAAAAGAAATAAGCCTGTTCTTTCTTTCTTTTTTTTTTTGGTCTCCTGGCTGTTGGTTGGCATGTGGCATTCACAGATGAACTGTACTATACTGTAACTATAATGTACTTTTCTAGTAATTTAATGTAAGTTTGAGTTATGTTCTAGCAATATAATGAGGTACTTTTCATTTTGTTTTGATTGATTTAGAAGGTACAATATTTGCACCGTGAATTCCCCATTTTTTTCCCTTCAAGCAATCATTCATCTTTGGAATTTTATGAAATAGTAATGGCATCGGTAATTTGTATATTGATATTAAAAATAGCATGTAGACAGATAATATTTAAATTATAAGGGTGATATTAGTGATTATTACATAAGTATAAATTGATATTTAGATTCAAACTAATTGATTGATTGATATGTTTGATTATATAAGATATATAAAAAGAAAAAGATAGAATATTGCAGTACTAGAAGAAAGTATTAGAGGATTAAAATAAAGCCTAGAAGGATATGAGACTGGGAGAAGAGTTTTAGAATAAATCATAAGAGTAAGAAGAGCACCACCAGCTTTTGAAAGATTTTTTAGTAATGATTACCAACAGATTTTAGAAGTTTTAGGAGAATCAAGAAAATTATTATTATTATTATTTTCTTACAAATTTGCTTCTAAACATACCATCAAGTCCAATATGATGGCACAAGTGCTTCAAGCATACTTGTACCAAATTACAAACATACAAGATACAAAACCTAACTCACAATGACAAATAAACTTCAGTTATATATTATCTAACACATATTTATCTATATAGTTCATTAGTTACATAGATTATATAAAGGAAAAATACACTTTCTCGATTTTTATAGTTTTTCTATTTAAATTCTAAATCTTAATTTTTTTTTATTTTAGTTTTCAATGTTTGCAAAAATTAACAGACAAGTTATTTTATTAACACTATCAACTATTCTATTTGTTTTGACACAAGTAGCAGATTTTGATTGGTCCAACAGGTATTAATTAAATAAACAATAAATAAGTTAATATAGTTGAGCTAATATGATTGGTTTTGATGATAACAAAACATGTAGTAGTAATTACTAATATTATTTATAAGTGTGAAGATTAACTGTGAAGTGAACTTAAAGTAATATCTTTCGGCTAATATGATTTTAAGAAAGATTGAAACAAAGGTAGATTGACAAAAGAAAAATCAAGAGTTTTATGAAGAAGTAAAAGCAGAGTAGACCTTAAAGGGAACCTCAAAACCTTGTCTGGATGATTTTTAAGTACTAGTAAAAACTAGAGCAAAACTCAGAGGGTTAGACTACAAAAGTCTAGAATGACCCTGGAATGTATAGAATGCAAGAAAATCGACTCAAATGAAATTTTTTCAGTTATTTAAAAGCCCAGCTCTAAGGATGAATATATTTAGGTAATATATTCATCATGTTCCACTAAAAATCAAACAAATATCCAAGGGGACTACTTCTTTCATTCAAGTTGCAACAACTCTATTGATATTTCTTCAAGACATATTATTGCAAAATTCAATTCTTAGATTCATTTAGTTTATGTTCGAGATTATGGGTTTTTTCTTCACAAGATTTGAAGATATTCCAAACATTTTAAATCTTATTTGTTAAAGATAATCACAAGAGAAAAGCTTGAACAACTTATCAACATTCGAAAGGAAGATTTTTTGCTTAAAAAATGGGATGCATTATCTTTGCATATCAGATCAAGTTGGATCAAATTTTACCATGAATTTTTGAATAAGTTTTTAAGAAAAATATCAAGGATATATCAAGAAGTTTCAAGACACATGGGGAAATACACAACAAGTCAGGATTTAAATTTTAAATAAGAATTGAAGATAAATATGACATAAACTGAGAGAGATATCAAGGGCTTTCAACATTCAAAAAAAGGTATGCTTCTTATCTAAATACAACCTTTGGAAAATAACATATATAAGCTCCAAGACTTAAAAAATCATAATAAAACAACAACAATTGCAAACTACTCTCACGAATCATTTGTGCTACATTATGTCCTTCTTTTGCATATTGACAAAGCCATCCTGCGATTTTAATTTTTATCCATTGTTGTAATTCTCTTTATTGATTAAGTTGTGTTTGAAATGCTATAAGTTAGAATGATTTTCATATTACAAGTGATCTTGAAGTTTAGTTTAGCTAAGGTTTAGCTCAGAGGTTGATTAAGGAGAATCTAGTCTAAGATTGTATTTGGCAAACCTTATAATCTTTATTTTATTAGATATAGTAGAACACCTCCATGTGGAAGACAAATTCCTGGTTTGGAGCTAGAAGAGAAGATTGACGCACAAGGTAGAACCTCTATAAATACTTGAGCATACTTTCTTTTTCCCTTCTCTTTTAATTTTTATGCTTTATTATTGTTTTTGTTTATTGAAATTGTTTTAAGCCACTATAATATTTAACAGAAGGAGTTGTTTTAAATTAAAGCATAAAAGTTTTAAACTTTGACAATAACCAATCCATAAATCCGTGTCTCCCTTCCCCACCCCAACCCCACCCAACCCCATCCCAGGTTGACTATATTGGGACCAACAATGCCATAAACCTTTGAATTTTAAACTCTCATTTTCTTTGGTAAAGCTACGATTACTCTTAGATGGTCATTGTTTTATTTAGTCCAAATGTGTTTTTTATCTCCGGTAGGCAAAGTAGGTGATCAAACCACATTGGATGGAATTTAAAAGTGTGGTTTTTTAGGTCCAAATGTGGATAGGGCATGGAGTTTAGAAGTATAGGGAGATGTTCAGATATCCATGATTGAATATGAAATACTTTAGCTTTTGGTAAAGCAATATCCATTCATTATTTGTCAAAACTCTAGCCTAAGTTAGACTAGGTTTTTTAAATATTGTCTATTTGGCCAAGTGTACTTAGGTCTAATAAAGCCAAGATCTCTAAGTGAACACATGTTCATGTAATAAGCATATTGTGATTCTCTCTTTTGATTAAATTTTGCACCATCCCATTTTTCATTCTCATTAACAATGTCCTTAAAATCTCATAAGATAAGCTAGGGTTTTGTTCCTACTATTCTTGAGAAATCCAAGAGGCTTTCTAAAAAAGTAGACTTATAGGATAGGTTTAGTGGTCTATAAACATCCAAAAAAAGAAAAAACAAGACAAATCTGAGAGGTTAGACTTAAGTACTTAAACAGAAGCATGGATTTCATTATTTGTTAGTTTCACCACAGTGACCTCAACTACATCCTTGTTCGATAGCAAAATCATTCCTCTTCTTTACCCATTAAACTCTATACAAACATAAGAGTCTAGTTAAGGAAGCCTATAGAAGGCCTCTACTGATAGATGATCAAGTTTGGTTTCCATGAGGATAACCAAGTCAAGCATATACCAAATGAGAGTTTCTATGACATTATCTCTCTTCCTTTTTGCATTTAGTCCTGTTGCATTCCAAGAGCGAATTGGATAGGTCTAACAGAATTTAGGATATGGGTGTCTTCCATATGCTGAAAATTAGTCTAACATAACTAACTTAAACCCTAATAATAGCAATAGCCTTTAATTCAAAAATTGGTTGGAGATCTCTCACTATCCAACAAGAGTAGGGTCTCTTCCCTGTTCTAGAAGAGAAACAACCGAGTCAAACCTTTAGTCAAATTGAATGCCATTAGGATTAGGTAGTTTGGAAGATTAAGGTTGTTTATCCTTATTATTTGATGTGCTCTCAATTTCAGTGTTTTCTCCCATCATTGCATCAGTTGTAAGGGGTTCATTTCCTCATAGGAGAGTGTAATTGGTATCAAGACTATGAAGTCCTTAATTTTGTTTATCTTCAAGCTAATCCTGGTCAGGTAGATGATCCCTCTGATTCTGATATTTTCATGTGCATCCATGGGACATGATCTAGGGACACCAAGCCGTCCCTCATCATTTTGATCTCTTCTAGGTTGATTACACTCTGTATTTAGTTGTTTCTTATTCCACTTTGAACACTCTAAATCTTTTATCGAACCATGGGAGGTCTGACATCAAGGGAAGAAACTGCAATCCGAAGGTTAGGATTGGTTTTTACTTCAGCTATGTGTTTGTTTCGTGCCAAGTTTTTTCGTCTTAGTGTTTTTACTTTTAGGATTGTTTTGTTTGTAAGTGGTTTATTCTTTAAAGCAAAGGCAAAGCTATTTAAGGGTTGAGAGAGGGTACAATCTATAATAGGTATGATTTGATTATTGTTTAAAGTCTTATCACTACTTTCGGTCTCAGGAATAAGTTGCTAAACTCTAGTGTGATCTTCTTTTATTATCAAACGTTCTTATGCTGATTTGGTTAAGGTACTCATATTTTTCCTAAGTTTACTATTTTGAGGTATGACCTTCATCTCCTTTGTAGTAGAACTTGTAGCACTCTTCCCAATATGGTTTTAAATTATGGTAGTTTGCTTCAATAAACTTTAAAAACATCTAATTGTTCATGGTAACATTATGGCTAAGGGTTTTTTCGGAACTAGATTCTCCTTTATTTCTGCTTCCTTAATTTTCTTGTTGGCTTTATTATTACTCTTTTCTTTTTGGATTTGACAATTAACCATTCTCCATATGTATCACTTGATTCTTTGTTATACCTATCATGTTATTTTTCATGTTGATTTTCCTCCATTGGCCCTTAGCTATTTTCATTTTCCTCTAGCCTATACTCATTATTTGTTTCCATGCTAGTGCAATTTTTTTTGGGCAAGCAAGAGAGGTATGTTCTATTGCTTCATACTCCACACATAAACCACTGATGCCTTTATATTGTAGCCTGTAATATTAGTTTTCTATGCCTGTTGTGTGGGTTAGTGGTACATTAAAGTTAATTTGGACGCAAAAACTGACATATCTTCCCCTTTCTACATTAGTAGTATATGCATCCATTTTGAGTACATGGTTGATACTTTCACCAATTGTTCTTATGTAAAGAGTAAGGAGTAAAGCATTCTAAAGGGAGTTCATTGATTCTGAGCCAAACTACTACAAAGGTGAAGGATGGACTCAAAGCCAAAGTTTGGTTCCCACTTTCTGTAAACCCCTGTTTTCTAAGCCCTAAATCTTAAGCCGGAAAGTCTACTGGAGACCTTAGGTCAACGGATCTTGAGTAAAGCCCTACCGTTTAGATCCGACAAACCCGAGTTCGTAAATCGAGGAGTCGAAAAATAATTAAAGTGTTTAGAATAGTCCGTAATAATATTTGATTTATTAAAAATATCAGATTGGTTCCATTTCGGCTTATTTCGAACCCGTTTGGATACTGCTTTGGAAAGCGTGTCCCAGGGCTCGGAAAATTAAAAATATATCTTTAATATTTTTAGACTCGTATTTTTATAAGGATTTCAAAAATATCAAGTTTAGAATTTTTCGGATTCTAAAAATATCAGTTATAGCTCATATAAGCTTATTTTACTCTTACCGGTAACTAAATTGTTAAATTTCTAAAAATAATTTAATAGATTATTTTATTTAAATGATAAAAATTCTGCTACTTTAATAAAAATATTTTTCTTAATTTATTTTATAAATTTTCTTATTCAAAAAGCTACTTTATCAACCCATACCTCAAGTACACATACATTATCATTACTACACATTATTATGTCTTCTTTTGCTTTTTCTTACACTCCATTTCTCAAAACTTGCAGCTGACCATTCCCCATAATTTAGCCTCTTTTCATTATTTTTAATCAATTATTTGATATTTTAAAAGTCTCTTTTAGTTAGAATTGGAAGCTACAAGTTACACTTTCAAAATTACAATTTCAATTCAACCAAAACACCCCCTATTCTACTCCAAAAATCACGCCAGCCCTCCCTCCATGCAGCTGTGTTTTATTTTTTTTTAAAAATAATTTAACACCCATTTATCTCTATTTAAACATCTCTTTTCTTTCCTCTTTCACCTTTACAAACCCTACATTTTTCCTCTCTCTTTTTCCCTCTCTTTTCTCTTCTTCTTGGCTTGTCTTCTTCACAAACAAGCTGTCCACATTTTTCTTTCTTGCTTCCATACATATTTCTTGCAATTATTTGAGGTAATCTTTCCCTTTTTGCTCTTATAAGATGTTCTAGGATGATACCATGGATGTTTCATGCATCAAAGGATATTCCACAAGCTTAAAAGGCTATGGATGATGATGCCAAGAAGTGAAACACTCCTCTAGATGATGATTTCTTTTGTTCTTAGTATTTTTGTTATATGGAAGGCTTGTTTATCTTCTTGTTTTTGTGATAGCTTGTAGATCTAGAGTTTTATCAAGCTTTAGTTATGTTTATGTGTAGATCTAGGAGTTCAAGGCTTACTACTAAGTTTTTCTTATGCTTTCATGGATATATATTGAGTAGATCTTAGATTCAAGTTGGAATGAAAAAGAAAAATTCGTAACTTGTCAATGCCCTATTTTAAAACCCTCTTTCAAGTCTTAAAATGGAAGCTTTTGTTAAGAAAATGAAGGTTTGATGGATGTATATCATCAAGGCTTCATCTTACAAGAATCAAAGTTGATTTTCAAAGTTTATTTTCAAAAACAAAAATTGTATTTTCGGATCAAGACAAAGATCCAAAATAAAAACATGTTTTCCAACTCACAAATGAGGATTTTATTCAAGAAATGAAGGGTTCTTGAGATATAATATGTAATGGGTTGTTTTCCATGAGTTTTGATGAATTTTCTCAAGAGATATGTCCAAAATAAATTTATGAAAATTCGATCAAGACCAAGACCTATTTTTGGAACCCATCATTCAACTTAAAATGAAGATTTAGACAAAAATATAAAGGGCTCTTGTATAGATATCTTAAGGAATGAATTTTCATAAGTTTAAATGAGTTTTCCTAAAAGGTATTGCTTAAATCAAGTGCTTTGTAGAAGACAAAATCTAGGTCTTGTTTTCATTGTAATTTCAAAGTGGAAATTCGTAATTATGGAGACCAATTTTGAAAACCTTCTTTTTGATCTCAAAACAAGTATTTTATATTGAAAATGGAATGCTTTGATGATACATAATATAGGAAAAATTATTTTCATTGAACTAAGTGAGTTTTAGTAAAGGAATTACTCAAAACAAGTCAATGAGTTTCAACTTGTGAATTTCGGTTTTATGAATATGGATTCTTAGAAGTTTCTTTTGAACATTGTGTTTGGGATTAGATAAGTATGTAATCTCTTAATTTTGTTTAGAGGATCTCCTTGCAAGCTTAGGACTAAAATAAATTGGCCTAAGTAGTTAAATGGAGTAGATATGGAAATTTTTCACAAAGGCTCAAAATCTGGAATTTTCGTAACCCTACTGTACAGTATGTTTCCGACCCCTAAATGACCTTAAATGTTTGAATTAACTTTAGAAATGGATAGCTCTTTCGAAGTAGGTATAAATCGGTATATTATAAGCTAAATTCCGAGTTAAAATGAGTTAGATATGACCTTTTTAAGTTAAGGATTCAACCTAGACGGAAATTGACGAACTTAGTAAATAAAATTGTTAAGTTTAATAGAACTTCATAAGAGATACTCATTGAGGGTATTCTTTGTACCTAGGTGAATTGGAGGACGGGTTACCACTTCCCGAGGACTATTACGACTAGTGGATTTTCACTACATGGACAAGTGAGTTCATTTCTCAATTAATTATGCTCTTGGATGTGCTTGTAGTAGTAGTGGCATTAGACTTAGGAAAAGATAAAATTGTGATTGAATGGTGATCTAAACTTGCATGAATGAACGATAAGTATATCGAGGCAAGCTTTGTTGCAATAATCTTGTATGAGCTAGTATAGATTTGGAATGTCTGAAATTTGTATGGTCACTTTTAAATTATCTAATTAATATACCATGATTATATGAATAATTGTACATGCATATCACGTAATGAGTCACATATCATTGTCGAGTATGCCTTTGGTGGGACAAAGGTGTATTTGGGAGGCAGCGGGTCTTTAATGAAGGGGTTAGGGTTGCATGACTTATGGACCACCCCATTCGAATAATGAAACTATGGTTGCATGACTTATGGACCAACATTAAAATTGTGGTTGCATGTCTTATGGACCACCCCACTTAAGATTGGGACAATGGTTGCATGTCTTATGGACCAACTTTGGAATTGTAGTTGCATGACTTATGAACTACCCCAAACCCCGAATGGAGGGCGTAAATTCATTCACTTATGACTACCGGAAAGTCATATGCTTGTTTGCTCATATGCTTGTGCATTCATATGGTTGCTTAATTATAACTTGCTTGTATAGATATTTTAGCTTGGTCGGGCATGTTACTTGAAGAAAATGAATCTCACTAAGCATTAGCTTATACCCCAACAGTTTTTGTTGCAGCGTTCCTATTTTTGGATGTTCCGAGAGGACATTTTGTGCAGGTTTATCACATGGAATTAAAGAGCTTTTGAGGAAGTCGGGACCTAGTGTAGGCGTGGACTTCTAGGAAAATCTCTTTAATGTGAATTCATATATGTGTAATTGGAGCTAAACGATGTAGACTCCTATTATTTTGGCGGGGGTATGCCCCCTTGGCTTTTGTAAAGTTTAACTGTTTATTTCGTTGTGATTTATATTCTTAATGCTATGTATGCTTTCTTAAGACTACTCGAATCAAAGTGTGATCCTAAAAGTTGTGTGAGTACACCTTACACACGATATGTAAACTCATGGGATGACTAAGGTTGTCATACTTGAGTTTAAATATCGGGTGCGGTGGACTGTCGCGTTTAGGGTACCCTTTGGGGCGTGACACTTTCCAATGGTAAGGAATTGTCCATTTATAAATCATGGTTCATCTCTTATAACCCTATTATAGTCTTCATAACTTTTAAAAGAGACTGCGTAGTAACCATACCCTATGTCTATTAAAGAGAAGCTAGAAGTGAGTGACTATAAGTTTGTAAGTGTGTAACCAAGACGGGTTTTACAAAACCCGAATTCGAACCCAGTACCTTTTAGGCTTTCCAAAACTAGTCCCAAAACCTATAGAGTTTTTGTCCATGAGTCTAAAACTCATCTGATAGGTCATATACAATGCCCGAATCCGATAGACCTATAAATATTTCAACTTTAATCATTTTATGTTTAATGATATGTAAAAAAAATGTTTGTTTCTCATAACACACATATCCATAATTTTCTTCTTGTCTACTCATGGAAAAATAATTTTTCATTAATATTTGAGTATAAAATAAATTCTTTTAAATTTATTTTCTATTAGCTTAACATTTCAACCAGTCACCATGATTAATTAAAATGAAATATTATAAAAAAATGAATGCTTTATAATTTTAAAAATGCATATGATAATTTATTAAGTTGAACTACAAATTTAGTAGTGCATATATCACTCATGAAATTAAATTAATACCTAAAAGAACTAAAATACATAAACTTAGAACTAATTTGATTTTTAATTTTATTAATTGAAATAAATTTAATTTTTTTCAATGGGTTCGGGTTCCTAATGGGTTTTATATCCATCCCATAACCCACTCCAAAACCCAGTAGGGTTTCGTATGTTGTCTTAAAATCTGTCTCAAACCCTATAGGGTATTTATTGGATTAAGAATCCACTGACATCCCTATTAGTTTGTCAATTTACTATGCCGAAGCTTGTATCCAATTGAAAAACCATAAGTTTTGACAATAATAGCATACTTCCATGGTTGCTTCTGTTGATCTATGATTTTTGTACTTGGTAATTCATTTGTTTGCACTTCTTGATTTTTCCCTTCTTGCTTTGAGGAGTGACCATTGTCATCTTGCATTTTTGCAGCTTCATTCAAGAAGCCAAAGTGCTCTATGTACGCATTTTGGTATGTTCATTTAAGCCATTTCTTTGTAAAATTTCTTTTACATTTTTGCATTTTGTCGCATCTTATCATTTTGGGTAGAACTCTCAGGCTAATCTTGGTCTTGGTCAGGAGGAATCGTTGGATCATCATGATTTGAGGATTTACGTTTCTTCTTCCTATTTGGGTAGATCCATGCTGGAGGATTGAAGCTATGATCAATGATGTGTTGCTAGTAAGGTTGGTGCTATTTTTTTAAGGAAAGGGAAAGTTTCTCTGCTTGGAACAGGCTGTTCTCCATTGATTGTGTTGTTGTTATCTAAACTTAATTTATTATTTTTAGATACTATGAGAATAAAGAGGTAAGCAACAATTTTTAAGGGAAAATGAGGATGGGTATTGCGTTGCTTAATAATTAATTTTGCCCATTTAGGTTGGTTGAAAATGCATTTATAATTACAAATATTATATTATAAAAACCGTGTGTTTAGTTTTGCTTTATACAATTGGATGATAGCTATTCATTAGTAGATACCGGTCTCACACCTTTCAAATGATGTGGTTGGATTAAATGTTAGAATGGTGGTAAGACTTGAGTGGATCGTTAAGAAAACTTTCTCAAACACGGATCAATTGACAATGAATAAAGTAACAAATAGAGGCAAATCGATAGTATATGTTCGAATTTATGGCCTAATATGTAACTTTCATTAAGAAGAGTCGTGACTTTTAATTTAAATGATGTAACTTTTCATAAAGAGATGTCTTGATGAGAAGTATTCATTAATGGTTCATTAAGAGGAATGATTATCTCTTTGTCTTATATATATAAGTGAAAACTAAAGGAAAATATACTTTTCACATTTTTTCACAATCACTTCATCATAAATTAAAAGCATAAGAGAGAGAAATTATATTCTCTTGATGAAATAAGGTTGGATTGGAGGGATAAGGTGTCTATTCAAAAATTAAAAAATCTTATTCATCGGAATTCAATACAGTATTATGGCAATGGAGAAAGGTATTCATTTTATCCATTTATTCATTGTGAAAATCATGAAATTCGAAAATCCTAAAATTGATGTTGATGAAACAATCATATCATATAAATTATAAAATCATCTTACATGTGATATTAGAGTACTAGTTTAAAAATTCATCATTTTCCGATTAACGTAATTGAATAAGAAAATTGATCAATGTTCATCTATAATGGTTATTTTCAACACGAAAATTATTGCTATTAAACAGAATGCTATAATATGCTCCGCTGAATTTGTCCATCCGAATATCATACTTATCATCAAATCCAGGAAAAAGAAACTAACTCTTTAGTGATATTGAATTTTGCAGTAATTTAAACCCCTTGGTTGGTTCGTAACCAACTTTCTGGTGATTGTTACACGATGAATCATTGAATCTGGAAAGTGGAGAGTTTTCGTATAATCGTTGCATAGAAAGTGTATTGATGGTATTTAAAAAAAATAATAAAAAATATAAAAGCAACGGTTAAAAGGATGTGAGGATATAAGTGTGTATGATAAGCATGTTTTATTTGATTTATTTATATATCCAAAAATAGTAAATATATTAAATTACATATATGTTTGTTTGTATGATTGTTTTTTATATATTTAACTATGTGGACTTTGATATATATAATTATGTTATTTCACGAATTGACTGACTATGAATTTTTATGATTGTTTAAAGAATTAATGCATATAGCATATTTAATTATTGTAGTATTTATTCCTGTTTCTCTGCATTCTTATGCTTCATCTATTCTAATATTCAATGGACCGAATTTCTCATATTGGTATGAGCAAGTCCAATTTCATTTGAGTGTTTTGGCTCTTGACATATCCCTTCAAATTGAGAAACCCATTGTCATTACTAATAAAAGCAGTTATGAAGAAAAACATCTCCATAAACTTTGAGAGAGATCAAACAGATTAAGCTTGATGTTTATGAGAATGATAGTAGCAAATAACATTAAAGCTACTCTTCCCCAAACTTATGATGCTAAGGAATTCATTAAATTTGTGGAAGAACATTCTCAAACTGCTGACAAGTCTCTCGCTAGTACATTAGTCAATACTTTAACCAACATAAAGTTTGATGCGTCTTGTACTATGCATGACCATGTCCTTAAAATGGCGAATATAGCAGCAAAATTAAGGACTTTAGTAATGAGTCTGGATGTGTTCTTTTTGGTATAGTTCATATTGAACTCATTGCCTCCTGAACGGTATGAGCATTTTCAAATGAATTATAACACTATAAAGGATAAGTGAAATATCAATAAATTGACCAGTACGCTGATCTAGGAGGAAAAAATATTAAAAAACCAAAAGGCTCATTCTGTTCATTTTACAAGTCATCAAGAAGTTACATCGAGTTAAAAAAAAAAAAGGGGCTAGAAAAGGCAAGAAGAAATGTTTACACAACTCGAATGAATCTTCTAAAGATGCACAAATCTACAAAAGAGAAACCAAGAGCCATTTCTGTAGAAAGGTTGAACCCTTGAAGAAAGACTAGTTGCAATGTAAGGCCTGGTTTGAAAAGAAAGGTAAGCCTTGTGCTTTCGTTTGTTTTGAATCAAAATTTACACAACACAAGTTTCCTATAATACTTGGTAGATTGATTTTGGTTCAACTACTTGTATTTCCAATACGATGTAGGGATTCCTTACGATCAAAACTATAAGGCCAAATGAGAATTGTGTGTTCATAGGGAATGAAAACAAAGCTTCAGTTGAAGGAATTGGGACTTATCGCTTGATTTTGGAGACTAGGCATCACTTGGATTTGTTCCAAACCCTTTATGTTCCTACACTTTCTGGTAATTTAGTTTTTTTATCAAAACTTGATGTATTAGGTGTTTCTTTTAAGTTTTAATTTGAATCTTTCACTTTGTATAAGTACAATAAACTGTATGGTTTAGGAATTTTATGTAATAGTTTTTACAAGTTTAAACTTGACGATTTATTTTGCTGAAACCTTAATGACCTCGCATCATAATATCGGAACTAAACGTAGTTTAGTTAATGATAACTCTGTCTACTTATGGCATAAACACTTAGGTCATATATCGAAAGAAAGATTGCAAGGATTAGTAAAGAATGCAATTCTTCCTACTTTAGATTTTACTGACCTTGGAATGTGTGTTAATTGTATTACAGGAAAACAAACTCGACACCCTAAGAGAGGAGCCACAAAAACCACACAACTTCTTGAAATTATACATACAAATATATGCGAACCTTTTGATGCTCCATCTTTTGGTGTAGAAAACTCAGATAAGTATTGTATTACCTTTATTAATGATTTTTCACGTTATACTTATGTTTATCTTTTGTATGAAAAGTCTCAATCTGTGAATACCCTTGAGGTGTACATTAATGAGATTGAGAGGCAATAAGATAGAAAAGTGAAAATTATTAAATTCGATAGAGGTGGTAAATACTATGGGAAATATGATGAATCAATGCAATACCCAGATCCATTTGCCAAATTTCTTGAAAAGCATGGCACGTGTGCTCAACACACTATGCCAGGCACACTAGAATAGAATGGTGTTGCAGAGAGGCAAAATCGTATATTATTGGACATGGTTATGAGTATTTTAAGTCATTTGTCTTTACCTATATTCATATGGGTTTATGCTTTGAAAACTGCAGTATATTTATTAAACAAGGTTCTTAGTAAGGCAGTTCCAAAGACCCCTTTTGAACTATGGACTAAAAGGAAACCTAGTTTAAGACACCTACATGTGTGGGATTATCTTATAGAAGTAAGGATTTATAATCCACAAGAAAAGAATTTGAACTTTCAAACGATTTGTGGATTCTTTATAGGATATCCTAAAAGGTCCAAAGAATATAGGTTTTACTATCGTAATTATAGTACAAGAATTGTTGAAACTGGAAATGCCAAGTTTATTGAAAATGACGAAATTAGTGGGAATAAAGAATGACATGTTGTGTGCATTAAAGAAGTTAGGATAGAAATTCCTATCATTTTACCTTCTAAGCGAAGTGATCCTAATATTGCAGAAGTTCACCAAAGTGAAGAACAACAAGTAATGGATCAAAGACATCATGAAGTTATAAATGATACCCCTATAATGGAGGAACCACATGAAACAGCAGTAAGAAGATCTCAAAGAGAGAGAAGATCTATTATTCCTAATGATTATGCATTGGTTTATCTATAAGAGTCAGGACTTGACATAGGAAATGACAATAATCCAATTTCATTCTCACAAGCCATGTAGTGTAATGATTCCTATTAAGTGGGTAAATGCCATAAAAGATGAGTTGAAATCTATGGATCAAAACCAAGTTTGGGAACTCATTGAATTGCTAAAAGGATATAAAATAATTGGTTGTAAATGGATTTTTAAGACAAAGCGAGACTCAAATAGCAATGTTGAACGATATAAAGCTAGACTTGTTGCCAAAAGCTTTACCCAAGAGGATGGAATTGACTATAAAGAAACCTTTCTCGCCAGTATCAAAGAAAGCTCACTTAGAATCATTTCAACTTTGGTTGCTTATTATGATCTAGAGTTACACCAAATGGATGTTAAGGCTACTTTTCTTAATGGAGATTTAGAAGAAGAAGTTTATAAGACCAACTTGAATACTTCTCAATTAAGGGAAAGGAGCATATGGTGTGCAAACTTAAGAAGTCAATATATGGACTGAAATAAGCTTCTCACCAACGATATCTTAAGTTCAATGATACCATAACTTCTTTTGGCTTTGAAGAAAACACCGTTGATCAGTGCATATACATGAAGGTTAATGGGAGCAAGTTTGTTTTCTTAATCCTATATGTTGATGATGTTCTAATTGTTGCTAATGACCTTGGTTTATTACGTGAAACCAATAATTTTCTTTCAAAGAGCTATGGAGTGAAAGATATGGGAGAGGCAACATATGTGATTGAAATTAAAATTTTCTGAGTTAGGTCACAAGGATTGTTAGGCTTATCCCAAAAGGCTTCTATCAATAAAGTTTTAGAAAGATTTAAAATGGATAAATGTTCGGCAAGTATAGTTCCAATTCATAAAGTGCATAAACTTGGTAGTATGCAATGTCCGAAGAATGATTTGGAACGGGAACAAATAGCAAACAATTCCTTATGCATCTATTGTTGGGAGTTTGAGGTATCTTCAAACTTGTATAAGACCCAACATCAGTTTTAATGTTGGGATGTTGGGCAGATATCAAAGTAATCCAAGATTGGATCATTGAAAGGTTGCTAATAAAGTTTTGAGATGCCTACAAGGAACAAAGAAGTTTCGATTAGTTAGAAGTAGTTCGTTGTTCATATTCAAATTATGCTGGATGTGTTGATATAAAAAAATCCATATTTGGTTACATGTTTCTATTAACTTAAAGGGATAATCTCATAGAAGAAGATGAAGCAATTTGTCATTGTTGCATCGACTATGGAAGCAACATTTATGGCTTGCTTTAATGCCGTAGTTAATGGCTTATGGCTGCAAAATTTTATTTTAGGGCTTCAAGTTGTCAACATTATTAGTAGGCTGTTGAAAATTTACTGTGATAACTTTGCATCAATCTTCTCCTCAAAGAACAAAAAGTATTTAAAGGGTGCAGAACACATGGAGAGCAAATACTTGACTGTTAAAGAAGAAGTTCACAAACAAAGTGTAAAGCCCTAACCTAAGGCATTATTAGCCCGCCATGTGTCACTACCAAAGATTAACACGCAAAGGCTATAATTTCTAATTATCAAATAAATGTATCTCAAATATATCCAAAATCTCACAAATAAAGGATACCCATAAAATAAAATGTCCTCAATTCTTCTAAATCATAAACCAAACAAGTCAACTTTAAAGAAATAAAAGAATCTCTTAAACATCATAAAATTCTCAAAGATAACTAACTAAATATAAAGTTTTTCTTCTTGATCCACTATTTATTCATAATATACTAATCTCAATTGTCGGTAGAAGGGTCAAATCCACTATCGCTTTCCTAATAATCCACGAATACATTGTATCCCATCAAATCATAAATAATAGAATCTTCATCTGTATCTGTGGGAAAAATAAGGATTTAGCACAAAACGCGCAGTATGCTAAACCGAAACCACATGCACATGATCACACAACACAATATCACATGCAACTTAAATGCTAATGCAACAAGCACAATTTATTATCTTTTCTTAAGCCTGCAACAAACACAGTTTAGGATTATAGATCTCTAATCCTAAACCCAGAAGTAACTCATGGCCCCGAAGAAAACATATGTAAATAATATATATATATATATATATATTTGCGTTCCATAATTAAACTGGTAACGACTCCTAATCTATAAGAATCATCTTTAGGTACGGCTCCATTCGGGACAATGAGGCACAAGGATCATCAGGTTACTAGCGTTAGTATCACACTTCTGCGTGGTCTTTGCTAACCACAACCACTCATAACCAACACTCATTTCAATTAAAGTTAAATATTTGTTTAAGTCAAATTTTGCAACTAATCCTACAAGCACAAATAAAGATACATGGTAAGGTCGTACCTGGTATGGCTTCTAACTCAAATCCACCAACAAGTCTTCTTAAGGAAAAGAAACCCTAATCTCACGAATATTACTAATCAACAACATGTCTTAAATCAAACTCGGTTGTAACCATATAATCAAACCTTAACCCTAATTTCCATAATCTTACACAAAGATCTATAACCCTAATCATAGATCTATAATAAGAAATTATTACATCTTTTTTCTTTGTTCACAATTCAATGAAACTTCAAACTCAGTTCTTCTAACAACCCCTATTTATCTCCACAATTCCTTCAACATATATATAAATCTTAAATTAACAACTTAAAAAAAAAAATTTCCTTAGAACAACAAAATTAGATGGATTCTTACATACCTGGAGTTTGTAGATCTCAAATTGGAAATAAGAACCTAATTCCACAAATCTCCTGAATGAAATTAATAGACAATGATTATAATCTTATAATCTATAGATCTTATAAACCATAAATCTAATAAAATCCTTACCTTTTCCTCGATGTGTAACCACAACTTCAGATCCAATCTTCTCTTCAATCAACAATCCCACAAACCCTTGTGATTTCCTTTAAAAGATCTCATAAACTTAGAATTTGCAATGAAAGACTACTAAAGGGAAAAGAGATGGATTAGAGAATTGCCTAGTTTTGGTTTTTGAGAGCACTTGGGGTTTCCATAGACTAAGGCTCTCATTTATAGGCTTGGAAGAAACTTAGAACTAATTTGGAATTTAGGGATTCTCATGCAAAAGATAGGCTGGCAGCTCTGGGGTAGCTTTTGTTAAAACAAGCAAAATTACAAGGAAGGCCGATCTCAAAGCCGACGGCTTTTTAATAAAAGCTAGTGGCTTTTATGCTGGTCTTGACAATCTTCATCCAATTCCTCGCCCATGACTTCCTTGTGTCCAAATTCGTCTGTTCAAGAACAAAAATACCCTATTAACCTACATTATATTACAATTATACCCTTTAATATAAATTATTTATTTATACTTTACATCTTTCCCCTCCTAAAAGAAACTTTCGTCCTCGAACGTTACCTAATTCATTGAAAAGCTCGGGGTACATGGCTTGCATCTCCTCCTTTAACTCCCATGTTGCTTCTCGCTTAGTTTGATTCATCCATTGAAACTTTACATACTTAATCACACATCTCCTTAAGATCCGTTCTTTTGTATCCACAATGCTTATCGGCTTTTCTCGGGTAGAAAGATTAGCTTGAACTTCTAGCAGTTCCAAAGTTACGATCTGTTCAGGGTCTTACACATATTTCCTCAATAGGGATACGTGAAATACATTGTGCAATCCCTCTTAACTTGGTGGCAACACTGGCCGATAAGCCATGTCTCCAATTCTTTCCATGATTTTGAATGGACCAACATATATGGGATTCATCTTGCCTCTCATACCGAATCTAACAACACCCTTCGTTGGATATATCTTAAGCAGTCCATGTTAAACTACCTGAAATTCCAATGTTCTTCTTCGTTTATTGGCATAGCTTTTCTGTCGACTCTAAGCAACTTGCAATTTCTCCCTGATTGCTTTAACCCTGTCCACCGCATCTTATGCTAATTCGAGTCCTAAAATTTGTCTATCACCTACTTCATCCCAATGAATCGGCGATCGGCACTTTCTAACATACGAGACTTCATACGATGGCATCCCAATTGGTGCTTGATAACTATTATTGTAGGCGAACTCCACCAAAGGTGAATATTTATCCCAACATGCTTTAAAGTCCAAGACGCAAGCTCTTAGCATGTCTTCAAGGATTTAGATTGTTCGTTTAGACTACTTGTCCGTTTGAGAATGATAAGTGGTACCGAAAACCACTTTGGTACCTAAAGCTTGGTGTAAGCTCTTCCAAAATCTCCCTACAAACCCGATGTCTCGATCTGATACAATGGTTACTGAAATTCCATGTAGTCCCGCGATCTCCTTAATATATAACTATGCTAATAGATCCAACCAAGAACCATTTTTAATTGGTATAAATCGGGCTACTTTGGTGAGTCTGTCAACAATAACACAGACCGAATCAAACTTCCCTTTAGTCCTGGGTAAAGCCGTGACAAAATCCATATTAATGTGTTCCTACTTCCACCGGGGTATAGGCAAAGGCTTCAATTCACCGAATGGTAACCTATGCTCAATATTTATCATTTAATAAGTGTGACACTTGGATACATACTCAGTGATTTCCTTTTTCATATTATTCCACCAATATAGTTTCTTTAAGTCCTAATACATTTTATTGCTCCCTGGATGGATAAAATAATTGAATAATGTGCTTCCTTCAACAAATCTCTCTTAAGCTCTCCTTGCTCCAGTACACACAATCTTCCCTTGTATCTTAGGATACCCTCTTCATCAATATAGAATTCAGGGGCTCTGTCAATTTCCATTCTTCGCTTTATCTCCAGTATGCTTGGATCATCCACTTGACTTGCTTTGATCTTATCAACCAGAGTAGGTTGAATCTGCAACCTTGCTAATCGTGTACTTACTCTTCGGGTCACTATTTCTAAGTCCATTTTCCTCATATCATCTAGTAAGTGACACCTAGAAGTGATTATAGTTGTTAAATTCTCATTCGTCTTTCTACTTAAGGCATGCACTATGACATCGGTCTATCCAGGGTAGTATTGGATATCCATGTCGTAGTCCTTGATTAGTTCTAACCACCTCCTTTGCCTTATGTTTAGATCTCTCTGGGTGAAAATATACTTCAAGCTCTTTATGATCCGTGAATATTTTGCACTTCTCATTGTACAAATAGTTTCTCCACAATTTCAACGCATGAACCATGGTTGTTGGTTCCAAGTCATGAGTAGCTCTTCCACCTTGCATCAAAATGCAACCTAGACCTTGGATAGAAGCATCACTATAAATAGTGTACTTCTCTCCACTTACTGGCAAAGCTAAAACCGATGTAGATACTAATTTCTCTTTCAACTATCGAAAGCTACTCTCGTAATTTTCATCCCAAACATACTTCACGCCCTTCTACGTCAGTCTTGTCAAAGGATTGGCAAGTTTAGAGAAATCCTCTACAAATCTCCGGTAGTATCTTGCCATCCATAAGAAACTTCTTATTTCGGACACCATCTTAGGAGTCGACCATTCCACCACAACTTTTACTTTATCTAGATCTACTAAAATTTTGTTCCCATCCACTATATGTCCCAAGAATGACACTTGATCTAACCAAAACTCACACTTAGTGAACTTGGCATATAACTTTTCTTCTTGTAGTCTACTCAAGACCAATCTAAGATGTTCTTCATGTTCTTCTTTAGTCTTAGAATACACCAAAATGTCATCTATAAACACCAAAATAAACGAATCTAGATAATCCCTAAAGACTTTGTTCATGAGATCCATAAATACTACGGGTGCATCAGTAAGACCAAAAGGCATAACCACGAATTCATGTGCCTGTATCTAGTCTTGAAAGCTGTCTTCGGAATATATTCCACTTTAATTCGCAATCGATGATACCCTGACCTTAAATCAATCTTGGAGAATACTCGCGCTCTTGCAAACTGATTGAACAAATCGTCTATTCTAGGCAACAGATACTTATTCTTGATCATCACCTGGTTTAACTCCCTATAGTCTATACATAACCTCATGCTCCTATCTTTCTTCTTTACAAATAAAACCAGAGCTCCCCAGGGCGATATGTTTAGTCTAATAAATTTCTTCTTGAGCAAATCATCCAATTGAATCTTTAATTCTACCAACTCCGTTAGAGCTATCTGGTATGGTGCTTTAGAGTTAGGCATGGTACCTGGCACCAAATCAATACTAAATTCCACCTCTCTCTCAGACGGTAACTCAGGTAGATCTTTTGGAAATACATCTAAATACTCTCTCACCACCAATTTCTCTGCAAGATCAGTCTTTGATGCATCTTCTAGTAGCATAGCTACTATTGCCAGAGTTGACTTTTCCCACAACTCATATGTAGGTAAAGTTGTAGGTCTTTGTACCTCAAGTCTATGTACAAATCTCCATTAGTTAAACTAAACTCCACAACTAGATTTTTATAATCAATTATAGCTTGGTGTTTCATCAACCAGTATACTCCTAAGATTACATCAAAATCGATCATGTCCATCACTATAAGATTTGTAGATGAAAGCCTACCTTCTATTTCTATGTTTACATCTCTACAAATTCTATTCAGCAAGTTTCCACTCCCTAAGGGAGTATTTACAGAAAAACATCCAGACATCAATTCAATATTCATTCCATATACAGATGTAAACAACTCAGATATACATGAAAAGCTCGCACCCATTTAAATAACACATATGCACTGTGTCTGAGAATGGATAGTGTACCTGCTATGATGTCGACGCTGGAGGTATCTCTATGCTATAAAGCATAAATCTTGGCAAGGGCTCTTTGTCTTTGACCTTGAGGTCTATCCACTAGGGCTCTTGAAATTACCTGCTTACCAACTCTTTACAATCCACTGCTTTATACCCTCTTTGTCCACACTTATAGAAGAAAATATGTGGACCTCCTGATCGCTCAATACAGAATATCTGACTATGCCCCACCTTTCCACAGTTGAAGCATGCATTTTCGGGCCATTTGCAGTCTTTCACATCATGGGGTCCCTGGCATCTAAGGCATTTCCTATCATAACTTAGAACCAAAGATCTTATTTGTTAGGTTAAAGGCCTTTTCCCTTTATCTTGAGTGATAACCATAGCAGCTAGCCTCTTACCTAAATAAACCCGACTCTTCGAGTTCTACCTTCCTTTGACCCTCTTTAACCCCCTACTCAACTAGCTTTGCCATATTGACCACGGACAAGTAGTTAGTTGACTCAATCAAATTTACCTGATGTTGAATCTCCGGTTCTAAACCAGTAATGAGCCTACTCATCTTAGCATCCTCGCTCTCTCTCAGTGGCTCAAGAAGAAACCTCATTAGCTTATTCAATTCTGTTTCGTACTCTTTAACAGTCAGCTTGCCTTGTTGCAACATGTAGTATTCCTGTAGCATCTTCTGTCTGATACTCTCCGGGAAGAATTCCCTATAAAAGGCCTGTTGAAATCTATCCCATGTGATTACTCTTGGCATATGCCTCTTGGTGCTTAGCCACCAATTGTTTGCTCTCCCAATCAGTAGATATGAGGCATATTCCATTTTCTTGTGTTCAGAAATGTCTAAAGCAACGAAAGTCTTCTCCACCTCTTCCATCTATGGCTGTACCTCTAGGGGTTTTCCAGGTATTGGCTCGAACTTGTACACCAGGCCTACAAATTTGTTCAGGCTTAGAACATTAGCGTGCCTTGCTCCATTACTGTTCATCCTTTGGGTCTCCTGCCTCCAAGCTTCAGCATTAGCTTGGATCACCTGCATGTCGCTCCTCATATTCTGCTACTATTGATTGACTACTCCGAGAAGAGTATTCACCACTTGTATCAATTGAGTAGCATCAATAGGCACTTGTTGTCTTACAAGTGGGACTAGTGGTGGCGGAAGTGGGGGTAAATCCTCTCACACATGGTTTAGTGGTGGCTGGTTCAATGGTGATTGTTCTTCTTCACCAATCCTTGAGGAACCAGCATTAAGGGCTCTTCTACATGGAGACATTCTAACAAGAATAAACATGATATCTATAAGATTAAAGAAAATACTAAAAGATTAAAGCACTATAATATCATAACTTATAAATAAACATCCTCAACGAATCTCTATCCCTCTCACCATAATTACCATCCTAAGGAGTCATAACCTAAATCTAATGATCAAAACATATTGCTCTGATACTAGTTAAGTTGTAACACCTTAACCTAAGGCATTATCAGCCCGCTACATGTCACTACCAAAGATTGACATGCAAAGGCTATAATTTCTAATCATCAAATATGTATCTCAAATATCTCCAAAATCTCACAAATAAAGGATACTCATAAAATAAAATGGCCTCAATTCTTCTAAATCATAAACTAAACAAGTCAACTTTAAAGAAATAAAAGAATCTCTTAAACATCATAAAATTCTCAAAGATAACTAATTAAATATAAAGTTTTTCTTCTTGATCTACTATTCATAATATACTAATCTCAATTGTCGGTAGAAGGGTCAAATCTACTATCGCTTTCCCCATAATCCACCAATACGTCATATCCCGTCAGATCATAAATAATAGAATCTTCACCTATACCTTTAGGAAAAATAAGGATTGAGCGAAAAATGCCCAGTATGCTAAACCAAAACCACATGCACATGATCACACAAACACAATATCACATATAACTTAAACGTTAATGCAACAAGCACAATTTATTATCTTTTCTTAAGCTTGCAACCAACATAGTTTAGGATTATAGATCTCTAATCCTAAACCTGAAAGTAACTTATGATCTCAAAGAAAACATATGTATATAATATATATATATATATATTTGTGTTTCACAATTAAGCTGGTAATGATTCTTAATCTACCGGAATCATATCTAGGTACAGCTCTACTTGAGATAACGCGACACAAGGATCATCAAGTTGCTAGCGTTAGTATCACACTCCTGCGTGGTCTTTACTAACCACAACCACTCACAACCAACACTCATTTCAATTAAAGTCAAATATTTGTTAAGTCAAATTTTGCAACTAATCCTATAAGCACAAATAAAGATACATGGTAAGGTCATACCTGGTATTGCTTCTAACTCAAATCCACCAATAAATCTTCTTAAGGAAAAGAAACCCTAATCTCACGAATATTCCTTATCAACAACATGTCTTAAATCAAACTCGGTTGTAACCACATAATCAAACCCTAACCCTAATTTCCATAATCTTACACAAATATCCATAACCCTAATCATAGATCTATAAATAAGAAATCATCACATCTTTTTCCTTTGTCCATGATTCAATGAAACTTCAAACTCAATTCTTCCAAAAACCCCTATTTATCTCCACAATTCCTTCAGCATACATATAAATATTAAATTAACAACTTGGAAAAAATAAAATTCCTTAGAACAACAAAATTGGATGGATTCTTACATACCTGGAGTTTGTAGATCTCAAATTGGAAATAAGAACCTAGTTCCGCAAATCTCCTGAATGAAATTAATAGACTATGATTATAATCTTATAAACCACAAATCTAATGAAATCCTTACCTTTTCCTCAATGTGCAACCATAACTTCAGATCCAATCTTCTCTTCAATCAACAATCCCACAAACCCTTGTGATTTCCTTCAAAAGATCTCATAAACTTAGAATTTGCAACGAAAGACTACTAAAGGGAAAAGAGATAGGTTAGGGAATTATCTAGTTTTGGTTTTTGAGAGCACTTAGCGTTTCCATAGACTAAGACTCTTATTTATAGGCGTGGAGGAAACTTAGAACTAATTTGGAATTTAGGAATTCTCCTGCAAAAGATAAGCTGGTGGCCTTAGGGTGGCTTTTATCAAAACAAGCAAAATTACAAGGAAGGCTGATTCCAAAGCTGGTGGCTTTTCAATAAAGGCTGGCGGCATTAATGTCGACCTTGAGCATCTTCACCCAATTCCTCGCGTATGACTTCCTTGTGTCCAAATTCGTTTGTTCAAGGACAAAAATACCCTCTTAACATACATTATATTACAAATATACCCTTCAATATGAATTATTTATTTGTACTTTACACAAAGGGTGTCAATCAAACATATAAGTACAAAACTGATGATTACAGATCCATTAACAAAATGATTACCACCTAATAATTTTAGAGAGTATACTGAAAGAACGGGTATTATAAGATGTCCTGATTAAAGATTATTGTATTTTTTGTATGATACTCTTGAGTTCAATTATAGTGTTTATGATATTTCCTATTTTCTATATTGTATACATAATTAAAATAGAATTATGTTAACAAGAATTGTGGTTTATAAAGACATTAAAGTAAGACTTTATTTATCTCTTCATTAAGTTATGTTTATATTATGAATTAATTATGTGGTACATGGCGGGCCTATGTGGGGATAATGATATACAATTGCCATGACTCTAATTAATTTTTAATTTAATAATGGGATATAATGATACAATCAATATAATAAAGACTTACAATAATGTTATCATGCACATTATGTTTATTCTGAGTTATTAAGGAACATATACAAACCAAGTGGGAGGATTTTAGAATTTATGGCCCAATATGTAACTTTCATTAAGAAGAGTCGTAACTTTAATTTAAATAATATGACTTTTTATAATGGGATGTCTTGATGGGAGGTATCCATCAATGGTTCATGAATAAATATGATCCTCTTTTTGCCTTTTATATGTATAAGTGAAAACTAAATATAGTTTTTACATTTTTTTCACAATCACTCCATCATAAATTAAAAGGATAAGAGAGAGAAATCATACTCTCTTAAAGAAATAAGGTTAGATTGGAGTGATAAGGTGTCTATTAAAAAATTAAAGAATTTTATTCATCAGAATTCAATGCAGTATTATGGTTATGGAGAAAGGTACGCATCTTATCCATTTATTCATAGTGAAAATCATGAAATTCGAAGATCCTAAAATTAATGTTGATGAAATAATTATATCATATAAATTATAAAATCATCTTACAGTATATACAACAACAATACAACGTTCATTGTACGTGTATTTGTTAAGAATAACAGACGAAGACAACAACCAAAGTGGATGAGGGATTATGTTCCTTAAAATAGTTACAATACATAGTAAAAATACCAAATAGTTTACATGCTTGTAACAAACAGATCAGGACAAGATACAAACGATTACAAACGGATATATAGGAACAACTGTATAGATTTCAAATTTACAAATGTTGTATCCGTTAAAAACAGCTCAGCATGAGCTAATGTCCTCAGATCAGGATGTAATCCAACATCTATAAATACCAATAAAAGATAAAAGGGTGAGTTACCCAGATTTTCAGTAAAGTTTGTATCAAGGAGCCTGAGACTTGCTAAAAATAGTCTCGAACATATTCTTGTCGTTTCATACCTGCAATTTAGAGCAATAAAAGTTAGTTTAGGGTTTGTTTGCTAAACGGATTTGAAAAGTAAGAAAGAACAGAGAGTTTGAATACTTATCTTTACTATTGTTGGTCCCGAAAATAATCAAGAAGGGGGGTTAAATTGATTATTTCAGAAAATTAAAATTTTTGCCTTTTTTAAAAAAAAATCCCTTTTGATTTTAAGTTAAGAGAACAATATGAACAATTAAACAACAATAAAATAAACTGTGTAAATATAAATAGAGAAGGGATAAGAAGATCAGGCAAATATTTATAGTGGTTCCCCCTTTTGCGTCAGTCCACTCTTCCAGCTCCGAGCCAGGGGCCCCATTATCCTACGTGATCCAATAAAATCAATTACAAGCTTATACAATTCTCTTTGCTCGATTCTCACAGCTATCCTCTAGCTTCAATCGATTTACAGAGTCTAAACTAGTAATTGAACTAACTCACTTGAAGCCAATAACAAGTTGCTTCGATTATCTAAAAAACAAGTGTAAAGATTGCAATAAAATTTGCTACAATTCTGCACGTGAGAAGAAAACAAAGAAAGTTTGCTTTTTCAACTCTTCAGAATTTTTCGGTCAATGATTAAGTCAAGTTGCTCTCAGTTTTTTTTTTTTTTTTCTTAAATTGTTTTAAGTTCTGCGTCTTGTTCTCTTTTTAACTCTGTTCATGTCTCATATCCTTCTAACGTTCAGAATTTGTTGCGCTCAAGATAAGATAGATATCCCAAAAATCTCGGATGAAAATCTGTAACTTCTTATCTTAATTTGATTTATCAAACGCTGCTGATATTCTTCAAGAGAGAATCTTGTTCTTCTTGTTTTCTTCGGTTCCAGATTTGAATTTGAATTCTTGATATGCTGCAGTAAGATAAGATTAGCTTGAATTTCGTGATTTGAGATAATCTACTTGTTTTCTGTTTGAAAGCTTCTGATAACGTTGATCTTGAAGATAAATCTGGAGAACTGTTGCTGATATCACGGTCTTCAACGTGATCTTCGTGTGTCATCTTCTTAAAGATAACATTTTTCTTATTTGATTTTCTTAATAATATCCAATTCGAATTTGTTTTTATCTTGAGAAAAATCAGAAAACATAACTGTTCTGTCTTGAAATCATTCCATCGTTAATCAACTGTAGCTTCTGTTCTTTATTTTCAGAAAACTTCTTTGATAAAAATAATCAATCCAACAATTTCTTTAATCTCGTAGGATAATCCAACTTTAGTGGAACTAATAAGTATACTATCCGAATATACTTATTATCTCAGAGCTAGGTCTTCAAAATCATTGATCTTTTTCATAAAAAAAATGTAGATCTTGTTTGAGAAGATAAAAAGTAACCATCTTTAACTCAGAATTACTGCTGAAGTTTCTTCAAAAGTTTCTGTAAAAACTTCTGTGTTTCTGGAAACCAACTTCAATTAAGAATGGTTGCTTTGAGTTTCTCCCAAAGGTTCTGTGAAAGGTTCTGTATTTCTGGGATTGTTTTATACTTTAAGTATCCTTCTGAAAAACATTCTGTGTACCTTTTTCTTTTCTAAACATCATCCGAAATCTTCATATCGTATAACAACTCTTGTCTAACTTATCTAAAAACTTGTTCATATCCAAAACTTAATATTATTCAACCTTTTATATTTGTTCAACAATTTTACCAACATTCTGTATAAAATTCTGAATATAATTCTGCACACTAATAGAATAGTTAGTTCATTGAGTATTTTGTTATCATTAAAACTTTAGATATATAGAGAATCAACAACTGTGTGTAAGGGAAGGCAACATTAGGATTTTCTAAAGTCGGGTTAAAAGCATTTTATATCTTGGATGTCGAGTTGAAATTAGATCAGCGAGATATCCATTACCTTGAGTTCGTTTTTAACTCGGTTTGAGTATTATTTCAATATCGAGCCCTACTAACAGTATTATTGTATGTGTTTTTTATATCTGTTGACTACATATATCAAACATCAATAAAGCTTAACTCATATATGAAAACATGCAATGAAAAATATTTGACACACAAAAATCATTTGGAATTGAAATATTGAATGAATTGGAATGTGAGGAATGTGATAGGAGGTAGAATGAGAGTTTTATTTGTTTATTTGAATGCATCATGAATAGAATGGAATTAATAATTTATAATGATATAATGGAATCTTAAAGCGTTATTTCCCAATGTTACGATTCTAGATTTTAAAAATACATTCAAATATAGCGATAAAATGGAATTGAAATTGTGTTTCCGTTCCAAATCAATTTTTACATACTATACCTTACATAAGAGGAATTCCTGGAAATTGGCTTGTTTACCTTTGCAATGCCAGGTAAAATAAATGAATTATTCAGACGTGTCTTGTCTCAAAGATCAACTCGAAAACTGAGTAGTCATTATTGTTTTCATCAACCTTTTCAACAATCTTCTTGAAAACTTCCAAGGTCACGGATCCAAATGCAAGAAAACACATCTCCAGAGAACTTCATCCATAAAAGACCATAAGAAAGCGGACACCAACTATGAAGATTGAAACACTTGCCAATGCAAACACCACATAAAGAGTTCAATAATTCTAGCTTTGAAGGTAACATGGGATGTTATGATTTTGGTTTGTTGTGGCTGTCTTGAAGAATCAACTGAATTACCAGAATCCACGTGAACTTGTTAGCGAAAAAACTAGAAGGACCAGAAACTATCATTAGGGTAGCATTTGTTTGCTTCTCTTTTAAAGGTCATATTGTCAAATCAATGCATGGTTGGATATTGTGTTTGTTTTCTCATTGTTTGGCGTATCTTACGTGATACAAGATCACTTAACGTTTTAGGGATGCTCTTAATATATATATATATTCAATATTTAGCCTTTTAACAAATACTTTAAAACCGTTTGGGTTTTTCCATTAAATATAATGAAAATATGTTGCTGAGATTTCTAGTGAGCAATGGATCTAGAGATGTTCAATTGAAGTATTAATTCATTAAAAAGATAATGTTATAAATGCAATTTGAACTTTGACAAAATATGCAATTAAATACCTAAACTTTAAAAATAATCAATTTTAATATCTAAATTTTGAAATTAATCAATTTAATGCTTGAAAAATCTTGAAATTGATCAATTTAGTATCTGAAAGAACTTAACAAAGAGACTATTGGCGTATACGAAAAGTTCTTTTAGGTACTGAATTGATTAATTTTAAAGTTTAGGTAACTAATTTTATATTTTGTTAAAATTCTAATACCATTCGTAACATTAACCTATTTATTAATTGTGATTAAAATATAGAATGGAGAATGTGTAATCTATAATATTAATGTCTAGGATTTTTTTTTTAATAATAACTTGCAATGATCTAGAGGATAATTATTTAAATAAATAGAAAAAAAAAAAGGAAAGAAATTTTTTTTTTTGGCCAATAAAAGAAAGAGTTAGGTCTGCCGACTAACCAAATGCTATTTTAGGGTGGTTGGTCTAGATGTATATTCTCACGCATTGAGATCATCCGGATGCAACAACCCTTCCATAAAATTCTGCATTTGGAAGATGTAAATTGTAAAGCTCTAATTTGATGCATTTGGTTTGTCATTTAGCTTTACATTTATGCAAATCTTACTTAACGAATTTATTCATCTTTTTTCTTCCTTCCTTTTTCTAATTTCTATATATTATAATTACTGGGAGATTGAACTCAATTCATCTCATTAGAAAATAAAAATCCATATCACTAAATTTTAAATACCTCGATAAAATCATTACTATTTAGAAATAGAAGATCAGGGACATTCACCTAAATTTTTGTGTTGATTTCTCATTATTATACGATGGGACTATGTAGGTGCGGGCAGCGGGCCACGATCCCCTGGACTCAGAAAAAATTAATTTTTTAATTTTTTAAAATTATATATTATATATGTTATAAAGATCAAATTATGACATAAGGATAAGTATAATTTAACAGTTAAATATATATTTTACATCTATGAGGTCATGGATTCAAATCCAATTATCTACAACTTTTTTTCTTTTACTTTTTCAGCATATATTTATTACTCTAACTACTCATTCTCCCATCACTTTCTTTTGTTTCAACTCTTTTCTTTCACAATAACCAATAATATTAAATTCTTTTATCATAAAATTATATCTAACTAAATAAATTCTTGTATACTTATTTTTTTATTCAAAATATACTACAAATAATAATTATATAATATGTATTACAATTGAATCTTATTACACGCTAATTATTTAATTTGATTTATTATTTTTTTTTTACAACTAATGTTATTAAAATGCACATCAATTATTAAATAGCTATCATATCTAGATATATTTTAATATTTATTTGTGCTAAAAGCAATTATATATTGCACACTAATTATATAATTTGATTTACTAGCATTTTTTTCCTACGATTAATGTTAAGAAAATAAACATATCTTGATTTATTTTTGTTAAAAGTAAAACTTATACAGATGTTAATTATATATATTTTATTAATAATTAATTTTTTAAATGACATATATATATCATTTTTTATGAATAAATAATTTTAAAATTAACTTAATTAAAATCCAACACGCTAATCAAATAATTCTAGGTCCGCTCCTAAGGGAAACGATGATAGAGCGGATGTGTTTGTTTGGTTATATGTTTGAATTTTTTTTTTCTTTTTTCTCAATTTCTTCCACGGCTTTTTGAGAAGGAGACGAGACAATTCAACCTAGATCTGTCTTATTAAGAGACTAATATTTATGTCATTTAATTATAAGGATATTCACTTGTGACACTTTTTGTTAACTTTGTATTTTAATAAATATCACTCCAAATAAGAAAATGTAATCTCATTAATCCATAGACGTGATACAAGGGCGCTACGGTAAAAAAATATCTATGCCACCATATTAGAATACAGTTGCTATCTTTGGTTAAATTCACTTATCCGTTTTTGGGTGTGTTTAAATGATTTATTCTTATTTGTATTTAAATCAAAATGATATATATAAATATGTTTGGTTTACATTTATATTTTATTTATATTTAATCTATGTGATCTTTTAATAAAAACTGTTAATGTTTTTTTATCTATATGTATTTCTTGATAAATAATATATTAAAAAAATTGAAATAAATATCTATATCTACTAAAAAAAGCTAGCCAAACAAACCCTTTTAGTGCAATTTTAAAGGGCAGAATCAGGATCCAATAGGCATTACTTTTACTTTTATTTTTACATGTGACACTGCAGTTCCCAGATTTGAGGGAATTACTCGCCGTTTTTATTTCACCTCCAGAAAAGAAAAATGTCATATTATCAATATATATTTGTATATATATATATATATAATGTTTTAATCATATTATACATATATTATGCCATGTAACCTGTATAACATGCATATATTATATACAATCTAAAGTATGCATGTACGTATACAAATTAATTATAACACATTATATAACACATATTATTCTAGATATAACATATAAGAATATGATATATCTTATCTAATGTATATTTATTTGGAGAAATGTTGCACTTGAATTTTGAAGTAGTCAATTTAATATTCAATTAAATTTTTCATAGCTATTTTTATTATCTTACTAACATCATTTGCCTTGTTTTTTGATATGGGATATATGGTGTCAGGAGAAATTATAAAAATTCAATGATAAATTGTGTTTTTTTATTTTAGCAAACAAATCAAAGGTATTAACGAGGTAGCAAAAATAGTTATAAAAAGCTTAATTAGGTTTTAATTTTTTTTTTGTGTGCATGGGACGGGAGTTTCACCCCTCAAAGGGTTTCTGTACGATACTCACTCATCCCTCATATCATCTTTTGTTGCTAATCTAGACGGTGAACCAGCTTTATCTTTCCTGACTTCCCACGTCTGTTTTGAACCCCACATTCTCATAAGGAGTACCTTCTTGGTTTTGCCACGATCCTCCATATGCTTAGAAAGTTCAACTATATCAATTAGTTTCGACCTACCTTGGCCTCATCAGGAGAGCGGCATCAACTCCAACCAATTTGTTCACAAAAGGCTAGGCCCACCTTTAAAGACAACCTACACCACGAATAAACTCCCTGCTGATGTCACTTATAACTCTATATTCTCAAGTTAAATATCCCCATAAAGTCTTCAACTCTCGAACCGTGACACTTTCCCTCACTTAAATTCATGACGTCTTCATTATGAGATAAATTTGCTGCGGCCACTACCCCCTCTCAAGGTTGCAGTAGCAAATTTGACATTTTTCCTATTTATTACATTATATCATTTTTGTAAATGGTAATTTTTTTATAAATACGATTAAATATTTATTCGACTGAATTCTAGACCGTGTCATGCTAAAATAAAAATTGCAATGGATATGTAATAATTTGGCAGCAATGAATTATATATAAGGTTAGCGTATGTTCCATTCTTTTTGAACCATTGTATTCTAGATCATTATGGAATACAAAAGTTACTCAAATATATGCTTTACAAAGGATGGTTGAAGAATTTGAGAAAATGATGCTTCCATGTAGCAGGTGCGATGTAACACAAACCTGTAGTGCCTTAAATAAAGAACGTTCATATGAAAACTATAGAAAATGTAATTTAACCTTCTTGATAGAAAATTTTAGCAATAGCCTTTCCAAGTCCAATCAATCTTATTATTTTCCTTATATTGAGACTCATGTTCAACCTCCTCGAAGTTTTTTGAAGCGCCTGGAACATTTTGTGTAGAAAATATGCTAATCTTTCCTATCTTTCTGAACATGTCTAATTTTTACAAAGCAACAAAACCAACCTCCTAACCATTCAATAGGTTAGTTTTTTATAGCATAATAGAATTCACTAGCGAATCATTACCTACACACCTTCGAAAATTTTGGAACTTGCATCATAGAGAGTTTCAACTTACTACATTATGGAAATGGTTGTCCAAATGAAAATAATTGTCCACAGTAACCACTAAGGTTAGAACCAAGTGCCACAATAAATGTCTTCACTTTAGACAACCACCCTTAATCGCCACTCTATCTCTCCGCTATAAATAACCTCCATAAGCTTCAATAAAATGATCTTGCACCATGCCGGCTCAAAATTTGCTATTATGCCTTCTACTAACTTTAAGTACAGCGTCTAGATATTTCCTCATGATGGGTTGGGTCGGGTATGGGTCCAGGTTCAAATTTTGAGGATCCGTAAACTGCTTTGTATGGGGGCCGGGGTGGGTCCAACTCGTAGACTAGTGGGATCTCAAGGTGGTTCCAACTTGTCCTCTTTTAACAAGTATATTAATTTTTTGCAAATTTTTTATTTTTTTTTTTGCATTTTTTTATGATGGACCCATAAGGTGCCGTTAGGTCCAAGGTTGGCTAGTGGACCTGTAGACCACAACACGTCCAATTGGTTGGTCAGACTTGCCCTGCTAGGGCATGGACCCACCATGGTTGATCCAGATTCAATTTAGAGAAATGTCTAATTGTATCGAAGTGGTTATATCAAGTAATCCTCCGATGACCAAAATTTCTCTCGTAGGTCTACCAACCTAAATCCTTAACAATACTTTACCAATAAAAAATTGATGGCTACTTCACTTCACCATAATGAATAAGGTGAGAACCAAATTCCAATTCAATTGGGATGTAATAGGATTGTAATAATTATTATAATGTTCACTTGGTGTAAAAGATGAAACAACTAATTATTGGAGTAAAATGTAAAATATCTATAATATCCCTTGCAGAGAGAAAAAATGCATAGGTGATATTTTCAAAATAGTGGTATTGATGATAAAGTTGAAAAATAGACTATTGAATGATAATTTATAGGTGTGGGGACATGAATAGCTATTTATCATATTATGTAATGACAATTCATATTGAATTGCAATTACTCTCAAATGCATATGGTAATAGCACTTTACTTAGAATGAGAAGATAATAAATAGCAATTCATGCCAAGTGAAAGAGCTATAAGTGCAACAAACTCTTTTTGGCAAGTAATTTGGACAAGATGTTTTCATGTATTTGATCCATGGGAAAGTAAATTATACAAGATGTTTTCATGTATTTGTTTCATGGAAAAGTATAGTCATACAAAAACCGTCTCGATCCTTCAATACCCATCAACATGTTTTTTCCCCCCTTTATTTAAATATACATGTATAGTGTATCATGGAGTTTAATAATTGGGAAAAAAATTGCAAATAATCCCAAATACATCCCTAAAATTTTAACATATGTTTTAATGTTTTCTAAATTTTGATAAATTGAAAAAAAAAAAAAAAGAGAGACAGAAAGAAAAAAGGGCAAAAGGCAATAGAAGCAAAACAATGCAAATGAGAGACAAAAGGAATCGTAGGTATGGAATATAAAAAGAAGTAAGGAACAAAAGGAATCATAGGAAGAAATGATACAGAAGAAAAAAGCACTGTAACAGTTGGAGCCATCACTGTACAAGTAGAGTCATCACTGTAGCATATTTTATTGTTTTGTGTTGCAAAAATTTTCTATAAAAGGCGAGTGCGTTCTCAATTGAACGTAAGCCGAATGTGTGAGGAAAAGAGTCCTAGTGATAGTTTTACTAAATGTTTAAATTCTGTAAGAGTATTCTTGTAATAGTTGTAGCAAACTTCCCCAACCACTATAACATACTTCCTCCATATTCAATAAAGCTTTTGTAAGTTTTTCTCAACCATGTCTAGCTAATTTTCCTTTAAGGTATAAAGGTAACCATGCTCTAAAACCTTCTTAGCCCATTGTATCATGCGATAAGGTTTTATAGCATGGGTAAACAGATTAAGGCATCATACTTGGGTAGTATAGCTCTAGTTCCTTTAGAAATTATACCAAAAGGGTCAGTCTAAAACCCTTTGATGAAGTTATTTGAGGCAGAGGTTGCCGTGTTTTAGCATTGTGAGTTATGTTGTGGACATGAGGTTTATCTTCTAAAGAAAGCATTGCTTCACTAATCAACTATCTTCACTTTAATTGTTTACCCCTGTCATGAAGTCTTTTCCCGTGGCACAAGGATCCTGCATTTTGGTATCATAGACATGTTATCTTTATACCTTAAAAATTTTTATTAACAGTTTCACTTTAATATCCAGTTGTATGTGTTATATTTGTTTAGCCTTAGTCCTTTCTCATATTTTGATATTTAATATTTTGCCTTATATACTACTTAAATGTTTTGTTATTATTTGTACTGTTGTTATTTTATATTATTGTTTTATTTCTTTCAACTTTATAAATATTGTTAAATATTTTATTCTGTTGTTGATTACTTTATTATTCAGCCTTACAATTATCATCTGTTGAATATTTTGTTGTTGTGCTTCTCTATTAATATTTTGTTGTTTTCTTTATTGTTAGTTTGATGTTTTATTTTACTACCACTATTAAACTATTTGTATCCAGTTGTTAGATAATTATCATTGTCCTATATTTAATGATTATCCAGCTTGTATTTTATGAATCTTATGCTTATATATATGTTATAGAAGAAACATATTCTGTTGAAGAAATCTTAAATAATATGTTTGATTATGAATGGTTTATATGAATGTTATTTATTGAAGAATACATAAAGGAACAAAGAAAGGAAATTAAAATGTTAAGGACTATTATAAGGAGAACCAAATGCTACATAGAATAGCTTGAAAGTCTTTTGGAGTTACATTTTGAAAATCTAACTCCAAGGAACAGGAACTTTATATGTTTACCACAAAGGATAAGGATATATAGTAATTTACATAGCAATTATAATTTTATTGGGGAAACAAGGCACAAAAAAAAGGTTTGCGAAGATAATATAATAAGGTTCATAGGATGATATGGTTTTAAATTTTACATTTATTTGGTATCTTTTTGTAATAGTTGTAATTTATGATATAGTAGATATAATATGTGATATAATAGATTTATTAATAAATTCTAGAGAATATTTGATGTTTGAAGATGATGACACATAGATACATAGAGTATATTAAAAGGTATAAGGATACAATAAAAATATAAGAATCTTATGAAAGATATAGAAAAGGATTTAGAAATGTTTAATAAGCATAAGAAAGAATTAGAGCAAAGGTTAGAAAGAAGTATAAAGAAACCAACTACATGTTCACAATATAGATATATTCTAGATCTAATTTACATAAGATAAAAATAAATAATAAGATATAATGAACTTATAAGATATTATGAAGGATTGATAAGCAGCATGATGGTATGATGCATAATTATGTTGAATATATAAAGGATAAAAAACTAAGGATTAAAAGGTTAAAGGATCACATAAAGACAGAAAGAGGGATATTAGAATTTTGGGAAAAGGATATAAAAAGAATTGAAAAGGCATTAGAAAAAGGAAAATATCAAACGGAATCTAAAGAAAATGAACTTTTAAAGAATCATAAAACTTTCTATCATAATTACTACTTCCTATAATCCTATTAAAACTTGCATTCATCCTGTCATACTCATTATCAAACCTTCATAATAATCTATCCTTTGAGTTATTATTTCTATATCCTTTTCGATTTGGTCTATAATCTATAGAAAATTTTTGTAACGCAAAACAGTAAAATATGCTATAGTAATGACTCCTACTTGTACAGTGATGGCTTCTACTGCTGCAGTGATGGCTCCTACTATTACAGTGCTTTTTTCTTCTGTATCATTTCTTCCTATGATTCCTTTGTTCCTTAATCCTTTTTATTTTCCACACCTATGATTCTTTTTGTCTCCCATTTGCATTGTTCTGCTTCTATTGCCTTTTGTCCTTTTTTTCTTTCTTTCTTTTTTTTTAATCCTCGAATCTGTTTAGATCTTCTTGTCCTTCCATTTCTTCATCCTTATCTTTAGTGTAATTGGAATCATATAGATTGTCTTTTTTATCCTGTTCATCTTCCCTGTTAAGGTTTTCTTTAAATGTCTTCAAATTTGTCTCATATCTTGGCCAAATTGCTCATTTTTGTTTTGTGAAGATAAATTTTGTCTTAGTGGTTGAAGTAAGATGAAATTTTGGATCTTTTGGTATATACATTCTTATTTTATTAGCAATGTATAAATTCAACTGTTCTTCCAAACTATTGGTGGATTCCAGCCTGTGGATTTTTTGGATAATTGAAACCTTTCCTCTTATTGAGGAAATTCAAAACCAAGTTTGTGCTAGTCTGGATTCAAATTTTAACCACTCTGGTGGTATTACCTTTATTTTTACATAATATTTTATAAGGATATCATGTTTCCCATGTTCCCATTCTATGTCCCTTAAGGCTACTAAAACTTCATGAAACATTTTTCCCATAGGTTGGGTCATCAATTGTGAAAATGTGCCCACAATTTCTGTGACAAGTCCATAATTAAGAAGAGTAGCCAATGTGTATTCCTAGTTTCCTATCCTGAATCCTTTGAAATAATTGAGGTCTATAGGTGTTGTGTGTATATTGTAACGAACATGCCTTGGATAATAGTATTTATCCTGATAATGATTATTCGTTTCTACCTGTGAATCCTTTCCCATACAGGAGTAACATGGAGAGTTTGGAAAAGCCTTTAGTCTTATTATAGTTCTAAATCCTACTCCATCAGAGCATATATTCTCTTCCTATATTATCCCTGGGAGTAACATAAAAGGCTTTAAAAATACTTTCTTTGCATATCCCTTTATTAGCCATTTTGGAAGATATGGAAGTTTTGAAATATACCCATTTCTTTTAAAGAAAATGAATGTTGTTGCATTTTCATATTCTTTTCGAGGTGTTTTCCCTATTTTCCTTCTTTGAAATGGAAATTCTTCCCTATAGTCTTTATTGGTTTCTTAACGCTTTCAATACTTCTCTTTTTGCTTGGGTTTGATTTTTTTGTGATTTTGAGAGAAGATATTTTATTTTCTTGTTATGCCTTTAAAGATTTCAAATATATATATATATATATATATATCTTTGTGTTCCTTCAACATACCCTATGCTACTTTTAATGCTTTTAAAATTATTAAGAGCTGGATCCACATAAATTTCCTGTTTTTCTATCATTTGCCTAATCTGGTTTGCTATAGTTTCAAGATCATTAAATCCTCTCCATGAAGGATTTGGATAATATATTATCTGGTTTTAAACATCATTCCAATAGCAAAAAACTCCTGATAAATGTCCTTTAGTGACTCCATACATTTGATATTTCCTTTTGTTTTGTCCCTATTGTCTTATTTGTCCTTGTGTTCCTTGTAATGATTCATTCTCCTATGGCCTTTTCATGTAGCATGTTTCTTGTGTACCTTTGACACCTTGTGTCTTTATTGAGTTAAAATATCTAGCCAAAGCGCAACAAATTACATATTTGAACTTGTTTTAGATAGTTAAAGACCATTCACCATCTATGAGAGCCATATGTATCTCTCCCTTAACATTAATTGGTAGTAGTACTTGAAACTTCCTTGGAGAATTTGTTGGTAATATAGGTAGAGTTATATCACTAATCATGACCCGTGGTCCTTCCATAACTTCTAATAACCTTGTGCTAGAGCTGCTTGCCTATGAATCTTGACAAGACATTGGCCTTTTTTGTGGCCTAAATCATTTGTTTCTTTGAAATTCCATGTTTTTCTTGAAAAGAAAATTAATCATATTAGTAAACGAGATAATTCATCATTTATTTATTATTATATTTTTAAACTTTAACCATATTCTCGTACTCATTTTATTACTCACTGTGTTCTTATGGAATTTACTATGGCTTCACAGTCTGTTCTAACCATTCATAATTAAACATATTATTTAAGATTTCTTCAACATAATATGTTTCTTCTATAATATATAAATAAGCATAAGATTCATAAAATATAAGCTGGATAATAATAAAATATAAGACAATGATAATTGTCTAACAACTGGATACAAATAATATAATAGTGGTAGTAAAATAAAACATCGAAATAACAATAAAGAAAACAGCAAATTATCAATAGCGAATCACAACAACTAAATATTCAACAGATGATAATTGTAAGGCTGAATAATAAAGTAATCAACAACAGAATAAAATATTTAACAATATTTATAAAGCTGAAAGAAATAAAACAATAATATAAAACAACAACAGTACAAATGATAACAAAACAAACAAAATATTTAAACAGTATATAAGGCAAAATATTAAATATCAAAATATAAGAAAGGATTAAGGCTAAACAAATATAACATATACAACTGGATATTAAAGTGAAACCGTTAACAAAAATTTTCAAGGTATAAAGATAACATGGCTCTGATACCAAAATGTAGGACCTCTGTACCACGGGAAAAGACTTCATGACAGGGGTAAACAATTAAAGTAAGAATAGTTGATCAGTGGAGCAATGTTTTCTTTAGAAAATAAACCTCATGTCCACACCATAACCCATAAGGCTAAAACACAGCAACCTCTACCTTAATCAACCTCATCAAAGGGTTTTCACGCCGATCAGTTTGGTATAATTTTTAAAGCAACCAGAGCTATACTACCCAATTATGATGTCTTAATCTATTTATCCATGCTATAAAACCTTATCGCATGATACAATGGGCTAAGAGGGTTTTAGAGCATGGTTACCTTTATATATTAAAGGAAAATTAGCTAGACATGGTTGAGAAAAACTTACAAAAACTTCATTGAATATGAAGGAAGAATGTTTCAGTGGTTGGAGAAATTCGCTGCAACTATTACAAGAACACTATTGCAGAATTTAAACACTTAGTAAAACTATCACTAGGACTCTTTTCCTCACACACTCGACTTACGTTCAACTGAGAATGCACTTACCTTTTATAGAAAATTTTTGCAACGCAAAACAGTAAAATATGCTATAGTGATGTCTCCTACTATTACAGTGCTTTTTTCTTCTGTGTCCTTTCTTCCTATGATTCCTTTTGTTCCTTACTCTTTTTTATTTTCCATACCTACCATTCCTTTTGTCTCCCATTTGCATTGTTCTACTTCTATTGCCTTTTATCCCTTTTTCTTTTTTTCTCTTTTTTTTTATGTAGAAACATCTCCCGATCTTATCAAAGTATACTTTAGTACTCCTAAACATTGGTATTGATTTTTTTTTTTTCAATCGGAAAGGCAAATGTCATCTATATTGCTAGTTTATCAAACTTAGAGGGTGTTAAAATAAAATATAAAAATTCAAAAATATATATCCATGTTGAGTTTAAAGGGTTATTTGTAACTTTTCTTTGATAGTTTGCTTCAACCAAGGTTCTGAGAAAAAGAGTTAAGACATGTTAGCAATAAAGTAATCAAATGGTTTACTTTTGAATACATTAGATATATTCTGGGAAAAAAATAATAATAAAAGAATTGATATGAATATTCATGAAGAAACAAGATGACACTTAACACATATTCAATAAGAAGAATTATAATATCACGTTTGGTACATAGGAACGGAATGGAATAAAAAACGGAATGACCATTCTATTCTTGTATTTGGAAACAACATGGAATCATTGATTCCATGCCATTATTATGTTTGGTTGTGTTATATCAGGAATGAAATGGAATTACCATGTATTAAAGTATTACATAAATACCCTCAATTAGTTGATACGTATATGTGTATAGTTTGTTTTGTATGTATATTATATATATAATATATATAGCTTTTAAACATATATATTATCTATATATGTATACATACGTATTTTGCTAAATATATCTTTGCCAAACATATATAATAACTATTCAATCGACGTGTTTTATTTTTTTCTTCTTAAATATTATATATATGACAAACATATTATCTGTATACAGGTGATATATATACAAATATAACATGTATATATAATCGATATATCTGATACAAATATATATAACACTTATTTACATCCATATTAAAAATTGATATATATATATATATGCATATATAACATGTATGACATTGATTAAGAAATAATGTTACAAATATAACATATATAATGAATATATATTTAATATTTTTGCACAATATAAAAATTATTCTTTTGCAATGTACCACATTAATTATATCAAAAGCACACATTAATATATAAATTGCTCCTTCTGCTGTAACTTTAGAATATAATTTTTCTTCAATTATATTTTCTCAACTTTTTTCAATTTATAAATGAATAGTTCAATTTTTTGGGATTCTTAAATTATATTATATTATTCTCTACCAAATCATTACTTGTAAAATTCATTATCTTAACTTGTATAAATAATGATTTTTTTATTTGAAAAATTTAATATAGTGATTAAATTCATGAAATTAATGCAATTCATACTATTCATGAAAACCCATACCTCCAATTTAATACCTTCAGAAATTTTTTGGTGTTCCTTCTTTGATATCTTTCTTGGTTCCATGGTCATTGTTTCTTCAATCTGCAGATTGTTGTAAAGTATGTGCTGCTTCATATTTTTTTTTTTTAGTGGCTAAACGTATTAAGATAAATAACAATGGATAGGGATTGGTAGATATATATTAAAGTTTATCTTATTGATCGATTATTTAATGAAAATGGATATGGATTATTTATTGCCAAGTTTATCTATATTTATACAAAAATACAGGCAAATTTTATCCTTCTTCACATCTTTCATCTTCTATCTCACATCGTATATTTTCCTATTATCAATTTTTTTTTTTGTTTTTTATATTATTCCATGACTGTAAAAAATATTAGAGTGGTGACTTTAATAGCACCTATGGCCAGCAAGTGATTTTTTTTTTTCTTTTAACAAATACTAATTGTTTTTTTATCTAAATTTTTTAAGCTTATAGTCCAATTGTTTGTTATGTCAACATGCATGGAGTTCTGGTCGCTAGATGTCTCCTCGGGTCAAGTTCGAACCGAGTCTGGGGAGAACAGGTCATGGCAGGTCCTCTATTAGACCCGTTGGGTTGGTGGGTCCAATCCGGGTCCATCCAATTTTTGGTTAAAAAAAAGAAAAAAAATTTTTAGCTTGTGGAATTTTTTTTTAAAGATATTTGGGTTGGACCCACCTCGTAAATCGGCGGGACCATGGGTCCTATCCACCCCACCACTCCAGCGAGGCGATTTCGAGTTCAAATATTTTTGGGTTGGGACTTGATTCGGACCGGGGAGATGTCTATTGGTGGCCATATCAACATTTTTGACATGACAAAAAGCATTCAAGAGTCTTGTTTAATAAAAGTGGGTACGGATTATTATTATTATGTGGCTAAACATCTTTGGATTTTTGACAGATTATTGACTGGATTATTTGCTAAAACTACATACAAAAATGTAGAATTGAAGTTTATCTTACTAATAGAATTATTTAATAGGGATAGATACCTAATTACATGTTGAAAGAGATGAAATAGAATCGTGATTCCGACCATTTAAAGGCAGAATGCGATTGTACTTTAGAGTCTGAATTAGAAATTCTAAGAAATCGCAATTTCGACTTCTTAAATTTAATCCAAATATGGGAATAGGATTGAAATCGTTGATTCGGACTTCTCAAAATCAATCCAAACATAGAAATATGAATGAGGCTTGGAATCGCGATTCTATTTCGGAACCATACCTGCAGGCCATACCTAGAAGCTTAGTAGGAGGAACTTTAGGCCTATGCTCAGATGTACCTCATGAAGGCCCAATTAGCAAATTTTCCGTTGCTCGTAATGTGCCTATTTTTCCCATATATAGTAGGGCTTCTTTTATTGAAAGAAAAAACATATCATGGGATGGGCTTCAAGCCTTTTATCCCTTATACGAAGTTTCTCGAGGGAAATTGCAATATTCCAGTCCATCTAATAATGAAGCCGCAAGACTATGCTTTGTAGGGATGCAACTAGGTCGGGTTTCGGGTGGATCATATGAACCCGAAACCCGACCCGCTACCCTATAGGGTCTACCATACCCGACCCTATAACCCTACAGGGTTTTGATGCTATATCCGAACCCGCCCTATAGGGTTTGATTTAGAACCCGAAACCCGACCCTATAACCCTATAACCTTTTAAAAGAAAAACTTATTTTTAAATTTTAATAATAAATTTAAGAAAAGCCGGTACTTCTGGCATAAGTTTCTTATACATTTAAAAAATAAAATGATGCATGTAGAATTGATAGAAAATGTTGTAGTTCATATTCATTGTATAACGTTTAAACACATTAATATACTTTTATCATTGTATAATATTTTAAAAATATGGTCAAATTAAATTTCATATTCGGACTAAAATATAACGGACAATAAATAATATTAATTTCTATAGCAAACATGACTTGAGCAAAATTTAATAAAAAGTTCTAAATCCGTAACTAATCCATAAATATAAAAAAAAAATCCTTGGAGACAAAAAAGATAGTAGTTCCTTCATGTCTTTTTTTTTTCTTTCTTTGCTCCTTTAGTAATGTTTTTATTTATTTATTAATTATAATACCGGGTAATCGGGTATCCATCGAGTTTGTTATATGATATAAACCCGACCCTATAACCCTATAGGATTGAACCCTATAGGGTTTTTAACGGGTCGGGTGGGTCGGAAACCCTATAAGAGCTAACCCGGTTACATCCCTAATGCTTTGCTAACCTTTCGAATTTAATGAAATATACTTCAGCATATGATTCCCCTCTTAACCATTCGTTATAGAATTTAGAGATGGTAAAGGGGAAAAAAAAGATAATAAAAAGAGAAGAAATTTTTTATCATTCCATCATCAATTTTAATGGGACTGACTGCTGGACTATTTAGCAGTTTAGATTTATACTAAATTATTAAGCTCCATAAAGAGGATTTTAACACAATATCATCAATATTATTTATTTTAATTTTTTTCTTATTATATTTTTATTATGTATATATACTATAAAGGACATTTTGATAAATTCTATTACATAAACATTTAATCCATCCCATGAATATATCTAAATAATATAAATAAATTTGTCATTGCTGCTTCTCTTTTGGTTCCAAACAATTCATGTGTTTTCTTGAAGAAGAATTTATAAAGATCCTTCCTTTGGTGATTTCCAAGCTCAACAGCTTTTAGAGGATCCATTATTTCCAAACTACCTACTTGCCTCCTTAAAGGTAGAGTTTGTTATCCTTAAAAACCATTTTGCCATCTATGACCTCGTACTATAATATCTCCACAAGAGTTTAGACACTTTGAGTTGTCCTTGATGCAACGAGTAAGCATAGATAAAATAAGAACATTCACTGAGTAATCTTAAAACACACAACGATTGCAACAAGATGCAATCTCAAGAGAAAATTCTCTCAAATTAGGCTTTCAAAAGTATATGACATGTTCTGAATAGAAAGAAAAATCCAAAGGTCTATTTATACTATTACATCAAAAACCCTAAACGACTAAAAATAAATAAAAGCTAACAGCCTAAAAAGGCAAAACAGACAACGTAAGCCAGCAATGTAAGGTAAAGGCCAGCGATGTAGGCCGGTGGTCTAACTTCAAGGCCGACGGCTTACATGGTAGTGCTTCTTCTTCTTCTCCTTATTGGATGACTTCCTCTTGTTCAAATATGTGTCCGCTATGTTGTTCACATCATTTTTCCCACCTGAGAAGAACTTAACCCCAAGCTCTCTTCTAGATATAATGGAGAATCGTTGAGGTGGAATGGAAAAAGATCAGCAACATTGAAGGTCTTGGAAATGTCCATTTTTTAAGAAGACCAACCACGTATGTATTATCATTAATCTTCCTCACAATCTGATAAGGACCATATTTCTTGGGCTACAACTTACTATACTTGCCTACTAGAAACCTTATGTTTGTTTACCACTTTCTTGTACTTGGCATTGACTTCTTCAATCCTTTCTTTTACTTTAGCTATAGTAACCTACCAGGGTTCAGCCATGCTCTTGGCAGCTATACTAATCTCAGGTATCTTAGCCATCTTAGGCAGCTTGATAAGTTCTAGTGCGTGTTGTGGCAGCTTGGTGTAGACTACAGAGAATGGTGACTTTCCTGTGGTCCTATGAATAGCGTTGTTGTAGGCAAACTCTACTTGGGATAGAGCCACATCTCATTGTCTTGGCTTTTCTCCACATATATTCATGATTAAATTACCAAGAGTCCTATTGGTCACTTCCGTCTACCCATCTGTCTGTAGGTGAGCCGTATCGCTGTAGTGTAGAGAAGAATCAAACATCTACCATAAGGTCCTCCAAAAGCGACTAAGTAATTTATTGTCCTTGTGTGAAGTGATGGGCTTAGGAACTCCATGCTAGCACAACACTTCCTTGAAGAATAATTTTGCAATTATTTGCGCATATGTAGTCTTCTTACATGGAATAAAGTGAGCCATTTTTTAGAACTTCTCAAAAATAACAAACACTAAGTCAACACCTTGTTGGGTACAAGGCAAACCCAATATGAAGTCCATAGATAGGTCCTCTTAAATGTTCTTAGAACTGGCAGTGGTGTGTATAGCCTAATATTCTGGGACTGCCCCTTAGATGTCTGACAAACATAGTATCTCTGCACAACCCTACTGATATCCTGCCTTAAATGTGGCCAATAAAACCTGTCAGGTACTGTTGTTATGGTCTTGTCCTTACCTAAGTGTCCAGCTAATCGCCCACCTACCCACCCCACCATGCAAATCGCTAATTAGCTTTTCCCTCAAAGAAGACTCAAGAATACACAGTTGGTTCCCTTTCATCAAGTACCCCCCCAGGTTCTTTTGTAATACATTTTTCCAAGATCTCCTTGAAGTCAGTGTCGTCTTCATACAACTCTTTCAATTGCTCAAACCCAACAACCTCAATGCTCATGGTCATTAGCAAATTACTCTTCTAATCAAAGCATCAGTCACGTTGTTCTGTATCACAGACTTATGCCTTAGTTTGAACAAGAATTTTTGGAGGAATTGGATCCATTATCATGCATGTCTTTTCTAATTCGGGTCTGATTACTTAGATGCTTTAGACCACCACAATCTAAGTATAAAAAAAAAAAAAACTCATTCCCAAACAGGTAATGCTCCTAGATCCTTAAAGCTCTCACTATAGGGTATAATTCCTCATCATAAGTGGACCAATTCTTCCTGGATTCACATAGTTTCTCACCGAGGAAAGCTACCGGTCCTTTTTTCTATGACAGCATAGCTCCAATGCCTACCCCATTAGCATCACAATTCACTTCAACTAATTTATCAAAATCAAGTAGTGCTAGTACATGGACACTATACAACTTCTCCTTCAACACTGCAAAACTAGCCTCAGTATCTTCACCCTACTGAAACTTCCCTTTCTTGAGGCACCCAGTTAATGGAGCAATAATAATATTGCAGTGCCTGACAAAACTTCTGTAAAACCTGGCTAATCTCAGGAAAATTTTTAGCTCAGTTATAGTATTTGGAATAGGCCACTCTCTAATAGCCCTTACCTTCTCCTCATCGACTATAATCCCCTCACCATTCACTATAAACCTTAGGAACAATAACTTCTTAGACATGAAAGTACATTTCTTCAAATTGGCATATAATTTATTCTGTTTTAGTAAAATCAATACATATCTCAAATGTCCAACATGCTTTTCTTTAGATTTGCTATAAATTAAAATGTCATCAAAGTAGACTGCTACAAAGTAACCATTAAGGGTTTTAGTATCTGATTCACGACACGCATAAAAGTGCTTGGCGCATTGCAAAGACCGAATGGCATCACTAGCCACTCACACAACCTTTCATTAGTCTTGAACGTTGTTTTCCACTCATCTCCAAGCTTGATTCTGGTCTAATGGTAGCCACTCCTTAGGTTAACTTTGGAAAACACATTCACCCCACTCAACTTGTCTAACATGTCTTCTAATCAGGGTATTGGGAATTTATACCTGATAGCGATCTTGTTAATGGCCTTGCTATCAACACACATTCTCCAACTGCCATCTTTCTTCGGGGTTAGTAATGCAGGCACAACACATGGACTCATACTCTCTCTGATGAATCCCTTCTATAGCAACTCTTGTAGTTTCCTTTGCAAAATCTCAATCTCCTTAAGAATCATCCTATAGTATGATAACTTGGGTAAACTCACCTTCAGCACTAAGTCAATATGATGTCGGATGTCTCTCATAGGTGGTAATCTATCTGGCAAGTTTTCATGCAACACATCCTTAAACTCCTCCAACACGTCTCTCACTACCCTTGGTATATCACTACTGCTCTCTCCCTCTACTGTCATTACTTGCTTCACTATCGGCCCGTTTACTTCAACTTTGGAAACAGGCAAGGAATAGAAAAGTTATTCCTTGGGAATGATATTACCGGTAATAGAGTAGGAATGTTTATTTCTATGTTTACTTTGTCTAAAGTTTTATCACGGGGAATACACATTCTATTGTTTACTTCAACTTATTAATTCTAGCATTAAACTGCTAATAAAGCTAAAAATACCATTATGCCCTTATTGTGGTATTAATTCTAGCATTTAATTAAGGGTAATTTGGACAGGGTATTTAATTTTTTATTGCTTCTGGAGTGGGAATAGAAAAGGAATAAAAAGTGCATGGGAATATTTATTACTGTTCAGTTAATGCAAGTAAACAAAGTAATAGAGGCATTCCAGCAATAGAAATTCTATTCCTCCTCTATTACCTCCAAGTAAACGGGCCGTATGAGTGCATGTACAACTTTAGATTTCTTCATGTCCTCCTCCATCTCTCTTTTTGAGTGAATGAGAGTCAGAAAAGAGCATCCCTTTGCCTTGATAGTCTTGGGACAATTTATTATCTTTAAAGGCAACAAAGTATGCTTCACACCCTCCTTCTTTAATATGTACACATTCTTCTTTTCTACATGTTGGGTATTGGCATCATATTACTGTTTTGTGTTGGTTTTTGGTTTGTCAGTAGGATTGAAAACCTTTTCTAAAGATTACGAAGTTGAAGTTTGCAAAAATTTATAAAACTAATAGGTTCTGTCCAACTTCAAAAGCAACTACCAATATCAGGTAAGCACACATACCAAAGTAGCATAGAAAATATTAGGTAATATTCCAAGGGATTATTGGTATCTATCTTACTCACTTCTCATCTATTATCTAGCTAAAGAAAATTTAGAAGGTCATGATAAAAATAGAAGTTATCCTAAGGTTAGTGAAAATGTACAAATGTTTTCAGGACAAAATTAAATATGGGTTTGTAAAAATGCAAGATAGAAGCCTAAGGTTTGCTTGACCAATTTCTTATCATGTGATTTCTTAACAAACTCAGAGAGAGAGAGTTGTATGCTGGTGTATTTACACTATCGGATTCCCTAGGATAAGCTAAAGCTTCTCCCAAGGTCAGTAGCTTTAGGTATAAACCAAACCACCGGAATCTCTTCACAATTTATTAACAGTTTAGACCTGCATAAAGCTTAAAAATCCTTTGTTTTTAAAACCAACCTAATGAATTTCAAAACAAGTGATAGAAAATTTCATCATCCCTCTCTCAAGGCAATTATGAGCAACTCCATTAGTAGCCATAGATCTATTAAAAAGAATGATCTCTCAATTTATTTAGTTGAAATCAAACATGAATCTAAAAAGTGTACCACACATTTAGACTCACAAAAATAAGTTCAAGCTACTAATTACAAATACCTGATAAAAAATTACTTGAAAGCACATTTGAAATCACATGAATAAGGATTTGGGTTCACAAACCCTAAGTTGTAGGAGATTATTTCTCCATAGATGTAAACATTAAGCATGGATTCCGAAGAAATAAAATGGAATTAACGAAGCATATTGCAATTGAAGTTCAGAATCTTGCAAAAATACAAACAATGTTTTAAAATGATTTTACCCAGAAAACTCAAGATTTATAAAGCAAGAAGAAATAATTCTTTCACCTTAGAATTCTCTCTCTATGTTAGGAAATTTACACTTCGTTACAACATAATGATCGCATGACTATGCACATTTATTAATAGGCTAAAGGCACATAAAATCATGATGATTTTATTCGTTAACGTAATAGATTCTTTATAACCAAATTTGTTCTCTATTTCCACATGCGAATCATAAATGCTAGCTCATAAAGTTGCTTGTCAAGTGGTAAGTCAAGCACTCGAATATTGCATGAAAGTCAGGGCTTGATCTAAGCTGTGGCATTATGCTAAAACGCTCAAGTTTTTATCCATTTTTCAATCGAGAGGTAATTTGAGTATGCTGAGGGCTCGAAACTTGAGCTTAACTTAGGTTGTACTTCTAAGCAAAGCTTTGATCTTCATCTAGCATTCATTGCTAGTCAAGTCTAGGGCTCGATAGTGTGGTGTGATAGAAGCTGTTCTTCAAGTCCAAGGCTCGATAGCCTCAAAACATTCGTAGAGGGTCACATCAAAGGCTCAATGCAGGGTGCAATAGACCCTTTTTCCTTATTTCGCCTTGATGTTCAAGGCCTCAGTAAGCACTTTTGTAGGGCTCGATAGAAATCTGTCTTTGAATTTTGTTGTTGTCTTGCTCCAAATTTGATTCAAAATACGTTGATTCTTCTTCCTTTGATTCTAAGAGCTCAAAAACAACATTTATACATTAAAAGCATCAGTTTCATAGGAATTTATCCAATAATGCATCAAATTAAGCCCAAATTCCCATAAAAAGAATATAGTAAAAATGAGTTATTAACTACCAAGGCGTCCCAAATAGCACATGACATGTATCCATATCCATTATATCACAATAAACTTCAGCTTTATATTTGCCTATTGAGAATGATACTATACATCTCTCCTTCACATCAATCTTCTTAGCTGTTTTAATCTACCTTATAGTGCATGGGTTAGGGTGTTTCTCCACTAGTAGCTGCAACTGCTGTATAACCTCCTTACCAATAATGTTTGCACAACTTCCATTGTCAACTATCAGATCACATACCTTCCCATCTATTGTGCCACTTGTGCAAAATAAACTGGTATTGTTAGGTGTCCTCTTTCTGCTTAGTTGCCAACATCAGCTTCCTAATAACACATGTCTACTCGATCTTCTCCCCATCCTCATCATATTACTCATCTTCTCCATCGGGCTCACAATAGACCTCTTCATTTCTCTCAACAATATTGATGCTTGTCCTGTTAGTACACTTGTTTGATTGATGCCCCAGTTAGTTACAACGATAACACTTGTCCAAAATAGGCTTTGCATATGGACTGTTTTGCTTCTAAGTATCCTTAATCTCAACAGGTTTCTTGCTTGCAACCTTATCCTCTCTCTTTTCAGTACTTCTACCTTACTTCTCCTCAACACTTTTATTCTTTTCTGCCATAGTTTTACTGCTACTCGTTTCCTTAACTCCATATTTTCTACTATTCCCCTCAAATTGCATGCTTCTCTCTTATAACATCATCTTTGCCCTAAGGGCCATGTTTTTAGCCTCATTCAAATTTCAAAGAACATGAACTCTAATTTTATCTCGGATGTGCAACTTCAGGCTATCTACATACTGGCCACTTGTTGGACTTCACTCTTTCTCAGATCGTTCTGCTTTACTAGTCTCATGAATTCAGCTGTGTAGTTATGAACTAAATGTTGTCCTTGGTGACAATGCTGATTACTGATAGAACAAAAGTCTACTCGTAATTAGGTGGCAAGAAATCCCTTTGCAACAATTGTTTCATATGGAACCATGTTTACATAGGCTACTTACCCTCATGGTACCTCCTATTTTGAAGCCTCTCTCATTAGGCTGATGCACCCCCTTTCAATCAGCACACTACCAATTTTACCCTCCTTTCCTCGAGGATCTCCATATATTCGAAGAATCTATCTACTTCAGCAAGCCAATCTAAGAATTCTTCAATGTTGATATTGCCATTGAAATTAAGGATATCCATTTTTAGGTGGAAATTACCACCGTCTCCTTGATCATACCCAAGGTAATCCCTTCGGTATCTGCAACCATCATCACTGCTTCTCCTTCGCAGTTGTCTTTCTTCATATAAAATAGCATCTTCCTCATCAAATTCTTCATCAGAATTTTCAAATCTTCGATTTGTAGCTACAGGTCGATTGATTGAATCACCGTAAGCATCTTTTGTTCTTGGTCGTCTCCTACTAACATCTTTATCTCTATTAATATCAAGTTCCTTCGCCATCAGATCTTCAAAACAGTGTTCCAAACATCAGATACTTTGATCCATGGTGTCTAATACCGCTCTTTAAGTCTGTGACTTGGTTCTTAGGGCTTCCACATCCCAAAAAACGTCTAGGACGTGACCGCCTCCTAAGTTGTTGTGTCCTTACATCTCTATAGGAATTAACCCACTCTGATATCACTCTAACATAGCGAATAAGTGTAGATAAAACAAGAACACTCATTGAGTGATCTTAAAACACACAACGATTATAGCAAGATGTAATCTCAAGAGAAAATTCTCTCAAATTAGGTTTCAGAAGTATATGATATGTTCTAAATAGAAAGACAAATCCAAAGGATTATTTATACTATTACATCAAAAACCTTTAAAGACTAAAAATAAATAAAAGCTGGTGGCCTAAAGAGGCAAAACAGACAATGTAGGTCAGTGGTATAACGTAAATGCTGGCAGTATAACTTCAAGGATACTGGCTTACATGGCAATGCTGCTTCTTCCTCTCTTTCTTGGATAACTCCCTTTTGTTCAAATACGTGTCCGTTATGTTGTTCACATTAGTCCCTGTTTGGATCAAATCTTTAAAGTGATGAGTGATCCGTGATAGTGTTTTGTATACCACTATGCTACAACATTGATTTCCCTAAAGTTCTCTCTCTCTTTCTTTTATTTTATTTTTATCTCCTATTTAGGACAAGAGAGTGACTAATAATATATGATATTTTTGTCAATCCTTAATTCATTTGGTCTTGGATTTTATATTTCAAAGAATCTCTTTTCTTTCTAAGATTATATATAACTCTTATGTTTTAATACAAGAGGATGAAAAGCTAAAAGCTTTTCTACTTGATCCTACTCTTCCAATATCCTCCTTTTTTTTGGATAAAAAAGAAAAAAAATGATGCCAAAGACCCTTCCATTCCCTTCTCTCAATTTACTTAGCTTGTTTTTTGTGTCATCCCCACACTCTTATCGAACGTCTTTTCATAAGGAAATGCACTATAATGAGAAAACCACATAGATTGAATTTGTGACGTTTTAATTTTAAAATAACTCATTGCTGTGTGAATGAGATTATAGAAGGATAGGGCATTGTTAAGAAGGCTACCTTTGTAAATGAAAGACTCTTCTACAAAGAATACCTTCCATTCAATGTTTTCCTAACCCATATTTACCTTGAATCAAATCCATTAATTTTTATTTATAAAACCATGTGAACTTAAGCCTTGTATGCTCTAAGTCCATGGATTGATTATCACTCATACAAGCTAAATATCGGTATACTCTAGTTTTTTTTTTTTTTCTCTTCCTTTTTTTAAAGGCCCTCTTCTCATTTTTCCAAGGGGATAAATACATTGATAAAATCTCCTATAAGTAGCTATGGGTTAGATTTCACATTACATACACAATTTTTAAGAGATTTCTATAGTACAACTCATAAGTTGAGGTGAAGAGAAATAAATATTAAAAAAAGATACAAAATCTTAAAAAATGGAGTTTCAAAACTGAATCCATGCATGCGTCTCTTAATTGATTTGATGAACTATTAGTACTTCCAAAATGTTAGTATTCCATAAAGGACACATTCCCCTACTTTGGTTATTTGCTTCATTTACAACAATAATATGTTTAATCAATCGAGAAATATAAAAAAAAAAAAAGTATCTACTAGTTAGTAGTATAGCTTAGTCTCAATCAAAATTACTATATTAATCATGTATTATGTAAAGAGCTCAAGAACTTTTGTTTTTTTTTTTTTTTTTTAATGTTGCGCTCTATTCTCTTACATTCCAGCTTATTGTTTTGATTCATTTGGTATAATATTATTTGATAATAAAGTGCTTTATTTCTAAAGTGGGAAAGAGACTCAGCCTCAAGTTTCAAAACAAAATTATATGGGAGGGTTTACTCTCCATTATTAACAGTTCTTCTTTAGGTAATGGAACCTCTTTTTTTTTTTTTGTCCCAACTGAAGTTATACCTCAAGAAATACTTTGTTCCTTATCATCCATGTTTTAATCTATAGATTCCATTTTCTTCAATATTTATATAATTATGATCCTTATTATCTTCTTAATTGTTCACTTCTCCATTTGTTTACTCTTAATTAAAAGCACCCTTCTCCAAAATTTATTGATATTATCTTTCACAAAACTTTATTTTTACTATCTACTTTATTGTACTTTTGATTTGGGGCGCTTTCCTTTCTCATGAGGAAAATTATTGAGGCATAAGAAATAGTACCATAATTAAAATATAAATTCTCAATTTCTTCATATTGAGGAATTCATTAAATTTAATTCATACCCAAAATCTTGCAAACCCAACCCCACCTCTACTTTTATTATATAAGCATCTAATGTAAATCCTATGATTTTACCAATTTTTCCAATTGCATTAGAGGCATAATATCAAATCCACAAACTCATACACAAACAAAACTGAATTGAAAGCAGTAGTAGAAATTCCAAGATTTAGTTCTCACATTCAAATTGTTAAAAATTACCCATTAATAAACCTTGTTTCATCTCTAATAATTTTTTTAGAGTAAATTATATTAGAAGATATCAATATTTCATGCTAAATTCATTCAAGTATCAATATTTTCGAGTTTAGAAAAAAAAGAACCAATATTTCATAATGTAAATCGAATGAAGTATCAACGTTTTATAAAATTTATATAAGGTATAGGTATTTTAATAGTGTGAATTAATTTTCCTTAATTTTTCCGAACAGTTATTTTATTTGACTTGCTTTTTTGATAAGTTGATTTTTTTTTGAACCACTCGAAATGTTAATACCTTAAAACTTACCCCTAAATGTTAATACCATACGCTATAATTTACCCAAATCTTTTAATATCTTCCTCTGATCTAAAAGACTAATGTGTAAAAACTCGCTCTTAAACTAATTAAGGGAATATTACTTACAAAGGATTATAACATTCCTAATTTCTAAAAGGGAAGCTTATATCCTAATGGATATCCATAAGTTTTGACTATTAAGACCCATTTCTTAAGTGAAATGAAGTTGTATCGTTTCTTTAATAGAAAAGAAAATGATTTTAATATCTAGTTCGTCTTTTATTTTGATTTTGTTTTGGTTTTCTTGAATTTTTTAGATTTTCCTTTACTTCAGTTTCCTCTGCATCTTCTCACCTAGGTAAGCAAAACTTCTAAGTATATACATTGGGAATGTTGTGTATGGTTATATCTTCGTAAGATACTCTCCTAGTAGGATCTCATCCTTGTGAGTTTTCTTTTTCCTTATGAGGCACCCCTCGAGCATTCTAACTAAGGTTATTTTGTTTTTTCACTTCTATTGAAGAAAAATGCTTCTCGAAAGATTCTTGATTAGGGGTTTCCTCATCTTGAATAGTTTTTTAGTCATTTTATTTTATTTTTTTCTTTCTAGCCAGAGATAAATGAGGTGGATGTAAGGGCTAAGAGAAGTACTTTTTCTTAGGGTTTTTAACTTTTAAGGGAGTTTCCTTCTTTTATTATTTTTTAACCTTCTTTTACTAATCCAACCCTTGCATTATGTTTAGATCCATGGAAGACTGGATATCAAATGAAAGGTAAGGAATTGAGTGGAAACCACTTGTTTTTTAAGTTTAATTTGGAGCGAAAATGGGATGAAATATGTGGTAATGGGCGGCAAAGCTTTTACATACGAGTGCTTCTTTTTTCTTTCCAAATTTTAAGAGAAAGTTGTGAAAATAGATAACAATATACCCTTAAGAAAATATAGTCACCCTACAACTTTTAAGACACTAAAAACATTTTGGCACAAAAAGGCACAACAACAATAGATTCTCATGTCCTTCCGTTTCCATTTTTCTCCCTTTTTTATAGCTAAACATGCATGAAAAATTGATTTCCTTTCAATTGCTTTGCTTTCTTTCATTTTCACTTAAGAGTTGCAAAACACAATGTTAATATATGATATTGCATAAAATCAATTCAAAGAACAATTTTCTTCTAAAGGTAAATCTATTATGTTAAAATTTACTTAACCCTATTAAAATGTTTAAGTGTTACGTCAGCTCTCTCTAAAAACATTCTACTTAGGTCATGTATAATGATAAGGATCCTATTTAAGGTCCTTAAATTTCTCGCTAGCTTCTTAAGGTTCTTTCCTTCTTAAAAACCTCTATGCTTTATCCAAAGATTCTTTATTTGTGCCCTTAAGTGCCATGCCAACTTATTCTCTATATATTTTTTCGAAACCAATATCTTTAACGTTCTTTAACTATTATTCTATCAGATTATTTATGTAACCCAACAAATTTTTTAAGAAATTAAAAAGAACATTTTAGGGCACTTTATAATTTTGCAAGACCGTTTGTAATGATGAAGAATACCAAAAGTAAGCCCTTAGCACAAGGTATATTCAACATTATATCATTTAATTTGTACATGCTTTTAAGGGCCTCTTTATTTTATTAGAAGGTTTGCTATGTCTATTTCTTATTTAGTTAATGTTACAAATGATACTTAAACTTTAACAAAATATGCAATGAGGTATCTAAACTTGTATATTGATCAATTTAGTACTTGAACTTTGAAATTGATTAATTTTATGTCTAAAAGAACTTTTTATGCTTGCAAATAATACATCCATTGATATTTCAGGTACTAGATGAATCAATTTCAAAGTTTTTTCAAAGTTTTGATACTAAATTAATTAGTTTCAAAGTTTATATACTTAATTTTATATTTTGCCAAAGTTCATATACCATTTGTGACTTTAATCATTTCTCATTTATTTATACTTTCACATTTTGTTTAGCTTGGTGAAATGAAAAAAGAAGGAAATATTGTGAAACGAAAGAAAATGGAGAAGAGGAATTATACGAGAAATTGAATCCGTCCATGTGTTTGGACAATAAAAGGAAAGAAAATGGATGGAATATAAATTATTATGAAAAATAAAATAATATATATCAATGAATTACTTATATGACCGTAAAAAGATAATAAGGAATTTTAAAAAGAAGAATATAAGAGTAATTTAAAAAATTTTCCTCCTTTTCCTCCAAACTCTTTCCATATTGGAGGGGACAAAAAAATGGTAAAACCATGGAAAAATATTATATCAATTTTCTTTTCCTTTGTTTTTCCCTCTAAAGAAAAACAAGAGAATGAAATTTAATCTTCCTTATTTTCTCATTCTCTTAATCATTCCCTCCTAATATCCCTATACTAAACATAGTGCTAACAAAATTATCTTAGATGAGATCAATATTTGAAGTATGCTAACGTCTAAACTTGTCATGTCAATATATTTCAATAATATTATGATATTTTTTAAATATTTAAAATATTAATTATCTATTTGATCTTATTTAAGTGTTAAGCCTCTAATAAGATTTTAATGCTTTGATGATTGTGGATATAAGATTTTGACTAAAGTGATCATATGTGTGTTAGCAAGCCCAAACTCTACACATGTAATCTCAAAGTAGGATTGCTTGTATGGCATTGAGATGATTCGAAGTTAATGTTATGAAAGAGAATATTAAGTTTGTAATACGAAATATCTCTATTTTTTTTTTCTGCAGGGAAAAGATCAATTTGTATTAAGAATTAACCATTGTCCAAAGGTTTACAAGCATTAATTAAAAGAGAAGGCTGGAAATCTAAAGGTAGAAGCTTTTGAAGAAAGGATGATAGATTAATCCACCAGTTAAAAGGATACATCTCCTTTTGACAGTTGAAGCTACCTAATCTGCAGAAAGACTAACATATCTAGGAACATGTAACATAAAAATGCTACATCCTAAAAAGATCTAAGGAAAGCATGTGCCTTCTCAAAAAATATCTCTATTATTTTAAAAAAGGGAGTAACTAAATATGTACAAGTACTGCAATTAGACGCCAATGGCTTGATTAGATGATGATACTTTGTGTATAACGGAAAGTAAACTCAATTTATAATTATATGAATGGGTTTGCTATAAATACTTACATAAACCTTCTTCAAAAAGTTGGATGCAAATACATACTCTAACTATTAATATTACAAACAAACTAAACTAAATTTCCTCTTGTTATCTAATAAATTGAGCAACTCATCCTAAATCTTCCGGTCTAATCTAAATCTATAATGCATAATAAATAATAACAAATGTATAATAAAATTTATTTATTCTTTTAACTCTGTCAAATTTTTTATTTATTTATTTATCGATTGATTTATTTTGATATTTGCTATAAACTGAAAAAATAAAAAAGTAAATCTTATAATTGAAAATGGTGTCATAGCTGGAGTCTCCGACTTACATCCATATGCAAACGTACGTTTGGCAGCAATGGAAGCTGAAGGGGAGTGGCAGTAGCGGATGTAGACATCGGCACGGTTCGAGTCGGTTTCGGATCCGAATCGGAACTGCCTGTTCACGGTTCCACATTTCATGGAACCGGAACCGCCAGAGCTGGGGCGGTTCACGGTTCCAAGGAACCGCTGGTTCTGGCGGTTCCGGTTCCATGTGAACTGGTTCTTTTTTTTATTGAAAAAAATAAAGAAAACCAAAACCTTATCCTCTTCACCCCCAAACAAGCCCCATGCCCAGAAATGATTTCTGAGAAACCTGCATCATGTGCAGGTTTTCTCTTCTTCTTTTTTTAAATTAAAATATATGGTGGTTTCGGACCCGTTGGAACCGCCGGTTCCGCCACGCAAACTGCTTGGACCCATCGGTTCTGGCGGGTCCTTAGACGGTTCGGAACCATCACCGACGAGGCGGTTCTCGGGTCAGGAACCATCGGTGACGGTTTGGGACGGTTCCCGGTTCGGAACCGCCTCATGGTGATGTCTAAGCGGATGAAAAGAGACGAAAAAGTTGCATTTGGATACGGTGGGAATCGATAGAAAATGTTAGAAAGCTTTGGAAATTATAGGCAAACTTCAAATCTAGGAAGAAAGTTGGGTAAATTATAAAGAGTACTGTCAAATCCCCTTTTTTTCCGTAGTTATTTAAAAAGTTAAAATCACATAAAAAATAATTTTATCATTTATGAACTCAATTCCACTTCATAAATTACCGAATATAAAACAAACTAATATAAAACAAACTGTAAAATTATTTTCATTTTCTCTCTTTTCTTTCTACCATTTCGGCTCTTTCTTATTTCAAAATAGCCGCCAAACACAGCTTCTTTCCATCCCTTCCCGACGGTGCTAGACTTACCGTTACCCCTTCTCTGTCCTCTCTCTCTCTTCCCCCTTCCGCACAGCCGGCGATGCCTGCCGGGAGCAGCCTCCAACCTCCTCTTTCCGCCACCAAGACTCCGCAGCCGCCACCACCACAACTGAACAACTCAAACATTAGATGACAAAGAAAAACAGAAACTTCAACTCTTTTATTTACTTCTCATGGTCGTTGTTCTCCAATGCCCTCTCTCTCTCCTCACAGAAAACCCATCTCCAAAACTCCATGCATTATTTACTCCCTCATCGAAAACATCTCTAATGGCAACCTTAAACAAGCCGTTGACTCACTCGATATCTTCAGACTCAAAGGCCTTCGCTTGAACTCCAAAACCCTAGCTTTCCTTATTCGCCAATGTGGGAAATCCAGGTCCCTTAAAGAAGGTAAAAGGGTCCACTTGCATTTGAAAATTACTGGGTTGAAACGACCAGCTGTGTACTTATCCAATCATTTGATCAATATGTATTGTGGCTGTGGTGATAGTTTCAGTGCCCAGAAGGTGTTCGATGAAATGCGTGTGAGAAATATGTACACTTGGAATAATTTGCTTTCTGGGTATGCCAAATTGGGTAGGATGGAATCAGCTCGCAAATTGTTTGATAAAATGCCTGAAAGGGATGTCGTTTCGTGGAACTCGATGTTGATGGGGTCTGCGAGGCTCGGAAGCATTGAGGATGTTTTGAAATATTATCGCCGTTTGAGGTTTTCTGATATTGGGTACAACGAGTTTACGTTTGCTGGTGTTTTGACAATTTGCATTGAGGCAAAAGAGTTGGTACTTACAAAGCAGGTTCATGGGCAGGTTTTGGTTTTGGGCTATTATTGGTCTAATGTGGTGGTTTCAAGCATGGTTGTGGATGCATATGCCAAATATGGAGAGATGGAGGATGCAAGTAGGGTATTTGATGAGATGGTAGTGAAGGATGTTCTTGCTTGGACCACTTTATTATCAGGATATGCTAAACAGGGTGATCTAAAGACCGCTAACGAAATTTTTGATCAAATGACTGAAAAGAACACTGTATCTTGGAATTCTTTGATTGCTGGGTATGCTAAGAATGGTCAGGGTGGCAAGGCATTGGATTTATTTACTGAGATGATGGCCTTAGATATTAGACCTGATCATTCTACTTTCAGTAGTTGCCTTTACGCTTGTGCTAGTTTTTCCTTGCTAAAGCATGGTAAACAGATCCACGCCTACTTAATACGAGCTCAGCTTCATCTGAACATTGTAGTGATATGCTCCCTCATTGACATGTATGCTAAATGTGGTGATTTAAGATATGCTAGTCTAGTATTTGAACTTTTGGGTGATAAGCAAGAAACAGCATTATGGAACACAATAATATCAGCATTAGCACAACATGGTCGTGGTAGGAATGCGCTTGAATTGTATGATGATATGATTAGTTTGGGTGTGAAGCCTGATCGGATCACCCTGGTTGCCATTTTAAATGCCTGTAGTCATTCTGGTCTTTCTCAAGAAGGACTCAGGTTGTTCTTATCTATGACTTGTGATCACAGGATATGTGTGGACCATGAACATTATGCATGTGTGGCTGATCTCTTAAGGCGAGTTGGTCATTCCAACAACATGGTCAATATGCCCTTTCCACCGGATGATCAAGCTTGGAATACCTTACTTGAAGCGTGTAAAATTTATCAGCAATTTACTCAGTAAAGATGCAGCTAAACAGGTTATCGAGTTGCAGAAGTGTCTCCAGCAAATGTTTCTTTTCGAGTGTACAGACAACGGGTTGAGAAGGGTAATCTATAAAGGTGGTTAGAAAACTTATGGAGAATTGGTGTTGCAAAAAGTAGGTCATTACTTGGACAGAAAATCTTGCTAAGATACATTGTTTCGCAATAATCATTTAATGAGTTGTGCCCTGAAGAAGAAATTACTTTGTCTTAAATACATGGTTGCCTAATGGACGGAGAACATTATGACATATGCTTGATAAGTTAATTAATGTCTTTTGATCCCTTTTGCGTTATTTCGCAAAGTGATATGAATTTACGTCCAGTAGGTAGGATAGAGCCTGTATCATTTTTGTCTGTCGCATTCTTAGATATGGAAGGCTTACAAATAAGTTATTTTGTCTAGATTTTGGGGAGTTTACTCTGGTATTTGGCTTTAGATTTATGAAGGTACTTCTTTATTAGATGCCACAATTGTAGGAGAGATAATATTGTTTCATTGTATACAAATAAACAGTGACAGGAAGAGTTCATTGTCTCAGTACTTTAACGTTTTGGAATCTGATGTTTGAACAATACTTGATACTCATTATCTTTTGAGGTTTAAAGCTTTTATGCTGTTTTTTTTCAGGATTTTGCTTGTTGATTTCATTAAGTGCTTTAGAATTTAATAGGTGTTGTTTGAATCATTAGTGTGCCAAATGTATGAAATTTTGCAGGATGAAAAGTGAAGGTATGTGATAAAATATTTGGAAGAGATGTTATGTGGAAGGAGGTTTTGATCAGATATGCTAATTTTGCAAGTTATGAGTGTGTCTTGAGGTATTATCAGGGGCCGGGGAGGTTTCAGATATGATGTATTGTGGCTTTATGTTTGCTGGTGCTTCACAGTTTGTGTTGAGCCTACAGACTGCTCATAAGCAGATCAGGAGCAGGTTATGGTTTTCCAGTTATTATTTGTCCAATGTTGTGGTTTCTAACATGGTTCTTGTATCTGCACAAGAGATGGGGATGTGAAAAGGACATTTGATTACACTGTGGTGAAGAATGTTCTAGTTCGGACCACTGTTATATATATGCTAAAACATGTAATATGAAGACAGTGAGCCAAATAAAAATTTTCAGGAACGTGCCTGAAATAAATGCTCATGGTTACAAGGCATTCCAGTTACTTACAGAATGATGCTCTTATATATTAGATCTGATCCACATGCTTTAGTAGCTATATTATGCTTGTGCTAGTGGTGCGTTGCTAAAGCATGGTAAACAGATTCTTGCCTGCTTATTATGAGCTTATTTTTGTTTAACTGCTGTGGATGCCAGTGACATGTAGCCAAATAAGCATATTTGAGATGTGTTGGATTGGTTTTTGAGCTTGCGGATCATAAGTAGGAAAGAGCATTATGGAACACATTATTATCAGCATTAGCGCAACATGGTCCTAGAAGAGATGGGGTCAAAACGTTGAGTGAAGATTAGGTTGGAGTGAAGCCTGATAGAACTACTTTAGGCGTCATTCCCAATGCCCGCAGTTGTTGATCTTATGTAACAAGTAATAGTGATCACAGGATACCGGCAAACCGAGAACATTACATATATGTATGAATGAATAACCTCTTGTGCCATGCGGGTCCATCTATAGATGTGGCATTGAATCTTAGCAGATGCCTTTTTACAGCAGATGACCAAGCTTCGAATGTCTTTAATTATTGCATACAAAAAAATCATCAGCAATTAAGGACTTGGTAAAGAAGTTTGCCTGAATCCTTATTGAGTTTGCAATCAAAGTCCCCTGCAGCTTGTTTTTTACCAAGGGCAGAAAAGTTGAAGGAGAAAGGATGATGAATTAGTGAATAGAAAGGTCAAGATGAGAAAAGGTCACTCGCATTATCAGATAAGTTGCACTCCTCAAATGGAGAAATAGACGAGCTCGAGTACAATACGTTAGCTGAGTCGATGTTCTTTGATTCATTAATGTCTTCTGGAGAAGTGTCGGGAACTATAGTCCAGTGGAAAGCAAAAATTCTGCATCTTAAGACGTCGTTTTTTCTAGAATTTGAAGAGTAGTGATTTGGTTTGAGATTTTGCGGGTTATGTATGAAAATACGGTATTTTGCAAAAATAATTTTCAAAATATGATATTTTGTATAAATATTCAGAAAATCAGTATCAAAAGCGTCCATTAAATACGCACCTTTTGACTGTTGTAAAGAAGGCACGACTAGCAACTGTGCCTTCTGATGAAAATCTTTCTATGTAAAGGTGTGGTTAGCGCCATGCCTTCTGTTAGAATTTTTTTTTATAATCCTCTCTCTAATCTCTCATCCCGTTCTCATTTTTTTTCACTTCTCTCTCTTTCTTAATGGACTTCAAAATGATATGTTATGATCTCAATTTTTCAATCATCCTTTTACTACAATTGGTACTAACAACCAATTCAAGAAATGAACACAATTTGTAGTTCGTTAACACCCCAGCTACTCTTTGAACCGAATCACTGTGGTAGTGCAACATTCAAACTCACTACTACTAGAAACTCGGTGACTGTTTGATGTGTGTTCGGGTGTGGTTGACTCGGGGGGTTGGAAAGGATGCAATGGACATGTGACGTTTTGATGCAGGGGAAGTCATGGTTATGGTTATGCAGTTTGGTTTTGTCTGTCTTGTCACTGGCTTGGTTTGACGTAGATGGGAGATGGCTTAGGTTATTGAAGGTCTCCGCTGTAGTGGGTTTTAGAGACAGAAAGAGAGAGAGACGTGTGAAGATGAAGTTTTTTTGTCTTGAACAAGGTGTCTTCGCGAAGAAAAATTTTTACAACAGAAGGCACGGTTGCTACTTGCGACTTCTTTAGAATAGCCAAAAGCATGTCGGCTGGATGCGCTTTTGACGATGATTTTGAGAATATTTATGTAAAATCTTATATTTTAAAAATTATTTTTTCAAATACGGTATTTTTTTAACATTACCCGAGATTTTGCGGGCTCTTTATTGGATACCATGATTTGTGGGTCAACGTGCTATGTAGACAAATAAGGATTGGCAGAGAGAGTATACTATTGAATTACTTCAAAGTCTAACAACCGATGTTTGGATATTACTGACATAGTGACATGGGGCTTCGTGATGTATATTGTCATTCACCAAGTTTTACCAAACCAATAAATAAATATTGGCCATCCAAGTCATAGCATGAGCTATAGAGCTTGATAGAGCAAGGGATGATGAATTTTTGGTAATAAAAAAACGACGTAATATTTTTGCATCAAAATATCTTGTCCCATGATGACTTAAAACTAAAGTTGAGTTGCTTTAGTTCTTTGTCAATTTAGCAATTCAATTATTTTCAAGAAATTTTTGTTTAATTGTTTCGATTTAACATAATCATGGCTTGGGTTTTACCTAAGAACCAATTGATCCGATCCGGCATTATTGATTGTCAATTTACGAATCGACCCTTGAGAGACGGTTTAAACCCTTTGGGTTTGGCGGGTCTAGGCAGTTGGTGCTTGAAACCCATTGGTTTAGGCAGGTCATGAACCGTCGGGTCAAGACGCAACAGATGACTCGAAGACGTAACAGGTCAATTTTTCCATCATTAAAAAATAATAATAATAAAAACAAATCAAACCAAACTGATCTGCAACCATAACGTAATTTTTCACCATAGGGAAAAGTCGGGAAAAGTGGAAATAGAAATGCAAGCTTTAGCCTGCAAATTTTCAATAAAAAATTAAATGGTTGTCAGATCCATTACTCATAGTAGTTGGAAAAAAAAAGCAAATATCATGTGCATATTTTGCCATTATCTAATTATAAATTCATCTTTAATTTTCCAAACGTATAGTTTTTAGGTATTTTTTTTAATCTATATTTTGCTTTAATTTTTTGAAAACTTGCATGGTGGTTTTTTGGGATTTAAAAAAAATCAAACATTTCATGGTTTTGAAAAACTAGAATCGAATCGTAAGACCCACCTGCTCCTAAGAACAAAAAACCAACCTAGCTTTCACAAGTGCAGTCACGGTTCCACCAAAATAGGACTCGTGGATTGATAGTTTGAGTATGGAATTGTACCAAAGCCAATTGTGATGATGGCTACGAGGATGCTCTAATGAAAAGGTGGAGAGGCAAAAGAAAATGAAGTATGTTGAAGTATTTTGAAGATTACCAAATGTGTTGATATTTAGAGTAGGGTTGTATTTATGGTCTAAGTCAATGCCAGTGTTTGTATGTATAATTTATGTTATTTGGATTTTGAATGCTTATGATGCCGAATGTTTATATATATGAGTTATTATAATCACATATATGTTTATATACATCCTTGGATATGTTATTGCATTTTAATTTGAAGTTATGGTCGCTGAGATATGAAACTCTTTCACATTTTTTTGACCCTTTTCCTCATATGAGCTTACGAAATGCAATGATGTTGTGAATGATATGTTGACAAGAAATTAGTCACGAGAAAATGATATAAATGAAGATGTAGACATTGTTATAGATCGGGTTTTACTTGGGAACCGACACGGCAAGGCATTGTCAGTTGCCGAACCGGTAACCAACCCATGAGAGTGAGTTCAAACTTGCTTGGTTTGGAGGTTCTAGGCAGGTAGTGTTTGAAACCTACTGGGTCATGACCTGGTAGTCGACCTAGAGACCCAACGGGTTAATCCATCCATCATTTAAAAAAAAAAAAAAAAAAGCCCCTACTACAACTTTTGACTAAGGGGAGAAGTGGCAATAGGAATGCATGCTTTAGCTTGCAAATTTTCAACGAAAAATTAGATGGTTGTTAGATCAATTATTCGTAGTAGCTAGGAAAAAAAAAACAAATAACATGTACATATTTTGCCATTATCTAAATGTACATTTATCTATAATTTTCCAAATGTATAGTTTTGAGGCTTTTTTTTTAATTTCATCTATCTTTAATTCTCTAAAATTTGGGTGGTGGTTTGGTGGGATTTAAAAAAGAAAAAAAAAACCAATTCATGGTTCTAGTAGAACTGAAACTAAACTGTGAGACTCGTCTATTCCTAAGAAAAGGGAACCGGCCTGACCTTCACTTGTATGATTACGGTTCCACCAAAACGGGACTCGTGAACTGGTGGTCCATATTCGAATTGCGTACCTAAATCGATTCGTGATGATGTCTATAATAATGCTCCGATAAAAAGGCAGAGAAATGAAAAAAAATATTAAGGATGCCGAAGTACTTTAAAAATTATCAAATGTGTTTATATTTAAGCCGGTTTGTATCTATGGATTAAGTCAATGCTAGTGTTTGTATGTGTAATTTTTGCTATTTGGATTTTTAATACTTATGATGTTGTATGCTTATACATACGAGTTATTATTGTCACATATACGTTTATATACATGCTTAGATATGTCATTGTATTTTGATTTTGAAGTTATGGTCTTTGAGATATAACTTACTCTTTTGCCTCTCTCAACTCTTCACCTCAGATAAGCTTATGAAATGGGATGATGTTGTGAAGGATACATTGACAGGAAACTAGTCATAAGAAAATTATGATATAAATGAAGATATAGACATTATCATAGGTCAGGTTTTACCCAGAAAATCGACCCGACCAGACACCATCAATTGTTGAACCGAGGACCGATTTGTGAGAGGCGGTTCAAACCCGTTGACAGACATGCCGGGTTTGGCAGGTAGTACTTGAAACCCGCTGGTTCAGGTGGGTCATGAACCTCTAAGTCAAGACTTGGAGATGACTCAAAAATTTGGCAAGTCAATTCGTTCATCATTATAAAAAGGAAAAAAAAAAAAAGCAAAACAAAACCAAACCCCAGGGCAACTTATTACCATGGGGGAAAGTGAAAAAAGGAATACAGGCAAAGCCTACAAACTTTCAACCAAAAATTAAATGTTTGTCAAATTCATTACTAGTAGTAGTTGGAAAAAAAAAAAAAAAAGAAAATATCATGTGCATATTTTGTAATTATATAAATGTACAATTATCTTTAATTTTCCAAATGTATAGTTCCAAGGCATTTTTTTTATTTATCTTTAATTTTCTAAAAAATTGCATGGTGGATTGGTGGAATTAAAAAAAAAATTAAATGGTTCATGTTTTTGACAGAACTAGAACCGAACTAGAAGACCCATCGATTCCCAAGAATTAGGAATCGACCAGCCTTCACGGGTATGGTTATGGTTTCACCAAATTGGACCCGTGAACTGACTATTCGGGTATGAAACCGTACCTAAACTGACTCATGATGATGTCTATGAGGATGCTATGGTGAAAAGGCAGAAAAGCAAAAGATGCTGAAATATTTTAAGGATTATTGAATGTGTTGATATTTATGGTGGGGTTGTATTTTTAGATTAAGTCAACGCTAGTGTTTGTGTGTATAATTTATGTTATTTGGATTTTGAATGCTTATGATGCTGTATGTTTATATATATATGTGTTATTATCATCATATATATGTTTGGATACATGCTTAGATATGTCATTGTATTTTAATTTTGAAGTTGTAGTCTCTGAGATATGACTTTCTCTTTCCCATCTATTGACTCTTCGCCTCAGGTAAGCTTACGGAAGAGGATGATGTTATGAATGATACGTCGATAGGAAACCAGTTACAAGAAAATGATATAAAAGGCAGAAAAGCAAAAGATGCTGAAATATTTTAAGGATTATCGAATGTGTTGATATTTAGGGTGGGGTTGTATTTTTAGATTAAGTCAACGCTAGTGTTTGTGTGTATAATTTATGTTATTTGGATTTTGAATGCTTATGATGCTGTATGTTTATATATATATATGTGTTATTATCATCATATATATGTTTGGATACATGCTTAGATATGTCATTGTATTTTAATTTTGAAGTTATAGTCTCTGAGATATGACTTTCTCTTTCCCATCTGTTGACTCTTCACCTCAGATAAGCTTACGGAAGAGGATGATGTTATGAATGATATGTCGATAGGAAACCAGTTACAAGAAAATGATATAAATGAGGATGTAGACATCATCATGTGTCGGTTTTCACTCAGGAATAGCACAATCTATTTTCGAATCGGGAATCAACCTGTAAAAGGTGGTTCAAATCCACCAATAGACTCGCTGGGTCTAGTGAGTCTAGGTGGGTAGTGCCTAAAACTTGCCGATTCAAGTGGGTCATGAACCATTGGGCAAAGAACCAAGGAGTCAATCTGTCCATCATTAAAAATAAATAAATAAATAAATAAACAAAACCAAACCTAGCCGCAACTTTTGACCAAAGGGGGAAAGTGGAAATGGGAATGCAAGCAAAAGCTTGTAAATTTTCAACCAAAAATTAAATGGTTGTTAGATCCATTATTTTTAGTAGTTGGAAAAAAAAGGCAAATATTATGTACATATTTTGCCATTATCCAAACATTTATTTATCTTTAATTTCCCAAATGTATTGTTCGAAAGCATTTTTTATTTACATTTATCTTTAATTTTCTTAAAATTTGTGTGATGATTTAGCAAGATTTAAAAAAAAAAAAAATCAAACTGTTCATGGTTTTGGCAATATCGGAACCAAATTATGAGACTTGGGAACCAACTTAGCCTTCACGGGTATGGTTATGGTTTCATGAAAATGTGACCCATGAACCGTGCGGTTTGGGTGCGATTCGTGACGATGTCTATTTCCTATGATACTAAAAATATTATAATAAACTAAATATTAACACAATACATTCATTTCTTGGTGTCTATACATATAATATATATACACATATAGATATCACTATGCTTTACTTTTTGTTATGTACCCTAAATACATCTTTTGAATATATATCAAATTTTTGTACTTTTGGCAAAAATATATATCACTTGTAATGCCATTATCCTTATAAACAAGAGAAAAACATGCAATTTTGAAATATCCTAATATTTGGGTAATTACTTCTCCAAGCCTTTGGTGCAAGTAAAATCTCATATTCAATTATCATGCTAGATTCCTTTTGATCTCAATTTTGAAAGAACTATAAAAGAGATTGAATTTTCTGGATTTTTTTTTGTAGGATGATAAAATAATAGAGATATGGACTAGTTTCTTGTAGATACAATGCATTGAAAAGGAATTGATTTGGATGATGCATGATCTCATTAAATGAATGTTTGCCACAATCTTACAAAGCCCATAAAAACAAAGCGGGGTTCTCAAAAGAAAAGAGAAAATACAATTGACCTAAACTCAACTAAAATAATAGACATAACCAAGAACAATAAAATTATAAAATTAAATAATAGAAGAGTAAAGCTAAATTAAGAAATAATCAAAACATTCATTGAATAGCTAGCATCTGGATGACACCAAGTCATTGTTATAATCCTTGACATTCTTTGGATGATCTTACTCATGTTCGACCACTTTAAACTGAGGTTTGGACGCCATGCCATAAGTTTAAGTCTTAACATTCTAAGTACATGAAATCTCTAAAGCTTCTATATACCTTCATATATACCATTTAAATGCCTGCTAAACTTCCAAGAAACATGAGATTTGATCTCGTTCTTCTTGCTATCTATTCTAACAACTTATTCCACCATTGGATTGGCAACTTGAGGGCACTACAATTGATTTTATGAGTTTGATCGATCTCCTCAAACCTAGTCAAATGAAGCAACCAAGACTTCTTAGATAAAACTCGAACATAGCTGAGAAGCAACACCTAATCCAACCACTCATCACTAACCCATATAATGCAGTTGCACGAACACTTCACATCATATCTTGGGCTTATTCTCAACTATTTTTGCCCATCAACACTAGAAAATATTGCAACCATCATCCAGTCCACACCATACATCATATTACTATATCATCAAATTCCTTTTCCCACTAATCATTCCTTACTGATATTAGGACTCATTGAAAAAGGCTTAATGAGTTTTCCATTATTATTATTTTTTTAAAAAAGTATTATGAAACCCATTGCATAGCACATGGCTAACAATATAGCCACGATCTTTCCAAGATAATATATAAAGCTCTCATGGGTATAACATCTCACTGAACCTTATCTTCATATTTTCCTAGAATTGAGATAGAAACGTTAACTCTCTTTTTCACATGAACTCCTCCTCTATCATCAAACTACTACAATTTGTATGATATAAGTTACTTCACTATAGGAATCTTGAATTGTTCTACCTTACCTATTGCAATCACATCTACACCTCTTCCTATTAATGGTGATAAAACACATAACACTATTGAGAATATACTTGATATAAAAATTATGTTCACACTATTGATAAGACACAATCAAAATTTTTCTGTTAACCTCGACTATATGCAAGACAAGACCCATACATCCTCTAAGGAGACTTCTATTTCAATAGCTGCTCGTATCCTATCCTTACCTTTCTCTCTAGCTTCATCCTCACTCATAGTACTATCATCAATTGTCATCACAACTCTATGTTTAGATTAAGAAATGATGTGCTTGTATTCAAGACATTTAAAATATTTGACATATCTACTCTTCTTCATAAGCTCATAATTGTGTGCAAACCATATGCCTTATCAACATTACCATTAGGAGTAGCGATGGATTTTCCTTCCTTCTCAAGCTTATTATCATGCTGCATTACCTTATCAACCACATCATTATAATCTACTATACTATCATTAAATTGCCTAATTTTAAAAGTATCAATTTATGTGTTACTTGTGGTTGGTGAAAGCCCATTTTCCTCTATTACTCCACTTTTTCAGCAGTTTGTATGGTCTTCTCTGAAGTCTCAATCTTTTGTAGCTCTACGACATTAGTGATTTCATAGTATAACCCTGTGATAAATCTTGCAATGACTTGTTCTAGAGTTTTCGTGATTTGGTTTCACATAGTTAATACGTCAAACTCCTATATATACTTGGTAACACTCATAGCATCCTGGTGTAAAGAATGCAAGCACATTAAAATTCAAGAACAAATTGCTATTGCAACAATTCTATCATCTCATGCTAAGTAGTCAAATCTTCTCTCCATTCCTATGCCTACTTGCTAAAATGTTTTTCCACCAAGTAACAACATGACCCTAGACTCAATTGCATCTGATTTCACTTGTTAGTCATCATCACAATTATGATATTGAAACCATTTCTCAATATGATCTTCCTAATTATAATATATGTTAGCATTGCTAGTACCATAAAAAAAAAGGTATCTTTAATTTCAATATTTCAATGCTTCTCGATCATCTGATCCTTTTTTCAACACTATGATAGTCAAAATCTTCACACTTTCATCAAAGTGCATACCCTGCACGACATCATGCACACTGTTGGCAACATGTCATTTAAGAGGTAGGTATTATTTTCCACACTCATCATCTCGCTCGTCTCGGTCACTTCATTTACCTCCAATAGTAACGCAAACATTTCAAAACATTATGCCTTTCAGCATCTTGAATTGCTTATTTTACTGTTGCATTATATATTCTTTCAACTTCATAAAATCCCTCACAAAATGGTTCATCTTTGATCCACCTTCAATTTCATCAAGTACCCTATACCTCACACAATTTCTAGACAAAACATATGCCAAATCTCCACGAGACAAATCATCGGCCATCTTCCAATAACAAAAATTTAATGATAAATAGAAAAGTAAATATAACTCACCATAATTGTTGCAATATGTTCACAAACCTAGATCTTCAAGATTCCCTAAATCTTAGATCTCTTTGTCACTATTTCTAGCTCTGATACGAAGATAATGTAGGTAAAATCCGTATTCCTTATCATGCAAGATTCTCTTTGATGTCAATTAACAAAAAATTATGAAAGATAATGAATTTTATGGATTTTGTTGGCAATACAATAAAGTAAAGTGATATGGACAATGCCTTTGTGGATATGAAACACCTGAGAAGAATTGATCAATTGAACCAATATTGCACAATCCAATTGAACAGAAAGCTCACCACAATTTTATAAGATTGATAAGAATAAAGTAGGAATCTCAAGACTATTGAAGGTTTAAAACTATTCTAATATAAAATAAGTAATAAAATTAAATTTAAATAGAAAAATAAGGATAAACTATAAATTAATAAAAATATTTGTCGAATAGCTAGAGTACAGACGCTCGACAGGGCAGTTCCGACATTACTGTTTGGACACCAAGTTCTTGTTTCGATCCTTGACATTTTGCAGATGAATTTTCTTACTTTCGTATTGGCGTCTTAAATTAGGGCCCAAATGTCATGCGCATGCCTTAAATTTGAGCTCCAACATTCTAAAAACATGAAATCTTCGAAGCATTCAGATGCCTATTGACCTTCCAAGAAACAGTTGTTATTTTTCACCCTAACAACTTGTTCCACCCTTAAATTGGCAACTTAAAGAGTACCACAATCAAATTCCCCTATTTGATCTAGACATCGTCACGGTTTGGTTCGGGTCTGGAACTGGACCCGAACCGCCGGTCCCCGGTTCCAAAAGTGGTGGAACCGGAACCGGACTCATGAGAGCCGATCCGGTTCCCGGTTCTTAGGAACAATCGGTTCTCACGGTTCGGTTCCGGTTCTAGAGGACCCGGGAAGCATGAAAAAAATAAAAAATTAATTAAATAATTTACTTAATTTAACTAAGAAAAAATGTAAAATAAATTTTTAATTTGAAATAACATTGAGCCTAACAATAATTGTTCATAGCATTAGTTAAAAGAAATTCTATAATTATGTATTTATTTATATACAATCACTTGTACTTTTTTAGTTGTTCTTTTAGCAATGTGACACTATAAAATATTCAAAGATATAAATAATTCTCAATAACAAAAAATGAATCACACATTGTTAAGAAAGAAAGTCTACTTTGATTAGAAGTCTATATAAATTTAACAATATATGATTTCAAATGTATTTATTACTTGTGTTGTTAATAATAACACATTAAATATTATGAATAGGAAATAAATTTTTTATTATTTATGCAAAAATAGTTTTAAATATTTATTTTATAATTATAATTTTTTATAATTTTCTTTTCTTTTTTTCCTACTTTTTTATAATTTTTATGGTGTAGAACCGCCGGTTCTGCCGATTCTTGAATTGATGGTTCTAAAACCGCCGAGTCATGCGGTTTTTAGGGATGAAACCGTAAGGACCCGTCAGAACCGACAGGTCCTTTACCGGTTCAGACCTGCCATTGCTGGGCCGGTTCCCGGTTCAGAAACCGCCGGTGACAGGTCAGGTCGGTTCTCGATTCGGAACCAACCCGTGATGATGTCTAATTTGATCCTTACCAGCCTTCATTGTTAAGATCTAATCCACAACTCTATTTTGTTGATTTATTGAATTTATCCTCAACCTAGCCTTGATTATAGAAGGCTTTCCTCCAATATTCTCCAAGAAGCTACTCAAGGGCCATGGTACTGTCAGGGGTGGGCAACACTCAATACTTTGACATGCTAAAGGCTATTTGATATTGCTCAGTTTACACATCTTACAACACTTAAATTTTTGGGGGGGAAGTTCAAAAGAACATGAACTTAAAAACAAAAATGATTGTCAATAACAAAACTAAGGCACTCTTACGTCAAACTCCACTCTTTTCTTTTACTGTTTTTTTTTTTCCCCCTCCCCACCAAACTAGGCTGTTTTTCTTTTTCATGATTATAATTTGAATTAAATTATAGGTGAATCTCCAACTTTTTTTTTAAAGAAAAAAAATGCCTTATTAATGCATAAAATACCAATGAAGAGATTCATGCTCACAAAGGTCAAACGGATTTTTATTTATTTATTTCTTAAAGTAACTAAAGTGCTGTTTTATATATGTGGAAAAAAAAAATAAAAAATCATGAAGCATAATGCTCAACTTACTAATTGAACTTGGATGAAAAGGTCAATTACATATTAGAAATTTAAAAAGTCTAATTTCATATCTAATTAAATTTTTTGTGTCCATAAACATTACTCCACTCTTTTATTATTTCTTTAACTAATAGATACGTATCAAACAACAATTAAGTGTGGTAGTGGTTAGAGATACGAAAAGTTTAATTAGGTATGAAATTAGACTTTATAAAGTTCATGTGCCTAATTGACCTTTTCGTTAAAATTTATGTATCATATCGGGTATTCACCCTATTATATATGAACAACAAGAATTACCGGTTCAATAGTATAGTTCTATTCAAAATTGTATCTAAGTTTATTTAATATATATAGAAAAATAAGTATATTATATAATGATATAATATTGCAGTATACACATACATATACTAGTAGAGATGCATCGTTGATGCTTTTGCATTGAGAGTGAAATCAAAGAAAAATGAAAAAACAAAAGAAGCAAATAAAATGTGAAGTAATTCATTAAAAAAAAATTAGTTTGCTTTATTAATGCAGCTTTGTTCAATTTAAATGTTGAACCAAAACCACATTCTCACAAATAATTCAAGTATAGATTCTTTCAAAAGAATCAATAAAAATAACAATGAAGAAATGAACATAATTGTTATTGTAGACTGTAGGGTAGTACTGCTTAGAAGAGGAGACTAAAAAATGAATCAATCTTTGTCTACGATGTCCCCACATTGTATCATTTTCAAAATTAATTAGGATAAAGTCTAAAGTTCCAAAATCAATGCTAAGTTTGTGTGATTTATATATAATATTTTTTTAAGTGGTTGTAAATAAAAAAAAAAATTGTACTTTTACGACCACGTAGACATGCCCATCTTGCATTTTAATTGTTAGATTATAAGTTAGATCATCTCGTCTATTCAACTATTAAAAAGCTAATAGCTTTTAATTTGACATGAAAATACCACAAATTTTTCACTTTCAAAAATTTTTATACCCAATCAAAGTGGGGAGAAAAGAAGATCAAACAGAGCAAATTGAAATTCATTATCCCAACGACTTGCATACAGTCAAGTCGATGCGTAGAAAAGATGCTTTTATTTGGTTTGATTTGGTATATTGGTTTGAAATGTGCACCCCCATTATCATATATATATTGACTAATTCACGCAATACTGAGAAAAAGATTACTTAAAAGTGCATCAATAATCAATTAATTGTCAATACTTACTTAATGGATATTTTTAATTATATATTTTTCTATTTTGTTTTAAAATCACTTCTATAGTAAAGTTAAGAAAATTTCATGGCTCTATCATGTTTTTTAATAGACCGATCCTATTAATTATTTAATAGTTAGGATTCATAACCAACCGCGAATCGTGATTTACTATTGAAATATTTAATATTTTAATTATTAAATTTATTTTAACTGTTAGATAATTGATTGGATGAACTTGTTGACAAGATCGTGAAATTTCCTTGTAAATTTATGACATAATACATATTAGATATAGAGACGGGATTGTCTAGTAAATCACATGACTATTAAAATAAATCTTAAGTGATATATTAAGTATTTAAGTAGTGTGATAATGGTTGAATATCGATTTGAACTGGTAAATAACTAACAGGATCATTCTGTACGGGATATAGAATTTTCCTTAGATATGGATAGGATTTAGATGAAAGTAGTCTTATTTTCATATTTATTTAAATGAGAAAATTAATAGAAAGGAAAGAAAAAGCCAGACCTTTTACTTCTAAAGCCAAGCCATTTGATGAAAATGAGAATACGGAGTGGCTAGTGGCCAACAACTTTCAACGCGTTCAAAGAGTAAAGATCATCCAGACGCTCGATGGCTTTGTTTTGGAACAAAAGGATAACTTAAATATCAATAACTTACACCATATTTAATACTAATTAAATTATTAAATAGTTAATATTTCAATTATTATGTTTATTATTGATTGATTGAACGGTCTCATCAATAAAACTATAAAAGCTCAAATCATAACTTAAGTATTTAAGTTTTATGAAATTATAAATTCAAATTATAAAAATTGATTGCTCAAATCATAATCTAAGCATTTAAGTTTTCATTGTATTATTGATAGCTGCATATGTAGAATTATATAAAGATAGGAAATGATAAAAAAAAAAAAAAATCTGAGGCAGTTGCTCAAATGTGGCAGGGCATGAGTCCACATGGATGTTTTGCAAGAGAAGTTGTAAAAAGATGGGCAAGAATCAAAAGGATAATCTTATTTCTTACCAAAGAAAATAAATTATTGATATTATTAATTAAACAATTGAAAATTTATAACCTAACACCTCAGCATATGTGGATCAATTATGTATAATAATAATGATGATCACAACCCTCCACCAATAATGCAATCAAAAGGGTCCACCTTGCCAAAAGACAAAATAACACGTCTAGATCCCAACGAACATTAGATATTTGACATTATTTAATCAAAATTAATATTTTTAAGTGGTACGTTTAGTATGTAAAAATGATTTAAAATATAATGAAATTGAATTGAATTTAAAATAGAATAACAAATTTATTTTTATATTTTAAATTATTTATGTAATTATTGATTCCGTTTAGTATATTTGTATAAAATGACTTTAATTTATAGAAGCATGTAATTAAAATCATACATTTCTAAACTTTTAATAATTAGGGTGGAATAGAGTTAATTTCACTTTTTCAAAGTGGAATCGAATTCTCATTATAGTTATAAGAAAATCATATGATTTCACTATTTTTCTTAATGGGATTGGTCTCGTTAATTATTTAACTGTTTAGATTTATACTCACTATGATCGTGCTCTTGAAATACATAATATATCAATTATTATATTTATTTTTAATGGTAATGATTTGACCGTAGAAGTTCTTAAAGTTAGAATCACTAATTTTGAAGAATAGAGATATTATTTTTAAAGCTATCTCCAAATATGTGGAAGGAAATAAAATCATTTCATCCTATATTTATTTTTGCATACTCTATGTGATATGGCAACTAATTAGAGATTTGATCAATTCTATTGGAACATTGGCCTCTTCTCAATAAATGAACGGATGTTTTGTGATTGCCTTATCTCTTCTTTGAAAACAAAATAAAAAAAAAAAAAAGAAAAAAGAAAAAATATCTTAGGTTCATAACATCACCAACTATAAGTTACAATGCTAATATTAAAATCATATGGACAGCAAATAAATGCATAGCTTTCTCCACCCATGATATATCATTATTAAAAGAAGAGACATTAAACAGCAAAAGAAGAAGTAAAAAGGGAGGAAAAGGGGAGGGGAAAAAAAAAAATTCCTGCTCTTCCTTCTTCAGGATTCAAGCATGGGTTCAACAGTCTCCACACAGATGCAGAAAAGGAAAACTTTGTCAAATGAGAAGAAAATCCTATGTGCTCTCAATACGAGCTGTGGTTGTGAATTTCCAGGCTGTGACTACCACCCTCCAGATAGGAAGAACTGGATGGGTGGCTTGAATCCTGGAAAGCTTCATATCAACAAAATCGTGTGGCCTGGAACACATGATTCTGCCACCAATAAGATTGGAATTCCCTTGATTTCTCGGCCTTTCGCGCAATGCCAATCTCTATCAATCTATCACCAGCTTGTTAGAGGCACCCGTGTGCTGGATATTCGGGTTCAGGAGGATCGCAGGGTGTGCCATGGAATCTTAAAAACATACAGCATTGATGTTGTAATCAAGGATGTTAAGAAGTTCCTATCCGAGACTCAATCCGAGATTATAATTCTGGAAATCAGGACTGAATTTGGTCATCAGGACCCGCCCGATTTCGACAAGTACTTGGTGGAACAGCTTGGTGAATATTTGATCCACCAGGATGAGCATGTCTTTGGCAAGACAATAGCAGAAGTGTTGCCTAAGAGAATCATATGCATATGGAAGCCGAGGAAGTCGCCGCACCCAAAGGCGGGTGACCCCCTATGGAGTGCAGGGTATTTGAAGGACAATTGGATTGATACTGATTTGCCATCAACAAAATTTGATAGCAACATGAAGCATTTGAGCGAGCAGCCACCGGTTACATCCAGGAAGTATTTCTATAGAGTCGAAAACACGGCTACGCCTAAGGCTGATAACCCAATCGTGTGTGTGCGCCCTGTCACGGGGCGCATCCATGGTTATGCTCGGCTCTTTATAGCTCAATGCTCTGCGAAAGGGGGTTTGGATCAGTTGCAGGTGTTTTCTACAGATTTCATTGATGAGGATTTTGTTGATGCTTGTGTGGGACTTACACATGCTAGGATTGAAGGAAAGGCTTAAATTTGCTACTTCTTATGCTGTTCTTATAGTAATTGTACCATCTTGCTGTGGTGTGATCTCTTTGTATATTGAGTACTTTTCTGCATCCAGAAACTGCCTGTCATTGTTGGGTGGCAACTGTTATGCCAATTGTTTATTTGTTTGTAAGTTTCATGTGAAATGTGATGTACAAAAGAAAAGATAGTGTGGATTGTGATTGTGATAATGAGATAATTTGAGGATTTTCTTCGGTTAACACTTAATGTTTATATTTAGGTCATTCAAACTGTTTTTCTGCTGGAGATTTTAATGTAGTGCTTATGAATAAGTTAGATGCACAATAGACGTAGAGACACAGGAGCTCAAATTGGTATCAGATGTTAAATCAACTATAAATGGATACATATGGGAGAATAATGCTGGAAATATTCACTTTAAAATCCTGTTTTCAGTTCCTGTTCAATGGAAGGAATGAAAAGAAACTATAATTAAACTATCGTATATCTTATAAATAATTCTTTTAAAAGATAGGAAACTAGCTAAAGGCCTTATAATTTAATAGTGTTACTCTTAATCTCTCAAGTAAGATAATAGGAAACTTTGTTTGAATATGGGAACATTATTCTCAGTTTCCTCATTTTTCCTTATTATATTTCCAAATACAAAATATAATCATATATTTTTCCCCCCTTCGACTGTCATCTTATAAATTCAATTTCGCTCGTTCCATCCGTTTCTCTTCTCTGAAAAAAGTTGCCAAACATAGTACTCGAGAAAATTTAGGCACTTAGCCACGATTTGTGTTGGTACCATTTTAAGTGTGTATTTAGTAATCGGTTTATCCATGGTTTCAGCTTCATAGAACAATAAAAATTATCATATTTTACTCATTCAAGTTGTATACATTATAACGAAGACCGATTTTGTTAAATTATGATTTCTAGGAATCTTGTTCCAATGAATATAACCCTTATGATCCTACTACATCGAGTAACGAACACAAGCGCACATATATTTTAAGAACCTATGATAGCTATGTAGAGGAGAGGTTTTTCATGAGCGTGTGAAAAAGAAACAGGAAATCTAAATGAGGGGAACACCTAAGTAAACAAACCTAGAAAAAGCCATCGAATAGATTAAAGATCTCAGAAATGGCAAATGAAGACATGTCTCCTTAAAAAGCTAAATAGAATACGACCTATTACGCCTATAGAACCAGTTAAGAAGAAAATTTTATTATATTGTCCTTCCTTAATATGTCCACATTACATTTGATGAACACATATCACTACTTGTCACGTATCATCAAGAAAAAGGAAAATGTCGTGTCATTAACACTGGTAAAAATGCCATGCCAACATGGTAGTCTGGTACTATGTGGTAAAAATTCTACGGGTAAGACATAAACAGATACCATTTATTTAATCCAAAAAAGGGGGAAAAAAAAACAAATACCCAACAATGATGAGCAGATTAAAATTTGAAAATTAAGCTACACAGCACACCAGTTCTCTGTGAGCCGGCCAGATAAAACCCAAGGCACTTGCAAACTTTGGACACTAACCAGTGCTTGCTGCAAAGATATAGCTTCCATAGAGTTCAAGTAATTTAGCCTGATAGTTATTATTATTTAAAAAAAATGAAAGCAATTGAATATTAGATGACAAGCAGGTGAAGTTGCAAAACCATGTTCTAACTAATAACTGCATTTCCTCATAAATATTACACTGATTACTCATGTTGGATACAAAAAGACTTTGGGTGCGTATAATTATGGGTGTATTTGAGATTCTCATGGTTGAAATTAAATTGTCTTTGGATGCTGTAGTCTGTAGATACATGTCAGGATGCTACAAGGGATTCATGGATGCTTTCTCCCTACCAAATTTCTGCTTCAAATCTTCCTCCAAACATTGGAATGCCAAGAAGAAAGCTCCTGCCAAAATTTATGCACACATAAGAGAGGAAGCAGAAAACATTAGTCAGCATGAAATATTCATATGCTATCAACAATGAAGCATATTATTTAAAAAAGAGATCAAGGCAAAGAACTAGCTCTTCTGACTCATGGAAACATAAAACTTAGCATTGATTTCCAATGTTTGGCAGATAATTATACTTCTGCAATAAGTTATACTTTTGCTTATAAATTGACCGTGCTATCAGGCCCACACAATAAAGTGATTTGATTGAAAGAACATGACGATGGATCCAACTTAGACATGATAAGATATCACATTGTTTTACAAACTTCCCCTTATGATAAGCAACAACGAACACTGCCTTAGTTAGTGGACAATATTATCTTACAGAATTTTTTTTTCCCTTGACATGCAAAGAAAGGGATTAAAGAGTGCAGAAATATTAATAGAGGACAACATTAAATGCCCTAAGAAACTGTGTGCTGCCTGGAATGGAGTGTGGGAATTCTTTTAAACGAATAGAAGAAGACACTTTACAATAGTCATTGCATTCCTCTTTAAAGGTCATCTTGATTTTAGAATGCCTAGCACAAAGAATGAATAATAAACTAAATATCTGATTGTAGACCTAAATATAAGTATGGATACTTCCATTCTACTCTAATAGTAAAGAGCTATGTATTATGCCAATTCATAGCAGAAGAAATCGTGTAAGCCTCTCCCTGCTAAAGTATCATCTGGTTGCTACAGAGAGGGATAGAATGCAAATAACCTGCAACTGCAATCTCTGTATTCTGTAATGATCCTTTAACTAACAAGGTCCCTGGGATCTGCTGAAAAACCTGAAAAAAAAAAAAAAAATGAAAAAAAAAAAAAAATTTTGCATGAAATGGTTTGAAATAATTTAGTTAGAAAATCCATTGACAATTGACAGGGTGAGATAAATTTACCATTATACGAAAGCTCAGGCTACCCGAACAATCAAGAGAAGAGTCTACACCATTGGAAGCCCTAGGCACAAACTTGCATTGAGATGTTTCCTTATTCTTCAATATTCCATCAAGGTGGTTATTTGATGCTATGATCTATAAAGCAAGAAAATTGTTACCGTAAATGCACCACACCTATAATTATTATCTTAACTCTGCTGATCTAACTACTAATGCTTACATCTACGGAGAATGAGGAGACATTCAATTTACAGGAGGCGCCACTAGTCTGGAAAAATGATTCGATTGCTTGTAACACTTGTATTGCACCAAACTGTCGCTGAAGACCCTGTAATGCATATAAAACAGCATAAGCTTGGAAACTATATTACTAGGAAATGAGCTATAAATTTATAGGAGTGGAAAAATCCAACCAAAGTCTTGGACCAAACAGGCCTCCAGTCTGTATCACAACTTTACAGTGCACTAACAATTAGATCATTCTGCAAATGGGTTTCACTCAAACACGCTTTCCTTTCTGATCTATAAGGCTATAAGGAATTATAACCTGCTAGAAAGGGGCCACTTCCTAATCAATTCAAAGGGATAGAGGCAAGTTTTTTATACATGGAATTTGTATGTTCATCCATATATTGAGGAGCAAAAAGGAAAACACCTCTCATATAAGGTTGAAATCTTTGTTTCTCAATAATAAGACATAATTTATCCTAGCAAGAAATGAATAGGTATTGGCTATCTTAAGGGCCCGAGTTTGGAATCTAATCATGGGTCAGTGTACATAGAAATCATTATTATGAGAAATTTGCCTCGTTGATATTCTTATCTTTCTTGTTAGACCCTATAACAGAATTAGGATTTGAGGTCTCATTAAAGGAGAACCCTCTGATCTCTAGAAAACTAAAGACAAATTAAAACGACTAATGTTACCAGAAAAGTTCTTTCACTTGTTTTTAAGAGAGGGTTGGGACCTTTTTATATAGATTATAGAAGTTGTGAATGATCCTCACACATTAATGTGTTAAATCAACCCATGACTAGCAACTATTTCATCATCACATATTACTTAAAAAAAAAAAAAAAAAGTGGATGGAGAAAAACCTCTAGCATAAAAGATAAATTATTCTTCCTTGGAACATGAACTGGTACTATCTTCTTGATGGGAGGTACAAAAGACCAGGCAACTCCCCATCGACAAGTTTGGCCTTGAACAAATTCAGTTGTCTTTACTATTGTGACCCCACCTGCACGAAGCTTTGCTGTAAGGGATTTAAGGTTTGCTTTCCTTCCAACCATAGAAGTGTACCACCTGAAGAGAATGGTTAAATTGTACATATTTTGAGGTTGTTAAGGAAAATGAAATGCAACATAAACCAGGAACAATACCGAAATGATTGCTTCAGCTTTACACTATCGTCGATGAGGCGAGAAATAAAGGCCTTTTCTCCACCAGGGCACACCATTTCCTCTGGAGTCCCTCCACAAGCAGTTTTTGGATTCAGTCCTGCTTCTTCCATTGACTCAAAAAAAGGAGGGTTGCACATGCAGAAGTCAAATATCTCATCATCCATGACCACACCACAGAGAATTGGTGGCCCAGGATAATGCCCCTCAGCTATTGCGGGATCAGGTAAGGAGGAGGTTAAACAGCCTACACCTCCATTGATGCTCTCCCCAAAAACTTCTTTGATTTCATCATTGCTGGGATCCTTGTTTTGAGAATACACTAAAGGAACATTTACACTAGCTTCAACCTTTCTAATTTCAATTAGTTCTGATATATGTGGATTGCTTTTACCATTTCTCTCCGCCCATTCCAATGCCACATCTGTAACATCTGTAAGCAAGGCATTGAAGTAACTAACTTTTGTAATCTGCATATCCCAAGAATAGATGTAAACCAGCATACTCTATAAGCTAAGAAGATTACCTGATCCAACAAAACTCCACCCTTTAAGAGATGCACCCAAAAGAGGGTAAATGCAATTAGCTCCTGTGCCAATGTCAAATCCTCTTATAATATCCTGGCCAGTTCCAGTCCTAGGAATAATATCAGATGATAGAAGATCTTCTATCCAATGAATATAGTTGGATCTGTTGGGCACAGTAGGGCAGAGTTGACCATCGGGAATCCACCTACAAAAGCACATTCAAACTAAATCATCCCACAAAGCAATAAGAAGCTAAAGGATGGATCCAAATAACATCAAGTGCAACTTGCTATATTTACCCATTTCCTCTTTGTTGCTCCTGTACCAATTATCTGAACAAACGATTTAAAAGGAGGCACAGCCATTTCGCAAAATCGAACCATGGACAAATGTGGCTTTCAGTAAACATCAATATCAAATTGCCATAGGTTGCTAAAAAGTATTAATCATAAATAAACAAAGGATGATATTTAAAACAGAAGTTAGCATTCAACAACCAAGTTCAAAATTTGAGTTGAAGATAAACCAGCTCCATATTCATCTTTAATTCTTTTCTACCTGGTAAATGCAATGCTATTTCATCTAAAAAAGGTGTTCTTTCAGAAAATACTAATCTCACAGCAGCTTAGCCTCCACTACTAGATACACAAAAGCACAGGGGAAAAAAAAAAAAAAAAAGAAAAGAAAAACAAATAAAGGATGAAGATTGTCTGCAAAAACAGAAGTTTGGAAGCCAGAAGAATATTGAATTTATTTGAGAAATTAAATTACTGGAAGTGTAAAATACCAGTCAAGGCCATGATCATGGTGAAGCAAGACCCTTGTAAGCTCCCGGGTAGCATTGAAATCAGTCCAATCAATTCTTGGTCTACCATCATTGGAGTAGAAGACAAATGGATTGAAAGATGGATATAAAGAAGCCAACAGAGCAAAGTCTGGTGGACGTTCAGCATATTTATTTTTCGGGTGGATTGTGGGTCTGGATTGCTCTCTTCTTCTCTTCTTCGTCATGCTAGGCATTTGACATCTCCTTTTCTTCTCTCTTTATTTCATCTGGGAAATATAGTTTCAGCTGTAAAGAATGGGTGATATAAAAGTACTAACATCTACAGTTTGAGACCAAAGATTTTTGAAGATTTGATAAAAATAAGTTTTCTTAGCATTTGCTTTAGATACTTGAGTTTTTGACAAAAATGAAGTAATAATGATCCCATCATTGTTACACCAAACCACCCCCACCCCCAAACACCCAAAAAAAAAAAAAAAAATAATAATAATAATAATAATAACCCCCTGATCCCATCACAAGCCACCAATAGCATTCCATCGCACTAACACCCTTAATATAGAAATAGCTTAAAGCTTAATTTGAAATTAGAGGAAGTTCTTAATTTACAACCTTAAAGCATCATACAAGATGATTAATAGATAATGGAACCGGACACAACTAAATCCTTAAGCCCTCAAAATGGCGATAGTTATTAGCATGTTCAATGGGAATTGTTATTCCAAATGAAAAAATAACTAAAACTCGTTTGCTTATTAAAAAGTTTCCCCTACATTCACAAAATGCATAATGCCTGCTACATTAGCCTTTGATCTTAAAAATCATCAATCGTCACAGACACAAGGTCCACAATTTTCAACTGCCACCAACAATAAATTAAGGCAAGTAAAAAACTAACCTTTGCTTGAGCTTGTTGGTCTAAGATAGCAAAATTGCTGTACATATGAACAAACTAGAAACAGATATACCAAACATTGAAATTGATCCCTCCTGATAATAAATGATAATTCATTGTTTCTCTAAGGACTCCTACTATTCATTTCCATTTGTTGAACATAAAATTTTAGCACTGACTCATTTAGAGATATATCTTAAGAAAAGATCATTATTCAAATCCACATATCAATTCCAATTTCAAATTGTCAAGGAAAGGCCTGGGATTGTCATTAATGTGTCAAAATGAGGAGCAGCTCTTGCACGCCAGCAAAATGTTTTCCATTTCCAGTTTATCTCATTCACCAAATAAATCTTATCATCATTTTTTACTCTTAGAGCCAAAATCATAATTTTAAGGCCATAAAGAGTATGAATGCTGAACGTAATTCCAATCCTTTAACCACTTCAAACATACATACTTTTCTAACCCTTATCACATGCAAATTCCCAAAACAATGAAATGAAAGAAACATCAAAACGAATGTTCAACTTCACTCCAGATTCATGGAACTGAAAACATATACACAAACACAGCAAGAGCACTATGGACTTAACAATATTAGTGCACCATGGCATGCCGGCAAGAAGGGGTCAATGTTGATCCAGGTTTTGATGGTACACAAGAATGGACGAAACCATCCCTATCCATATTCCATCAATTACAAGTTACTATTAACGATGAATATTCAGGGTGTGTTTGTTTCACGGAAAACATTTTCTCGACTTTTTTCAACATTGTTTACAATCAAAACATCATAATTGTCAATCATAGCAGCAGAAATATCAAGTGGCTGTGGTGACAAATATCTTTTTGCAGCAAGCAATGCCGGGAAGCAAAGACGGTAGCTGGACGATTGTGATGATTATCTACCATGAAAATGATTTCCATTTTTAAATTCCCCATTGTCTATTCCTATATTTCATAGTTATTACACACCGTCACTTAAGGCTAGCCGCTGTCTTCGTCATCCACTTCCTTTTAACTTAAATGGGGGACGATATATGCAACATTTCAACATTACCGCAACAACTGTTTGTTGTCCATTAAACACACCCTCGTGGAGGCTCCAATTTATACATGCATACATACATAGGAAATGTGAACGTAAGAGCAGAACAGTCACAAGGGAATTTCGTCCCTACCAAAACCCACTTAAGCATTTTATCAAGCACCTGTCATACCCATTACAAAACTAAAAAATATGTAACACCCAGCGATCCATATGCAGGCCATCGATCAAAGATCTCTTTAGAGACAATCCGATAACATTAAAACTTGTAACAAACTCATGGATCACAATGAAAGTTGATATTAAAGAGAATTCGAATTTGTACCAATACATCTAATAAAAAGTAAAACGAGAAGAGAAGAGTGTGAATTGACAATGTTTCATGTACCGCGGTAAAAGAGTAAGAGCTCAGTCAGCAGCATGAAGAGAAGCCATCCGTACCATCACCATGTTATGCTTTAGTTTAGTCTATGGCAGCCGTTGTTGCTGAATACGGTACAGTATGTTCGTCTCCCATTAAGGTAGCAATTGTAATTTTTTTTTTTTTTTTTGGCCGATGGTAGCACTTTTATTAAACTATAAATTTTTGTTCTAAAAGAACTTATTTTACTGTAGAAGAACCCTTTTTTTTTTTTGTTTTGGCCCAAGCGTAGAGCAACTTTAGTTAATAATGCCTTCCTTAGCTATGAATCCTATGTTAATGCCGGTTGTGTGATTGTATTTTAAGATATATTAGTATTTTGGAAAATATCATGCATGGTATTTGAACTTTGCAATAAATATAATCAGTTAAATAAATTTTAAAATCGATCAATTTAATACTTAAAATACCTAGTTGCATTTTTTGTAAAAATTATGGTACCATTTGTAACATTAATCCTAGTAATTTTTATCTTTTAATGCTAATTAATATAGAAATTCTTGTAATTTTTTTTTTATTTTGTATTAACAAATTCTATATATTATAGAATTTATAATATTGAAAAATTATCTTTTAAATTTCATTCACAGGTTGTTTATATTAAATATATTTAAATAAGGTAGTTTTATGTGTTACGTGAAATCATAAATATTAGGAAAAATATTAAATTTGATATCTTAATTTCCAAATAATCAATTTAATATTCAGTCAAATTTTTTGTGACAATTTTTACCCAACTAACATTATTTACTTTGTTTCCTAATATTGAAGAAGTAATTTATCAATATTAGATGGCACTAGAAGAAGTAGTGAAAATTGAATAGTTTAATGCCTCTTCCAAGTTAAAATATTGACAAAGGCATATTTTATTCATTTTTTTATTGACTAGATGGTGCTTAATTGTTAGTAATTTTATTGAAATTTGAAGGAATTGGTATTTATTTGCACTCATTATGATATTTTAGGCTTTTGAGGACTTATTAAGCAAATTCAAATAATTTGGAGAGTTTTCAGCAAACAAGGAGAAATGGAAAATCAAAGCTTGCGTAGGAGGACAGAAGGCTGCCAGCTTATGTCCGGCCTAGCTCTGTCAACCTACAACAACGAGCATCAAACGCTGGAACAACATCAACCTTCCTTGAACAATGAGCTACGCTGGCTTGGACACATTCAAGGCCGCCGACTTAATGCCAACTTAGACAAAAAGTGGCCTTCTTACATTAAAGGTCAACAGCTTGTTGCCAGCATTATTTCTACACGGATATTCGAAGCTGCTAGCTTAAAGCCAACTTATATTGCCAGCCTTGACTCGAATATTCCATGCGAATTATTCCCTTGTAAAGTTTATCTATAGAGTCCTTATGTCCAGTTTAAAAAGGGGAGTTGGAGAGAGTTCTAATTAGCAAATTTAGGAGTAATTAATAGTAGTTATAGAGAGAGTTGTTCATGCTCATATTGATTATTAATTGAGAGACTTGGAGATCATATTGGAAGATTTGGTTGTGAAGATTTTGTTAGAGTTTTTACAATTAGAGTTCATACTTGTGGTTCAATTGAATTGGTGATTTCTAAACTATTATTCTTTGTATGCAATTCAATTCTTTGGTTTTATTGCTAAATATGAATTCTATTGCAATTACTTATTTAATCCTTGATTGTGTTATTGAATCCATGATGTTCTAAGTTGTTTTTGTGGGAATATGATGAAACTCTAGTTTAGCTAAGATGATGATTACAACCATATTATAAAATTGTTAGATGTGTGAAATATTCATATTGTAATTCCTGTTATAAACCATGCTTCTTAATTGAATTAGGTTTATTTGAATTTTAGTAACTTGGAAGGAAAATTAGGGTTCATAGGAATTCTTGATTAAGGTTGAATAATATATGCGGAAGCTTAGTTATTTGATTTGATTAGAAATTGCTACAGAGATTAATGTAATATTCTTGATTAATTTCTTACTAAGGGATTAGGAGAGATTAATTTAGGGTGTTAGTTAGTCATATAATTGGAAACTTTATGATTGTAAACTAGAATCCATGGTTAATTTGTATGGCAGGAACTGATGAACTAATTAAGGTTTTACGATTTTGAAACTTGGAAAAGGATTAAAGGCTTTGATAATTTCATATGAATATTCACATAGCTAATTGCTATTATATTATGATTACAATCTGATTAGTAAAGCTAGATTGAATTCTGTTTTTCCCACACTTAATTGATATAATCTTACAAACACTTTCTTTGCTCATAGTGATAAATTAGGATAATTAGTAGTTAATTAATAATTATTTAAAATCTATTGCTTGAATAATAGGAGAATTTAATACCGATTTAGTAGTTAATTAATCATTGTGGGAACGATACTCTATTCATCACTATATTACTTGGTTCGATCTAGTATACTTGTTAATGATATTCACACTTATTTTATATACATATTAGCAGCGGATCAAATATAGAGTAAATAGGATTATGGAGGTACTAAAAATAGCCGCAAAAGATTAATTAGGTAGTTTAAGCACCAAATTTAAATTTTTGTACAAAGTTCAAGTTCTAAATTTGACATGTACCTTAAATAGTATAATAAACTTGAAGTTAAACAAAGGAAAATAAAAAGAAAAAATTAGGTTCCATAAAAAAAAAGACAAAAGTTTCATGGGGTACATTGTAAGATCTACATGGTGCATGGTGTAGGGTAGCCACAATTATAGCATTATTAAACTTTCTACAATTACAATACAAATCTCCGTTAAGTAATTATTAGTCATCCATATGTAATACCCTTTTCACGGCAAATATGACCTAGTTACAATAATAAAACCTCATAAATGAGATCCTATGCCTACTGTTGAAGAAGGGGCAAGGGCCCATCTTAAAGGCTCTTTCTCTTCTATATGCATTATCCAACTTCTTATGGCTAGCATAGTTGCGCCTCGCAACATTATTCCTACTCCTCAAGTGGGAGTTAACACATCAACTGCTTCTGTATTGTATGTGACGAAGGAAGACCTCAAAAAATACCTAAAACAAGTGCAAGCTACATCTGCCACTAGTGTCATCAACCTAATGCTTTCATGCCCATAGAGAATTGTAGAGAAACCTTATCCCAAAGACTACATTAGTTTAAAGTTTATCAAATTCAATGGGAAACAGAGTAATGTTAAGGAGCACCTTCTCAAGTTAATTGAGACTCTTAAAGTCTATGGACTTAATGATGACTTGAAGCTCAAGGAATTTGCTAAGTCCTTGATGGAGAACTTATGGGGGACTATGTGCAAAATATTTCTTGAGAGATTATTTGAAACTCAAGAATGAATGACATTGGTCGACATGGGGTGTATCAGACAACGCCTAGATGAAAACCTTATGGATTACATTGAGCACTTTAGGAAACGCTCCTTGAGCATCCATGATATGTGTGACGAAACCGAACTCATGACAATGTGCATCCAGGGAATGTTCACAGAATATGTCGTGTACTTGGAGAATTTGTCACTTAAGTCCTTTTCAATATTAGTTGAGAACGTGCGAAGGACTAATAATTCCGTTATTAAGCAAAGGGGTGACCCAAATAAGAAGAGACATCAGTGAGCACTACTTAAGAAGGAAGCTTCAAGGGTAGCAAGAAACCCAGAAGAGATAGTACTCGGGAAATTCCACCTTTCTCGTGGACTATGAATACAGTTTATGCTGCCTTTGATCGATTGTTGAAGGATGGTTTCCTCATATTACCAAGGGTTGAGCGAGAACCTACTCACAAAAGAAAGGAGATGCAAAGTCTACAAGTTCCATAAAACAGTAGGCACCCAACAAAGGATTGTTAGATGCTGAACAGGATCTTTAATGATAAGGTTCACAATGACAAACTTGAACTTGAAGACAAAGATGCATAGATGATGGATGATGAAGGCATGGATAATGAATAGCATTTCTTGTTTAGATGATATTAGCTATGTACTAAAGGTAGAAGCTGCCTATTCCTTACTTTTATCTTGTAATAAGAAATAGAAATAAAGCAAATCATAATAAAAATGCAATTTTTTCCTTCCATACTTGCTTGTATTAATGTCTATAACACTTTTGATAAGCATGACAAAGAAAGAAAATTTGATGTAGCTAACGTTGCTACCGCAATGAGCACATGAATATAGCTAGCGTCACTGTCCAGTGTTCTTCACTTGAGATTAAAGCCATCTCAGCTGTGATTAGTTGAAGAAACTCTAAAGTAGGCTTGGTAACACCATTTCGTAGAATCAAGGTCGGAGCAACCTCATCCATGGTTGATTGAAGCGATCACTCCATGGTAGTTGCTATCGCTTGGAGAAAGCATCTGCTCCTGAGCATGATGTGGGTGAAATACCCATTTTTTGCTACATTATTTATGAGATCGAAGCAATCTCAGCTGTGATGGGTTGAAACGACTCCATAGTACGCTTTGCAACTATAACACCATTTTGTAGAATCGAGGTTGAAGCAACCTATTTCATGGTTGATTGAAGCAATCCATTCATGGTAGTCACAATTGTTCAGTAAAAGCATTTACTCCTGAGCATGTGTCAAGTGCAATACCCATTTCTGCAACATTATTTATGAGATTGAAGCAATCTTAGTTGTGACGGGTCGAAGTGACTCCACAGTAGGGTTGGCAGCCGTAACACCATTTTATAGAATCGAGGTCGAAGCAACCTCATCCATAGTTGATCAAAGCGATTACTTCATGGTTGTCACAATCGCTTGGTAGAAGCATATGCTCTTGAGCATGGATGGGTGCAATACCCATTTCTACTACATCATTTATGAGATCAAAGCAACTTAGTTGTGACCAGTTGAAGCAACTACACAGTAGGCACGTAACGCAACGTACTAACATGAAATCAACCTATGGTTTATCTCAACATATTGATTCACTCTCGAATACCATCCTATGATCTTCAAATACCTATTGATTCAGTGAATAGCTAGGTAATTTGGCATCAAATATGAAATCCTCTTAAAGGAATTGATATTTGGGATAACGAGCAAAACACGCTCAAAGAAATTTCATTTAACAATATCCAAAACTATCATTTGATATACCATAGGGCTTACATATAGGAAAACTAAGATTTGCTTAAAAGGAAAAAAAATCCTATCATAAACTAAATAAAAAGATATGGAAAACTCCTAATAAAGATATTCCATAAAATCTAAAAATCCTACTAAAAGATACTTAAAGATATTCTTTAAAATATTAAATAAAATTCTAAAGATATTGACTGCATTATTAATTACAAAAAAAAATTGTAAAAATCTGCATAATAAAGGCCGTGGACCTATATTCATAAGCTGGCGGTGTATATGATAAGAGCTAGCAACTTTGGACAACGACTTTGGAAAATTCAACTCTATTAACGTTGAAAGCCGGTTGAAGGTCAGTGGCCTAACTTCTTATGCTAGTGGTATACATCTTAAAGGCTGGCAGTGTACACCTTGAAGGCTGACGTCGTATGTGTCTAGCGTTGGATTTCTAAGCTTGCTCCTCTTTCCCATCCTATGCCATTTTCCTAATTAGCTATGTCCCATCTCTTCCACTGCATTATACTATCCTGATTGGACAAAATTTGCCTTCGAATTTTAATTGTGTCGAGCAAGATCCATTTGGGATTAACAGAATAAACTACCTGGAAAGAGCTTGATCCAATATTGTGGATGACAACACATTTGTGTACAAATTCAACTAGATTCAATTTTTGATCCAAACTTTTCACATGTTCGCCATGAAGCTCCTTAACTCCTCCATAACATGAACCTTACCACACTCATGTGGCAAATCTACATATGACCCTTCTTCACCTACTGAAGCAAACATGATATTACAATCGCAAATCACCTCCATGACTGTCCTAGGATTTATAGATGAATTCCTAACCAGTAGATTCATCTTATCATCTCCTAGTACAATTTCCTGTTCATCAGCATAAAAATCAAACATTGATTCACCAACACTAACAGGCTCAAAAATTTTATCCTTTTCATCATCAACATAAGTGTCGAAGATTGACTTTTCATCAGCCTTAAATATATCTTTTCTTCACCTTGTTCTTCATCATAAATTGGTTCATCATTACTTCCTACTTCAATTTGATCAAAAATAAGTTTCTCATCCTTATCCTCATCCTCCTCAATAAAAGAAAAATCAGCCTTTTCATCTTCCTTATAATAAGATAGATTTTCTACTCCCCTCGGTCTTAAATACATTATCAAATTTTGGGATTTCTGTGTTCATCTCTAATTCCTAACAACTACTATCTTCCTTAACAAAAGAAGAGTCATCATCTGATTCCTCAAAATCTACATCAAGTATCAAATCAGAATTAGGCACCAATTCAGGGTTAGGGTTTCTACCTTTATTCTGATTTTGTACAAGCACCTCCATCTTCCTTGACATTTGATTAGGGTTTTGTTCCAGCTTAGGGTTTTCATCCCATTGAGTCCCCATCAATGCACCCATTCTTTTTGTAAACCAATCCATAATCCAACTAAATCGGCGTTCCATTACATGCACCTGTCCATCAATGATCTATCCGATCTATCGATCTAAGTCATCATGGCCGTAAGTTTCATCTACTACAACACGACATAGTTTTCCTTATCATATGAGAGACACCTTCTCTAAGAACGAACCCTCCAAGAGCGAACCTGGCTCTGATACCAAACTGACATAGTGGAATATGAAAAGGCTTATCACAAGACTATTGAATTGAGCATGATTGTCGGCTTGTGATCTTCAGATACATATTGATTCTGTGAATACCTAGGTACCTGGCATAAACAATCGAAATCCTACACAAAAGATTCAAATTTTGGGATAAAGAGCAAAACACGCTCAAAGAAATTTCATCCAATGATCAATAATCAAAGAGATAGCTTTGACATTTTGAATGACATATTTTGAGCTGTTTTCTCTCTTTATTCTAGATATCAAATTCCTTGTAAGGATTTCATATTTGATGCCAAATTACCTAGGTATTTGAAGATCACAAGACGGTATTCGAGAGTGAATCAATGTCTTGAGATAAACCCTAGGTTGATTTCATGCTAGTACACTAAGTTAGCATGGCAACTGTAATTTCATTTCACAGTATTGAAGTCAAAATGACCTCCTCTATGGTGATTGAAGTAATCACTTCATGGTAGCCGTAACTATTCGGTAGAAGTATCTATTCGTAAGCATGCATAAGATGTAAGGCCTATTTCTATAACATTGTCCATGAGATTGAATAGATTTTAGTTGTAAAGGACCGGAGCGATCCCATAACAACCTTAGCAGTTATAACACCTTGCTATAGAAGAACATGAGGTTGAAGTGACCTCGTACATAAATACCTAATGGAGACATCTAACTTTGAACAAGTGGTGGGAGTAATATCCCTTTCCTTTTGCAACTTCATCTAGTTACGAGGTCAAAGCAACATCGGCATGTAGGCTGGAAGCGCACCCATGATAGCCAGAGTACCTCAAGAATTTTGTCTTATCAAAATGCACAAATAAGAAGTAATAGCTTGATATAAGTTGCTATGCCATCATATAATGACGCGCCATCAATTGGGGGAGAAGAAGTTGATAGATGAACTTTTTATAGTTTTTTTCCCCTCAAATGTGACTTATATGGGAAGTATCTATCCTTGAGAACAATTTCTGGACATCAGCATTGAATATGAAGCATGCTCAAGTAATGTACCTATCTTAGTACTCGTAAGTGATGTATCCATCTTGGAATTGATCGGTGATGTACCTTCATTGCAAAAAGAACAACATGTTGTGAAGAGGAATTGATACACATGCCAATACGATATTTAATTGACAATGACAGACATGAGTTTTGCATACCTTAAAAAGTATTATGTTACTCATTATTGTCAAGAACATTTAAAGTATGCATGATGACAAGTGAAGCAGGTTTGATATGGAGTGCCACTATACTGATGGCGGAGTAAATCCTTGCAGATGTTGTGATATGCTTTACTAGTAGAGTTGGTCCTTGATGGTAGAGCAATGATGCCTTACTACTAAAATGAAAACGCCCTGACATAGTGTTCATGATGATGTGGAGTGAACATTCATTGGTGGAGTAAATACCAATTACCTAGGTAGTGATACTTTATTGTTGGAGTAGACTCCAACTCTTTCAGGAGAATAAGATCATAACTTCCTAGTTGGAGATATAGGGTAAAGATTAAGATGATTTGCGGACCTATATCAATGCTAGGAGAGGCGAGGGTGCTAAAAGTTCTATGCTAGAGTGACGCAAGATTACTCATGGGTCCATGTCAAGTCTAGCAGAGATCGAGTGCCAGAGCAATGCAAAATTACTTGTGGGGGTCATGTCAAGTGTAGAGGAGATTAGGATGGCAGCAGCAACCCATATCAATGTTAAAAGAGTTTAGGTGCTAGAATAGCACAAATCCACTCATGGGTCGTGCTAAAAAGTCGGTGCTAGAGTGACACAAGATTATCCGTTAAGTCGTACCAAGTCTACCAAAGAACAGAAGAGGCTAGGGAAATACTTAAGCCCATTTTGAAGCTTATAAACAATAAAACGCAATTATGCCAACATGTAAAAAGATCAAAACACATTAGGGAAAAATCACAAAAAAATAAAAAAAAAAAAGAAAAAAGAAACAAAATAAAAGAAAAATTGTAAAAAAAAGAAAGAAATTAAAAAATGGAATAAAGAAGAAGAGATTAGCAAGATAATCGAACATACGAGCAGCAAAGTTCATGTCCAAGAAATGCAAGCATTAGTTTTGGAAAAAAAAAAAAAGTTAATCTCAACAGAGGGCAAAGTCTCAATGTATGCTACCTTACATCTATTTAATAATTTGTCCAAAAATACCAAAGAACTTTTGGATTTTCATGGCTACCATACATTTGATTGTGATGTTATGGATATCATCCATAACAATCAAAGTTATGCAAAATTCTCCCAAAGATGCTGTTGCTAAAGTAAATAATAGAGCAACAATCAACAATCCAAACACACTCTAACAACTCGCTCCAGGACATCCTAGTTTCAATAACCAACAAACTATAGTATGCTAAACAACGATACACCAAACATTAGAATCAACACCAGCAGATCCTTGGAAATGAATAACGATAGTCACACTTTTAAGTTTCATCCGAATTTCAATTCTCTATTGAGAAAACTGAGCCTCACTTTCCTCTTAATATGTACAACTATGTATGAACATCCTTCTTTCCCATTGCTAAAAGTTGCTCTGCCTGAGATAGCCTATGCAACTCGTGTGCGTGTGAATCAATGCTGACTCTTACTACATCAGGTTTATATGTTCTCATCTTACTGTTAATAAATCTACCATCAAGAAAACAAGCAAGCAATTAGCCAACCACATACCAACATTGTGTTAAAAAAAAGGGAAGAAAATAGATTGGAACAAACCTTTGAGTAAGGAAGGGGCAAATATACGATCAAAGCTAGTTCTTAGCTAATGTTATTAGAGTCAACCCGTTGATACTCCGTAAAGAGCTTATCGGATGTCTCTCGATGTCAATGATTATCTAGGCGAGTTCATCTATAGTGAATTTTTTTAATCCAATAATAGCTTTTATCTGGAGAATTATGGAGATTAGCATGATCTTGATAGAGGAAGCAGAACCTAGAATCCCTTTGTTGATGCACTGGTGGTCAGATTTGGTATTATTTTGTTTCTTTTAGTTACACTAATATTGAAAGAAAAAAAATAAAAATGGTAGATCAGGACGATGATCAATAAGAAGAAAAGGAAACCTTGTTGTTTGTCCAGGGCATGGAAGATGAGAATGGAAAGTGAAATATATTGAATGTCATCTTAAATGGTAATAATGAATAATGGTCTGAGATATGGAATTAAAGTTTTCTCTTTAGAGACTATTGTGTTGACTTTCCAAAATACACACACACACGTGTATATAAAGCGGCGAATATTTATAAGATTACCCTTAGCCCGTATAGCAGGGCAAAGCCTCTACACCCCCACGCTGCCTCAGCATACCCTAACATAATTTTTTTCCTCCTTATAAGGGGGCAGTATGCTGTCACATTGCCACTCACTTTAGGCTTTACCCTGGAGCTTTGCATCACTTACACGATAGTATTTACCCTACTTACTGTCATGCTTTTGAACTTAATTTAATGCTTTTATTCAATTATTAAGCATTATAAAAAAAAGAAGAAGACAAGATGATCATCATAAAATGCAATATGAAATAATGCAAGGAATGAATCTCTTAGCAGTAGTTTAGAAAAAGAAGACTATTTCATGTTACTTCAATCCATAAAAGGGAAACAATATGACATATTGGTCTACTCAATATCCTAAGTGCTTATGCAAAAACAAACTTGCTTCATTGGATATTCTACATTTAGTTTGATGAAGGCTACTTCAACTTACTTTAGTTTATCAACAAATACAAGAAGTATTGGCTATATCAATGCAGTACACAACTTCATATCAAGTGTAACTTCTTATCAGTATTCTATAACAAATCTGAAAATAACATCTGCTTAATGAAATGCCCAAAACCCCTTTATGACTTTGTTAAAGGAGCTTTTAGCTAGGGGCGAAATGTAGAAGGTCATTTCGATAATTAGGCTTTTAGCCCAATTTAATGCCATGGGTCGGTTTTTTGGGCCAGTGGCAGGGCTTAGAAGACTGAGTCCAATAAGGAATATTTGTAGAGAGATTTAGCTTAGGAGGCTTGGAATAGGGATCATAGGACTAGTTCTTTCTCTCTCGGCTTAATTTGGTTTTCTTGTGTATGAAAAGTAGACTTTAGAAATATCTTCCTAGGTTAGTTTGAGCTTTTATTTCACTAAAATAAGTCTTAAGCATTCTTCATATTAAAAAAAAGCTATTTTAAATAATAGGTTTCTTTTATATTATAAAAGCTCTTAAGCTCTTTGCAAGACCAACTCATTACTAAAGAAAAGAAGGCTTTAATCACAGTTGTCAAATCCTTAGGAAAGATCCGAAGGCTAGCATCAGCTTCCAATATTTATGAATAGGAGGTAGCTTTTCTCATTCAGTAGAGAATTTCTCTACATTGCTAAGATTGAGAGCAACGTGGAAACTCTGTTGAAACATCTTCAAGAAAGATCAAAGCACCTATTCTACGAAGAATGAGTCAAGAATGATTGAATCTATATAATTTGATCTTTTGTTAGACTTATGCACTCAAGAAATCGGGTTTGTTTGTTCCTCCTTCCACGCCTCTCTTTGTGATATCCTACATATGTTATCAGTTCAGGACTTCTCTTAGGTCAACCACTACACCTATCACACGTGATTGACCAGTTGTAGTAACCTCACCACACAGAAGACATCAATGCTGGGAATAACCCCATACATAGTAAATAATTATAATCAAATTTTGATCATTCTTTGATTGATATTGCAGAGGAGGAGCTTGGTGAAAAAAGAATATAACTTCTTTGATTTTTATGGTGGATAGAATTGGAGTAAATTTTCAAATAAGCTCCCTAATTCTATTTTAGCTAAAATTGTGGTGATTAATCCACCTCATTCTTTTACTGGTTTCAATAGAATTATTTAGGGGAATTTTCCTTCTAGTAATTTTTCCACATCTATAACTTATGATATGATCTGTAGAACAAGTTGGGGGGAAGAAGATAATAAATGGAAGCTTGTATGGTCATGGAAAGGTCATAAAAGGATACGAACTTTCATATGGCTGGTGCTGAAAGGGGGTTTGTTGACAAATGAGCAACAAAAGAGAAGATACACGACAGTTGATGGAAGATGCACCTTATGCAATGTTGATACAAAAGATATAGACCATATTCTACAAAGATGTACTAAAGCCATTGTGCTTTGGCAGAATTTGATTCTTGTTCAACATAGAGTTTCTTTCTTTACATATTCCTTTGAAGACTAGTTTCTTAAGCAGCTGAGAAAAGTGGATATGGTAGAAGGAGTTGAATGGTCTTTTTTTTGTGTATCTTGCTGGTTTTTAAGGAATTGGAGAAATAAGGAAATTATTAATGGGGATATGATTTATGTAGGTTCCCTTTGTTAACAAATTATGGCTAAAGCTGAGGAAATTAATTTTGCTAATTTTGAAGTCATAATGCATATGCAAGCAAGTCCTGTTCAGTGTGAAGATATGTTTGTTGGGTAGGTTTGTCCAAATTCATGTTGGTATAAGATCAACACAGATGGCTCTACAGTCAATACTAAGAATAAGGCTTCAACCGGAGGTATTATTTGTAATAGTGAAGGAAGGTGTTGTGCTTGTCTTATGTTGAATATTAAAGACTGCAATTCCCTTAATGTTGAATTATGAGGGACATTTTAAGGTCTTAAGCTTGCTTAGCAAATGGGTTTGTAGAATATTGTCCTAGAGATGGATAACAAGACTATTGTTGATTGACTGAAATGAGGGTCAAATGGCAAACAAGAGGCATTTGAATCTTCTCAATCCTATCTTTCAATTGCTCAATGGAGATTGGATAGTTCGAATTTAATATACATATCATGAAGGCAATCAATGCGCAGATATGCTAGCTGAATGTGCTATGGAGAAGACAAGAGGCTTACATGTTTTTTATGATCCTCCGGCTGCTGTTTTGGATATTGTTATGCAAGATATTATAGGGGTTGCATTCCCTAAAAGTTGTATTATGTAGTGCTCTAGTCTTTTTTGGCCTCTTTTCTAATTGAAAAAAAAATATATTGATGTTTCAAAAAAAGAGGAATCGATATTTTATAAAGTGGGTCAAACGAGGAATGCATAAGATACAGTCAAGGAAAATTAATAAAAAAAAAATCATTTAAGCATTGAAACCTTAAATAAACTTTGTGATTCATTGATTCCTCTTTTTAACCATTTTAAAAATTAATATTTTAAACGAACTTACCCTTAAATGTTATACCTTTTGGTATAATTTACCCATATAACAATTAAGTTTCATAGATAAAAATAAAATAAAAAAGTGTATTTAGTATTATTTCTAAAATACTATTGTTTTACAACATATAACATTATAAATATTTATTAAAACATGAATAAATATACATTTTATGTCAAGCCTAGATTCTAATCTCAATTTCTTTAATTAAATTCATATCCAACCTTACACCTATTTGATATAAACCATCGACTAGGAATTAATGAAATCATGGTTTTTGATCTTTTTAAAGTTACCACTCAATTGATTTGGGAAAGAAAGGTAGTAAGTTATGATCAACGAGTCTCATCGATCCTTATTTAACTACTAGTTTATATAGAAATGAATTCTAAGATTGATTTTTTTTTTTAAAGATCTAAGCTAGGGGTCAACTTGTTAAAGTTTGACAGTATCACCTTTAAATTTTTATGTCAAAATTTATTCAATTCATACTCTCTATATTAAAAAAAAATACTAAATAATTAAGCTTGTATTTACAAGAGAACAAAAGAAATTTTTTTCATTTTATAAATTGCCCCAAATGTATCTACATATCTAATAATCAAGATCACAAAATTTTAGTATATCGATTCTTTTTAAATTTTAAATTCTTTTGTTTTAAGCTCTTTAAGCTTATTGTTTTGAAAATATATTATTTTCTTTGTGTTTCTTTTATTGGAAAAATCTTAAAAATTGCTAAGTTTTTCTTTTTTAAATTTCCTTGTTTTATTTTCTTTATATAAAAAATTAGTTTTTCTCAGTGTCAATTTTTGAAATGGATAAATTCATATATATGTGTGTGTGTGCGTGTGTGTGTGTGTGTCGCTTGCTCGAATCTGGTAGAGGTTAAACTTAGAAGATTCAGGCTTGGATCGACGAGTAGAAGATGAGGCCTATAAAGACAGAAACTCAGTTAATGGTGTGTTGAGCATAGACCTAGCATGGCCACTCCGATGCTTATCTTGGGACTACGCACCGTGTCCATGTTCTAGTTCTCACGTGATAATGTTGGCACCAAACTCTTGTAACAAAAGACCTTTAGTCATCCATGTCCTAGATGCCTATGTGACGATTCTAGAACCATACCATTGTAAGAAGGGACTCTTTCTTGCCTTAAGCACCTGATCATTTGGTCAATGACCATGAAGCCCTACTGCTGTACGAGTTACTCTTCTTTGTTTCGAACTACACTACTTGTGCATAAGCTCACCTATTGTTTTCTTCCTAGTTGTTTCGTGTCATTATTTTGAATGTTCAAATGTTGATCTTTGTTATTCCTATGCTAATACACTTGTTGAATATGTCTCATATTGTTGATTTGAATTCACAAGTAACATCCATTTTCATCATGTATAGATGTCCTTTTTTTTTTTTTACATATAATATTATATTTCCTCCCCAGAAGTGGTAGTAATGATATGTAGTCGCTTTTGACAAAGACCTTGAGGATGCACAGTTAATGAGGCATTACACAATTAAGGGTTTGCACATAGATATTACCCTACATGGGTTAACATCTCGATGACTCATGAAGGATCCCTTTTGTGGAGTCTCTTAGTGGTATGGTGATGACACAAAGAGCTTTAATAGTTTCTTAAGTCATGAAATTGATATTGAGCTTTCAAAAAATCGAAGCAAGGTTAACAATATTAATGCATCATTATATTCAACCATTCATATCACAGGTTGATGAAGCACTGTGCCATATTTCAAAATATTTCATTTATCGTAGACATTCCTCCCCTGATCATTGTTTACCACAACTGTTTTATCTTTGAGAAAGCTAAAGTGCTTTAAGAAGAGCATGTCATCTTGACTCCAATGCAATTTGCTGATTAGTTGCTATTTTGTGATTGCTTACCACTCTTCAATCTAAGCTTTTGTTTTGTGATAAGCTCCAGCAAAAGTGGAGACTTCTTAGAGTGTTGCCATTAATATCAAAGCATAGCTTTCATTAACTAAGCATCATGCATAATGATAGTGATGTTTATCTCTTGCGGTTGAAGTATAAAGGTTGTAAATGTAAGGGCATTGCCTTGGCTTAATAACACTTGTCAAGAGGATTACATCCACTTCTTGACAATATGAATTTGTTAAGAGGACTATTTCACTATTTAGTGTATACAAATACCAACTAAAGTCAAATAGGATGGTAGTTATGCCTAAGCCTCAAATGACATGGCTAGTAAAGATTTAAAGACTTCACATGCTTTTCAATCAAGCAATGGTTTCATCTCATTATAGGGTAATAAGATTGCTCTCATCTTATGCCTTTGTAGTGATATCAATGTGCTTAGGAGTAGAGCTCAACCTAGTCACATTAATACAAAGTAATATGATTGTGAAGCTGCTTAGACTCAACGATCTAGGGGACCTCTTGTAGAAATTTGCATAGGCATGAATCTTACTTAAACTCAATGATCTAAGGGATTTCATGTAGAAATTTTCATAAGCATGAGGCCATATTTGTCAAAATTGCAAGTTACATAGATGATTCTACGAGTTTGTGATTTTGCATTTTTTTTTTGTTAGTCAAAATGGATACAAAAATGTTCAGTGGTAAACTTTATGTAGAATTATGAATTTCAGTGTACAATTCTATACATTTACGATTTCATTGGTTTTGTATGATTCTAACGATTCTATACATTTCAGTAAACTATAAAATCATGATTTTAACAACCATGCGAGGTTTACTTAAACTGGACAATCTATGGGACCTCTTACGATACATTTTTAATTGTGAGGCTTGCTTAGACTCTATGATCTAAGGGACCTCGTAGAGTATTTGATGCATTAGGGCAAGGCCATTGCTCATTAGCGACATGGTTTATATGGTCTCTTTTGTGAAAGTATTAAACGACATTTAGGTAGTGGTGATGACATTCATTGCTTAAGATCAAGAATTCTGATTTGGTTAGTTAATGGGGTTATTTCCCACTACTTAATTGCCAACATGAGTTATTAGGTAAGCTTAGATTGCAAACACACCACCCCAATCAGTGGAGTAGTAGAATAATGAAATATTTATTACTTCCATAAGATGATCGTGTTTTCTTTCTCATTTATAGTGCTCATGTTGCACCTTGTAGACATTGTTCGTACTAGTCTATAATATGCAAGATTGGCTTATCATTGTGCACCTAGAAGTCAAAGCTCTTATTTGTAACCAATGATATCATAAATGCTTAAAATAATCGATCGCACTTAAGCAATGATAGTATCATGTGTTATGGAGTTTCAATGCCTTAGTGTTTGCATAAGTGATTAAGAGAATATTTTCTAATACTTAATCGTTTGTTGTTTGGAGCATTGCTTTCCACATAGCTTGGGTGTGATATAGTAGCATGAAAAAAAATATCCTTTATTGATAAAAAAAGCTTTTACCTCTTTACCTATATATGAAAAGATAAAAGAAAGAAAATAGAAAATTAGCAGGAGCATTCTACCATAAAATATTCTTATATTTTCTTTAACATCCACATTTGATTTGCCTTCAAGTGCTTACCTCTATCTTCATATATCTCATTTATTTGCATGTTTATTGTTCTTGTTGTCATAAAATCAAGAATAACAAAATTTGCACACCACATTAGGTACTATGCGTAGAAAGTGGGTTGTTTCAATTTTCATTTTCTTTGATTTTGGGCTTCCTATTTTGTACTCAGTCACTAAATCTTTTTTTTAGGGTCCAGCAATCCTTAGTAGGATGACCAAAAGTTCTATGGAATCTACAAAGCTTGGTATAGCTTTTTGCCTCAGCACTACGTAAATGTTCACCTTTAGGTGTCTAATGTTCTTGTCCTGTAACCAGTGATCAAGTATAGCATGCACCTTCTCATGGGACATGTGGATGAGAGTGCTAGTGTAAAGCCCATTGGTTTGTCACCTCTTATCGTCTTACTATCCTTAGAGCATTTACCTTGTTTTCAGCTTACAAATGTAGCTCGTTTTCCTAATCTTCCACCTTCTTTACATCGTCTTGCTATAGAATTATTGGTCCTTTGCACATTCCCGACGAGAGTAGTAAAGGAGCACAATTCAGGTTCTCAAGTGGACGGTATACTTAACGAGCATTCCTTGAACTTAGATTTTTACTAACTCTTTCTCATCACACATATCTTGGATGGCAAAGGAGTGTTCCTTGAAGCGCTCTATCTAATCCACCAAGTTGTCCTTTGACTTTTGTCACGTTCGTCTCATGTCAATGATGATGACTCGTTCTTCAGTAGAGAAGAACTTCTCTAGGAAAATCTTACATATAATGCCCCAAGAGTCAACTAACCCTGGAGGAAGATTGACATACTAGGTTTATGCCTCTTAGTCAAAGACTTAGAAAATTCCTTTAGCTTCAAATCATAATTGAATCCATATACTTTTAACATCTTAATAAATTTCAATAAGTGTTCTTTGGCACAATACTTCTTTCCATTAAAAAACATGAATTTAGGACTTACATAGTCCATTGGGTAGGTCTTCATAGAAAAGTTAGTATAGAAGCTTCAAATCTAGTACCCCCCACAGAAGACTTAGCTTGAATGTCTTTCAAACAAATGTCTAAGTGAAACGACCCTGCCCTCGAGTGCTTTAGGGTATGCTTGTTTTGCCGCACATATCACTTCTTAGTGATACGCATAAGACATGTTGCCTGTTTTTCTATGGTGCGGATTTGTTAAAAACTTGTCAAAGTTAAGTTGCTTGGAAAATAAATTTCATGAAATACCTATTTATAAATATTTCCCACATGCCCCATTAAATAAATACAACTCGATTAGAAACCTTTTGAATTTAAAGGTCCTTATCAAATTAAAGTGAAAATATTTAGTAGTTAATTTCATCCAAGTTCATAATAAAATGAAATTACAACAAAATTCATCCATGAGAACTCATAAGGTCTATATCTCGTATAATGCCATCAAATTGGGTTATCTTATGTAGCTTTTATTCCCATCGAATCATTAGTGAGTCTTGAAAGGTTAATGAAATGAGTTGTGAAGCCCAACACACAATTTCACACACTCCTATTCTAATGCAACAACCATAATTTAGATTAATTAATTTAGAGTCCATGACCAAGGCATTCCCAGCATCTTAGAAACACCAAAATGCAGAAGAGTACTTATGACTCCTGCTAATTCGATAAAAAATTTTTAATGAATGGATTTCTAGCAAGTATACTGGTCGATAAAGTAATATAGAGTGCATAGAATGTCAATCCCTCGGGGATTACTTAAGTACTAAACCCATGTTAGATTCTATTTTTATTTACGAAATAAGATAGAGAAAATTAGCTATTTAACTACTAATTAATCTAGCTTGTCACTAAAAACAAAAGGATAATTATTATGGAAATACATCAATTGAGAGTGGGAAAAACATAATCTATCTTAGTTTCACTAATCAAATTGCCATCATGTTATAATAATTCTTAGCTATGCAGGTATTCATATGAAAGTGTCAAAGCCTTTAATTCTTTTGCAAGTTTTAAAGTCTCAAAACCCTAAATTAATCCATTAGTTTCTGCTAGACAAATTAACAGAAGACTCTAATCTACAACCATAATCCTTTTAGTTCTATGGTTAACTAATGCCCTAAGTAATCCATACTAATTCCTTGGTGAGAAATTAACCAGAAACATTGCATTAATCCCTAGGACAATTTATAATAAGATCAAACAATGCCACTTTCGCATATATTATTCCATCTTAAATAAGAATTCCTATTAAACTCTAAATTCCCTTTTGAGTCATCGAAGTTTCTATAAACCTAATTCAATTAAGAACAACGATTTATAGTATAGGAATTACAACATGAATTTTCCACATATCTACAAATTTTATAACACAAATACAATCATCATCTTGGTTATTCTAGGGTTTCATCATATTCCCATAGAAAAAGTTTAGAAAACCATGGAATTGATAACACTGAAACAAATAATAGGAGAAATTGCAACGAGATTCATATATAACAAGAAGAAACAAACACTAAATTGCATAAATAAACAAAAGTTTAGAGATCACCAATTTGATAAAACGATAATATGAAAACCCTAAATTGCAAAACTCCACAAAAGCTTTAAGAACAATGGTCTTCAATCGTTTAAACTAATTCCAAAGCTTCTGAAATGATAACACTGTTTGTCATAAGAATAACTCTCTCTCAACAATTCTAATCTAGGTTTCCAAAATAGACTCCAAGATAAGAAGATACCTAAACAACAACACAGGGCATATTTATAGGAAAAATGAGGGAGGACTTCCGCATTTTATAAGCCGGTGGTATAAGTGTCGGTTTAAGTTTAAGGCCGACCCAAGACTGGCGGCCTTCATTCTAAAATTTGTTGAATTCCTTCATTTGTGTGAAACTCCTACACTTTGCTTATAATTGCACTCTAAGTCTTCAAAGATCTGAAATATCACAATAAGCATAATTAAGTATCATTTTCCTATAATTTCTATAAAAATCAATAACAGTTTAACAAATTTTTCCTAATAAAATATGAGTATAAAATGCCTTTATCAACTTCTCCACACTTGAATTTTTGCTTATTCTTAAGCAAATAAATAAAACCAAAGGAGGAATCTATCATAAGAGTGCAATTTTTTTTTTTTTTACTTTCACAATTTCAAGCATCTTTTCTTTTATGGCTCATGACTTGCAATTCGGGTGCCTACTACTCTAACTAGACTGGGTACATATAATTAGATTACTATAATTAAATTTAAGTAGCTAATATAGACAAAACAAATTTTAATCCTAGTGTTTAGCAAAAGAATCCTTGTCTAAAAGTGAATACTCAATGCAGTAAGGAAAAATACCTATTTAAGCTTCACTGGTTATTAGCAAGCACATAGTCCTTCTAATCATTTCTCTAAGGAAGGCAACACAAAGTAAAAGCATAAGGTACTTACTCTTTTCCTAGATTTTCTCCCTCTTTATTATAAGTTTTTTTCACTTGTTGATTTTGCATTCACATTCTTTTGATTCATTCAAGCATTAATTCTCTCTCTCTCTCTTTTTTCCAATATTCATGTATTGATCTTTTGCCTTTCCGTTCTTCTCATTATAGTGAGTTCATTGAGTCAGCACATCCCGGGCTCATCACCCAAGTGATCAGGTTTCAAGGAACCCAGCAGACTCTTCCTCATTTTAATATTCAAGTTTGGATACCCTTGACTCAATTATCCGAGTCATTGGAGTAAAGACCATCCTTGTTTCTTTCTTTTGTTTTGAATGCTACAACTGAATTAACACTTTTTTTTAATAAAGGATCACTAAGTAAAGAGCTTCTTTTACCTCTTTCACTAGGTTTTGAAATGTTCTCAAAGCAACTCAAAAGAAGATATACAAGCTAAAATATCTTAGAAGTAGACCTATTTATTTTTCACTTAAGGATTTGCCCTACTCTTAGACTTCCAATTTCAAAGCCAAATACTAGGTAAATTTTCTTCTTAAAGATTTTGCTACTTAATTTCAACGAAGTATTTTTATATTACAACAGCAGGTGAGTAAAGCATCCAAGTAAGTCAATTTCACATTTTTACTCTTTCATAGATGCTATTAACAAAAATTAGTACAATCTCTAGATTTCATGAAAATTTTTGAAAAAAAATTGGGCCTAAAATTTACCACATAATACTTAAGGACACAAATAAGATCAAAGTCTAGTAAATATTAGCTCTAAAGGTATGCAACTATTTTAAAAATTTAGATGTCAGTAATTTATACTCAATTTCATTCTCCATATCCCATTATCCCTTCCCCACACTTAAATCGTACAGTATCCTCATTGTTCCTAATTCAGCTCAAAAATAGAAAAGAATAAAATTATAGAATATAAGAGAAAAGGAAAAACTGGTACTTCCCTGGTGTCAGATTTTTAACAGCAAAAGTGAATTCCAATCAGGATATCATTTAGAAAGTCATCTGCTTTAACTCAGCCCTGTGTCCAAAAACATAAAGAAAGAACAAGAAGAAAACAAAGACTAAACAAAACAAAAATATAGACTATCTTAAGATACAAATCAACAGCAAATATTAAAAGTCTACCCAATCAATGGTGCTTAATTAAATACAGACCAGCAACAAAGCAAAAAAAAAAAAAAAAAAAAGTGCAAAACAAAGGAATTGAGTGCCAACAGGGACTTTAGCTCTCTGGCTCTGTGCGACTTTGGTCTTCTTCTTCATCTTGGGATCCTTCATCCATAGAAGTCTCATACTGTAGCTCTTCTGCGATTGCTAAATTGATGCACGAACCGCCTTCTTAACTTCCTTGACTCCTTTTTTTCCCCCTTGATTTCTTCCCTCAATTGCTCATAGGTACTCAGAGGAGGAGTGGAATAAGATGTGGAAGCTCTCCTAGTAGGAGGAATTTCATGAGCCTCTACATCATCGATTGGATCAAATCTATTTGCTATCTTAGACAGCCCCCAAGTCCTAAATGGTCCAATAGAGATCTTCTTTCATGTTATACCATCATCCCCTTTAGGTTATTGAAAAATTCCCATCCCTTTCAGCAATGTATTGATATAGCCTCTATAGAGAATAACTTTAGTCCTTGTGTCATCCTCTTGCCTATAAACAAAGTAAGCCACTTCCACCTCAAGATTGATTTTGTAACTAGAGATCATATTGTAAAAATAGAACATATCAAAACTGGTCACCTTACTGCGACTAGTATTCTTATATGAAATGGTGTAGGTTAGAATGTGATGGAGCAACTTATGGTCCACTGCAACAAAAGTAGTGGCAAGGATTTAGATGGTATAAAGTCATCCTTCCTAGGTTAGATTATCTGGGACCAAAAGATCTCAACATTCATATCTTTAGGCTAAGAGTTTGGTAGGTCCACGACAGCCTCTTCATCATTATATAGTCTTAAGAAAAAACAAATCTGCTTTAATTCTATCTCATGAACCTCTTTAAAGGCTTGGAAGGTCATAGTGGACAAATCCCCATCCTTATCTATCTTCATCGCAAATAACAACTCTGTTGTAACATTCGTAAAGGTTGGTTCCTTTAGCTCAAATAGCCTAAACCAGGTCTTATCTGCCACAAGCTACTGAATTGTCTCTTGCATCTCGTAATCTTGTAAGAGCTTCCCGTCTAAATGCTGATGATTCATGAAACTCATCTTCAGCAGCTTTTTCTTTCTTCCTTGGCATATTCTTGACTAGAGAGCAAATTTCTTTGCTGATTACGAGAAGAAGATTCTCCTGTGGTCTTTGTTTCTTTCATTTGGCTGAAGCTTTCTAGGTGGCATTCCTACATAAATATTTCAAGTTAGTTACAAAGGAATACTTAATTCAATAATAACAGAAGCAACCCTAGAAATGTGTTTTTAACTAATGCTTGTATCTATCAACTAGTAGGATGGAATAATTAAGAGCTAGGCATTTATTAAGTTTTAATCAAAACACAAATCTATCTGAAGAAAGATCCACATCAAACTAGTCATATGCTTATACATTGATGCCTAAAACATGATATTGTATAAACCAGAACCATAGGCATGCAATCTGTGAAGAACAAAGCATACAATTTGGATCATATTTCTTATACTCGCAATCAGAAATCAAGGTTGGCAGCCTAAGTTCGGTGGCCTAGATTTTGACCGATCTGGGAGACTTATTTAAAATACACGGGAGAGGGAAACACATATGTTTAAAGTCGTGCATATACTCTAAAACACAGTAGTAGTATAACCTTACAAGTGAACAGAACCAAATTCCTTCTAAATCCATGCAAATCAAATTTTATAGAAATCCTATCTCATCAACCTATTTTGCAATATTTCTCAATTGAGGCACAACAAGTCAAAATCAACTACATATAATTAAGGTAATAGCAATTGATTGGCTCTAAATCACAAAAGCCCCATATTCCAAACACATGAACAAATTAAATTGAAGCCTAATTCCTAACATAATATGAGTTTTTAATGAAATCAAGCACAAACGAATTGTAAATCCGCATGCATTAAGTATAATAACAACCCCAACTTCAAAAATCAACAAAATAATCATTCTACCCAATTCTTAAACACCATTCTCCTAATTGAAGTATTCTTAGCCAAGAACAGTGAATAAGAAAGAAATAAAAGTAGAGAAATAAGAGAATAGAGAGAGAGAGAGAGAGTACTTACTTGCAAGAGTTGATCCTTGGTAGAGTGAGTGTGAATGATGAAGCAAGAGTGAGCGTATGCATGAGAGTGTAAGGAAGAAACTAAGAGAAGAGTGAAAGGATCAGGGAGTGGGGGAGAGAGAGGGAAACCCGATTTTAAAGCTCGCATGGAACATATGCTGACCCTCTGCAACTGTACTCTGGCAATGCACATGCTGGCTTTGGAAATTTAAATTAATTTTTGAGACAAAATGGCTAGTGGCATATACTTTAAATTAGCTAGCCTTTATGATTATGCCAGCTCAAAACGGGCGACCTTTAATCCTCTTAAGTCGGCCTTTGTTCTAGGACAAAATTCATAGAATAAGATATACCGCCTAAAGGTCGGTGGCCTAAATTCTATCATGCTAGCATAATTTTTTTTTTACAACACAATATAGGACTTACACTAGCTCAAAGCCAGCATCCTGAATTTTTCATTGGCCAGCCTTTGAGTAATGTCTCTCAAATGAAAGTTTTTTTTTTTTTTTTTTACCAATTACTTATAAATATATACACTTAGCCTAAAGCACTTCTCTAATCAAGAGATCAACCCCACAAATTATTTTACACTATGTCAGCTTAAAGTACTTAACTATTTATCCTAGGACTTGCAGTGAACACCAAGTGATTCCTCCTTCTACACACTTAAAAAATGATTTCTCCCTTGTCTAGTAAAAGTACAAACATTCCTCAGCTGCAATCTATACAAACAAAGTTCTAAACACTAGAATCACAACCAATTAGTCACACAAAACAAAATTAAATTACATTAATGTTAGACATGGGTTGCCTCTTATGAAGTGCTCATTTTATAGTCGCTAACCCGACTTTACCGATTCTTATGACAGACTTGCTAGATCTACGATAGTAGTCTCACTATTTTCCCCATTCATAGTAATGTTTGAGAAGATGAACTTTTACTTTAAAAGTGTGGCTATCTTCTCTCTTTAACTCAACTACACCAAAGGGAAAAACGTTAGCAATAACAAATGGTCTAGACCATCGAGATCTTAACTTACTTGGGAACAACTTCAATTGAGAGTTGTATAATAAGACGTTCTGACTAGGCAAAAACTTTCTCTTTAAGATGTTCTGATCATGCCATCGCTTGGCTCACTCCTTATATTTCCTAGCATTTTTATATGCTTCCTCTCTCATCTTTGCCATCTGATTCAGTTGGAGCAACCTCTTTTCACTTGCAGCTTGTAAGTCAAAGTTAAGAAATTTAATGGCCTAGTATGCTTTGTGCTCAAGCTCTATCGATAGGTGATATAATTTACCATAAACAATCTTGTATGGGGACTTTCCAATAGGGGTTTTGAAAGCTGTCTATAAGCCCACAATGCATCATCAAGTTTTGATGACTAATCTTTCCTAGATGCATTGACAATTTTCTCTAAGATACGCTTTATTTCTCTATTGGACACCTTAACCTATCCATAAGTTTTTGGATGATAAGAGGTGGTAATTTTATGTGTAATTTCATATTTTGATAACAATTTTTCAAACCGCCGATTGCAAAAATGAGATCCCCCATCACTGATGATGGCTTTAGGTATCTCAAATGTTGAAAATATGTTCTTTTTCAAAAATTTAATTACAACCTTGGCATCATTAGTTTGTAGAGAAACTATTTCTGTCCATTTGAAACATAATCAACAGACACGAGCATGTATTTATTTGAAAAAGACAAGGGAAAAGGACCCATAAAATCTATTCCCCACACATCAAAAAGCTCAATTAAAAGAATGTTGTTTTGAGGTAATTCATGTCTCCTTGAAATATTGCCAGTCGTTTGGCATTGAGCACAAGACATAATGTAATTCCTACAATCATTAAATAGTATAGGCTAATAAATTCTACAAGATGAGATCTTAGCTGTAATTCTTTCCACACTAAAGTGGCCTCCTACTTCCTTAGAATGAAAGTGTTGTATTATGCTAAGCTGTTCAATACACATCATCTAATTACTTGGTTAGCAAAAATTTCTCTTTCTGTTAACATGACAAAGCATATGGTGTGATTTTGCGAATAAGGTAATTGAATCTATCGGCATACCAGGGTAATCCTTAGATTTCCATCACATTCAATTGTTCATCAGGGAACTTTTCATTAATAGATGGATCTAAACAATTAGATTCCAAATAGGATAAATGATAAGCCACCACATTTTCAGTTCCCTTTTTATCTTTAGTTTGTAGATCAAATTCTTGCAATAGTAGAATCCAGCAAATTAACCTCGATTTAGCATCAGCCTTAGCAAACAAATATTTTGAGAGCAGCATAGTCTATATATATTATGACCTTAGAACCTATTACATAAGGCCAAAAATTGTCACAACCAAATATAACTGCTAAAAGCTCTTTTTATGTTGTTGCATAGTTATTTCAAGCTTCACTTAAGGTTCTATCGGCATATTATATTACATAAAAAATCTTACCTCTCCTCTGCCCACGTACTACTCCTAAAACATAGTCGCTAACATCACACATCAGCTCAAACGGAAGCTCCCAATTAAGTGCTATAATCACTGGTGCAGAAATTGAGCTTCTCCTTCAATAGATTGAATGCCTACAAACAACTATCAAAAAAAAAGGCAAAAACTTTTTCAAGTAAATTGCAAAGAGGTCTAGAGATTTTAGAAAAGTCCCTTATAAATCTCTTGTAGAAGCCAACATGTCCTAAGAAGCTTCTGACTCCTTTTACTAAAGTGGGTGGTGACAATTTCCCTATTATCTCCACTTTGGCCCTATCAACTTCAATCCCTTTCTCTGATACCTTGTGACCTAAGACTTTTCCCCCTCTTACCATAAAATGGCATTTCTTCCAATTGACAAGCAGATTAGTTTCCTTACATCTTTTAAGCACATAGCCTAAAGTGGTCAGACATTATTCAAATGACTTCCCAAAAACAGAAAAGTCATCCATAATATTTCAATAAAATTCTCTAATATGTCAGAAAATGTAGACATCATGCACCTTTGGAAAGTGGCAGGTACATTACATAGACCGAAGGGTATTCTCCTAAAGGTAAAAGTGTCATAAGGACAAGTAAAGGTAGTTTTCTCTTAGTCCTCGTGTGTTATATGAATCTAATCATAACTAGAACAACCATCTAGAAAAATAGTAATAGTCATGCCCTACAAGTTTTTCTAGCATTTGATCTATGAAGGGGAAGGGGAAATGGTCTTTATGAGTGGCATCATATGGTTTCCTATAGTTCATATAAACTTCCAACAGTCACATTACAAGTTGGGATTAACTCATTAGCCTCATCTTTAACCACAGTTATACGACCCTTTTTAGGCACTACCTAAACAAGACTAACCCATTTATAATCTAAGATATGATAGATAATACCTGCATCTAGCAATTTAAGCATTTCTTTCTTCACTACCTCCTTGAGAGTTGGGTTTAGTTGTCTCTATGGATGTATTGTATGTTCGTACTTAGCCTCCAACAATATCCTGTGAGTGCAAATTAGAGGACTAATCCCCTTGATATCAGTAATGGTCCACTCGATCGCCTCTTACGTTCTCTTAGAACACCTAGGAGCTATCGCTCTTGATCGCCTGTTAAAGAAGATGAGATGATTAAAGGCAAAATATCATTAGTTTTGAGATAAACATATTTTAAATGACTAGGTAAAGGTTTAAGTTCTAGCATTAGGGGTTATGTCAAAGATGGTACTAGCTTCTTCTCACTGGTGCCTAGCTCCTCATAATGTCTGGTTTTGATTTCAGGCACCTATTCCACACAATCTTCTCGTCATTACTCCACTCATCGATATCCCTTAGGACAGATTCCATGGTATCTATACCTCTTTTCTCTTCCACAGACTCAGATACAAGCTCATCAACAACATCAATAGCATAACAAGTTTTACTATCATCAAACTTTCTCATAGCATCATAAACATTAAATGTTACCTGTTCATCCATTACTCTCAAAGTGAGCTTACCTTGTTCCATGTAAATTAATGCTTTACTTGTTGCAAGGAACAATTTGCCTAGTATCATAGTAGCCTCTCTATCCTCATTCATTTCCATGACTATAAAGTCAACTAGAAATATGAATTTGTCGACCTTCATCAACACATTCTCCATAATACTCTTTGGGTATTTGATACTCCTATCAGCTAGTTATAAGGTAACATGAGTCTCCTTACAGTCTCTAAGTCCCAGTTTCCTGAAAATAGACAAAGGCATTAAACTTACACCTCAATTAAAAGAACTTTTTCAAAATGAAAATTTCTTATAGTGCAAAGAATAGTTAAACTCCCTTGTTCTCTTTGTTTCCTAGGTAAGTTAGCCAAATCATTCCAAAGGATCATAGAACACTCCTTTGTAAGCATCACAAGCTCAGTCCCATCAATTTTCCTTTTCTTGGTGAGCAACTCCTTCAAGAATATTGCATATGAAGGCATTTGCTAAAGTGACTCTACGAAAGGCATGTTGATTTGTAACTTCTTAAAGACATCAAATAACTTAGCAAATTGGGCATCTAACTGTTGTTGCTTTACCTTTCCTAGAAAAGGGACAAGTGGAACATAGGGTTTTGTCTTTGGTGATTTCTACTTTAGTTCTTCTATCATTTGCTTCCCTTTGTCTTTCTCTTGATTCTACTCCCCTTCTTCAACTTGCTATTCAACCGTTTCCACTTCCTTACCACTCCTCAGCATTATAGCGTTAACACTCTTAGGGTTCTCTTTAGTATTACTGGGTAAAGACCGTAATGGTCTAATACTCAATTATTGAGAAATTAGACTAATTTGACCATCTAGGTTTCTGATGATGGCTTGTTGATTCTGTAGCATAGTATCAGTCTTTTGCATATAGCTCAACATGAGCTTTTCTATTTTAGACTGATGCTGTTAAGATGGGGCATTTTGAGTAGGACCTTGCTTTTGGAATCCATGTCACGGTTTAAGTACATTATTCTCATATCTCCATGAGAAGTTTTGATGATTATGCCACCCTGGATTATATGTGTTCGAATAGGGTTTTTTATTACCCCTTCGAAAATTGTTGACATAGTTTACTTGTTTTCTACTAAATGAAGCTGAAGAGTTATGAGATAGGAACCTAAGAGTAGAATGAGGTCGTAAGCATAACTCACAAAGAGCAACTTAATTACTATTAAAGGAATTTGCTAAGGTAAGTTTTCTTACCTATGTTGTAAGAGTTGAAATCTGGGCTGTCAGCTGAGAAATGGCCTCCATGTCATTGACTGATGCTACTTTTGACTTCATTCTCTCATTTTGCTAGTTATGTGCACTGAAGGTCATTTCTTCAATTAATCACTTGTCTTATCATAATTCTTTTCTATTAATGCATCTTCAGCAACAACATCTATCAAAGATCTCAATATCTCATCTAGGTTGAGATAGAAAATGTCAATCAAGAGATTATCTGGCAATCCGTGATGTGGGCATTTTTTGATTGCCTCCTTGTATCTCTCCTACACTTCATATAGCGATTCACCATTGAACTTGGTGAAATTAGTGATTTCACTCCTCAATCTTGCAATCTTGGCTGACGTGAAAAATCTCCTTAGAAAGTTAGAAAGTTGTAATCTGATGACGTCATCCGTAACGCCATTTAACTTCACCATGTTGCAATATTGGAGGAATCTTGCAATATGCTCATCAGGGTTTTCATTGGGATATCCTCTAAATTGATGTGCTTCAACCATTTGGATGAAAGCCGGCTTCAATTCAAAGTTATTGGCCTAAACAGTTTTCTCCTAATTACAGACCCCTTTAACAGTAAGAGTTGCATCGTCCTGAAGTGCTCTGATAGCACCCTGTATCTAATTGTTGTTCTCCTTGTTTGCCATCTCAACTTCTTGTACTTCTTCTCTTCTTCTTTTGTTCTCTCTTCTTAGTTGATGCAAGGTGCTCTTTATCTCAGGATTTAATGGTTGAAGCTCAACACTTTTAGTCATGCGCATAAAATGCCTGTAAAGAGAACAAAAACAAACACATGTTGTAAAATGAGCCTAAATTAACAATAGAACTAAAGGTGGTCTAATATTAAGTTAATCATTGACAACAATGCCAAAAACTTGATTCGATAATAAATTTTTAATGAATGGATTTCCGATAAATATACTAGTCGATTAAGTAATATAGAGTGAATAGAATGTCGATCCTTCAAAGATTCCTTAACTACAAAACCTATATTAGATTCTATTATTATTTAGACAATATGATAGAGAAAATAAACTATTTAACTACAAAATTAATCTAGTCTATCAGTAAAAACAGAAAGAGAATTATTATGGAAATATATCAATTGAGATTAGGAAAAACAGAATCTACCTTAATTTTACTAACCAGATTGCCATCATGTTATAATAATTCTTAGCTGTGTGGATATTCATAGGAAATTGTCCAAGCCTTTAATTCTTTTCTAAGTTTTAAAGTCTCAAAAACCCAAATTAATCCATTAGTTTCCACTAGACAAATTAATAGGAGACTCTAATCTACAACCATAAACCTTCCAGTTCTATGGTTGACTAATGTCTTAACTAATCCTTCCTAATTCCTTAGTGAGAAATTAACCATAAACATTGCATTAATCCCTGGGACAATTGCTAATAAGATCAAACAATGCTACTTCCGCATATATTATTCCATCTTAAGTAAGAATTCCTATTAAACTGTAAATTCCCTTCCGAGTCATTAAATTTTCTATGAACCTAATTCAATGATTTATAGTATAGGAATTACAATATGAATTTTCCACATATGTACAAATTTTATAACATGAATGCAATCATCATCTTAGTTATTCTAAGGTTTCATCATATTCCTACAAAAAAAGTTTAGAAAACCATGGAATTGATAACACTAAAACAAATAATAGGAGAAATTGCAACGAGATTCATGTCTAACAAGAAGAACCAAACACTAAATTTCATAAATAAACAAAAGTTTAGAGATCACCAATTCAATAAAATGATAATATAAAAACCTTAAATTGCAAAACTCCACAAAAGCTTTAAGAACAATGGTCTTCAATCCTCTAAACTAATTCCAATGCTTCTCAAATGATAACACCGTTTGTCACAAGAACAACTCTCTCTCAACAATTCTAATCTTGTGGTGGGTGTCAAATCCGACAAATATTATATTCCTACTCTCAAAATTTGTATATAGTAGTGAGCAGGGCTGATCCATAAGGATTGATAAAATTTATTTCTAATAGAGATTAGATGAAGAAAAGAAGAAAGGGAGGGTTTTGCGAAATCAAAGAAAACTAATTATATCTAAAGCAAGCAAGCAAAATATCAAAGATTAAGTCAATATCAAAGAGTTCCTAACCAAAGATGTCATTACAGTTCAATTCACAAAATTGATCATTGATGCAAAGATTTCGCTCTTTATCTTGGATAAATTGGTTATGACTGTTAACAAGCTTTAACAGCTTATTTCTTCTTAATTTTTCGATAATCAAAATAGGCTCTTTGTTTATTTTCCTTATTGATTAAACTGTCCTAAACAAGCTCTTAGGGTTTAACCTATTAATAGCACAAAGAGCAAGATAGACTACTAATTCAAGCCAAAAAATCATAGGATGATCTATTTAGACCAGATGATATATCTTCATAACACAAATCAAGTATCTATTATATAATTGATCATGTTATTGTGCTACAAATATTAGGACAATTAAACAATTATAGATTTGATATTCTAATTGGCAATATATTACCTTGTTAATTGAACAAGTGGATCCTAATTTGTATCAATCAAACCAAATAACAAACACAAAACAATAAGAAGATATATAAATGTCCAAAATAAAGATCATAACAAGACAAATCAATTAGATCTCACTATTCTTGAAGAACCAAACTTATAACAATCCTTTGGCTAGAAAATGAAAACTTAGCTACTCATCTCCATAAAACTCTCTCTCTTTTTCTAAGGTTTTTCAAATATTTTTGGAATGAATATATCAAATCTGCTTAACACAATCTTATAGAATAAAATTGGAATTCCATCCGTTAGAACATATGCCGACAGTTTCATCATGTATGTCGCTGACTTACATTGCCGATGTTCAATGTAAAATTAGATCTGAAACAAATTGGTTGCCAGCTTTCATTCATACACTACCATCTTTCATTATACGTTGGTGTCTATGCCAGAGGCCTTGAATTTGATTTAGCTAGCGTATGTTGATTTTGAACAATTTTCCAAAAAGACAACACTGGCGGCGTAGGAGACGGTGTTGAAGACGGCTTTAAAGATTTAGCTACTTTGCATGCTCAAGGTCAGCTAAACAGCAATGATCTTTATCTCCCAGTGGCCGACGTATATTGTAGGTCATTGAACGTTGGTGTGATTTTTGATGGAAAGCTGACAATGTAATGGGTGGCTTTAATGTTTTTTATTCTGTAAATGTATAATATCGGTTCAAGGCCGGTGTTGTTGAACTCCAAGATGTCAGTGTTTATTGTTTGAATCAAGGGCTGGCTCATTTGTTGAAGTAAGCTAGCGGTGTTGTAGGTGGCATTGAAGTTCTCGATTATTTACATGGACAAGGCTAGCGTTCAGCATAGAGTCATGGTTTGTCAATGTACAGGTCTGTTAGATGAAGGCTGATGTAGTTCTGTTTCTACACTTACTGTCTTGGCTTTTTATTTACCCGTGTTGAAATTTAAGCCGGCGGTGTAGATTATGTTTTGGTCGACTTTATATGTTTCATTTTTCCAAACTTGTACAAGTCTCCTCCATTCTGATTATATTTGCATTATAATTCCTTCAAAACTTGAAATATCACATTAAGCACACTTAAGTACCAATTCCTTAAGATTTCTACAAAATCAATAATAAACTAAATATGATTTACTCAGTGAAAAGTGAGTATAATATGCTTTTATCATCTAGGTTTCTGAAATAGACTCCAAGATAAGAAGATACCTAAAACAACAACGCAAGGCATATTTATAGGAAAAACAAGCGGGGGATTTCGTATTTTATAGGCCGGCGGTATAGGTGTTTGTGTAGGTTCAAGGCCAGCTCAAGGTTAGTGGCCTTCATTCCATAATTTTTTGAATTCCTTCATTCGCATAAAACTCCACCACTTTGCTTATAATTGCACTCTAAGTCCTCAAAGATCTAAAATATCACAATAAGCATAATTAAGTATCATTTCCTTATAATTTATATAAAATCAATAACAGTTTAACAAAATTTTCCCAATAAAATATGACTATAAAATGCCTTTATTACGCGCTAAACAAAAGCGGTAGGGTTCTCTTAGTGGATCATGCACCAAAAAGGGGGAGGGGGTTTTGAAAAGTCTTCAAAAATTATCAAAAAGAAAAGAACGAAATAGTCCCATCTAGGTCATCTCTTTACAAGCTGCTACCAATGAGCACGGTCCATTGTAATGATTTGTAAAAGGTCCTATAATGTCGTATAAATTGTTACAACTCCATACCCACTCCTAATTGATTGCTCGATCTCTAAAATTTCGCTATCGACTATCCACCAAACCCAACCACGTACTCTCTGGGGGCCTAAAAGCCTAAACAACCACATCCTCTCAAAGTTGCGATCAGGCTTGCAACCCAGTTTGAGTGTGCCACTTCCTGGGGTAAGCAACCAAGCAGCAACCAACATACAATTGAGTCAAGTTTAAATTCTTAATTCAGTTATTAAGACTACCTTAACAAGCAACACATATTTACTGCGTACTTGTCAATTGGTTTTAAGCTTTCATGTCGCTTTCCAGAGCTCGATGTTGGATAACTATTCATAGTTGAAGTTGGATATTAGTTAAAGATTAATTAACTTTACTCAATTTATATTGTTATTAAGATGCTTAGGTTTGGTTACCCATTTAGATATCTCATTAAAGGTTGTTTAGACTAAAAAAAGAATTTTAGGAAAAACATAGGTGTTCACGAGTCTGTTCAAACATTTCAGGGGAATACACTACTAGGTACATGGCCCATGTAATCGACTCTTTACACGACCAAGAACACGAAACATGTATCAGGTCATGCACTACTGGGGAACAAAAGTTTATGTGAGACATTTTAGGCTTGACGTATTTGGTTAATGTACATTTGGATGGGGTATTAGTATTTCCTAGATTTGTCTTTTAAAGTTCTTGGAATGTTATTTAAGGTTAAGGGAAGAACTAGGTCAAGTTTCATGTGATTTGGGTAAGAATTTATGAAGTTATGAGGAGGCTAGAAAAGTACATAGGTAGGTCCACGAGGCCGTATATTTAGTTGTGTTCTTTTGCACAGCTAGATACCCGTGTATTTGTCGTAGACTTCAAGAGAAAAAGGGCCAGAAAGGAACACGAGATGATGCATGAGACTGCATATCCCCTGTATTTTTCTAGGAAACACTAAGATTAAGGTCATAGAGATACATGACCTCGTGTCCAAATACTGGCGTATCCATGGCACATACACAATGACATAATACAACACAGGACACACACACACTCACCACATGCACATAGAATCTATGCAATTATCAAGGACTTCAAAGTACCTTTTCGTAATGCCATATTGTTCAGTCAGATCTATATATCTAAAGTACTATCAATCCACGACGTAGAAGGTTTAAGGTTACACTTACCTTGTCAGCTCGTGTTTTACTTATGTTTCCTAAATTTTCAATTCTCCATTTACTCAAAGAGATCCACAACAATAACCATGAACCCATGGTTCTGTTGTTCTTTTTTGTCAACTCGTCATGTATTGGTCATGTTTTTCTAGAAATCTATGTTTTTCCACCTTTTTTATTAGGGTTACACGGCTTGATACACGAGCCTATGTATCAACCGTACTCTTCTATATTTTCATTATTTTGAACTTAAACTTAGGTTTTTTGATGAAAAGAGTTTTTAGATAGCTTTTGGGGTTTAAAAAGAGCTAAACGATCATGTTTAAACCTAATCTTTGTTTATTATAATTTACCAACCCTTAGAAACCTGTTTAATTATAAATTTCTCAAAATATCTACGTATGAATCCATCACAAAATAGCATATCCAAATGACTACATATAATAAACTTAATATATTAGCTACTTTGTGTGCCTTATCTTGATCAAGATTGTTTTCTTTTTTACTTGTCTTAGCTGTTAGAGGAATTTCAAGTCTCAAAATCACTTCAAAACTTGATTTCTTGGCGCCTCAAACATATAATAACACACTAATATTTCATACTTAAAGTGCTCAAATTTTGACTTTATGATCTCTTAAATTCTCATACTGGCCTTGTTACGAATTTTGCTGAGATAGTTGGTCCTCTACTTCCTCTAGTAGATTTTCATGATCATCATTTCCTATACCAAACACATGACTTCAACTGATTAGTGCTTAATCCCTTGATTACCACTAGCTAAGGTTAAAGTTCAAAGAGTCTTACATTGAGGTTTTAAAGAGGGTTTGGAAGAGAAAAGAGGTAAAAACTATTGGAAAGGAGGGGAGGGGCCAGGGTTTTAGAAAAGGAAAAAGGCACCCTTTTGAATTGTGCCACATGGCACAATCTTGGGTGTCTAAATTTTATATGTTTTAAATAGTTTAGTGTTTCTAATTAGTCTTTTGGATAAGTAACGATCCATATGGTTGGAATAATTCTAATTGATTTATCTTAGTTAAATCTTGAATTATAACTCGCAGTAGTTCCTAGTTAAGAGTAGAATCCTAATTTTGCAAGAACAAAGCTCCTAGCTACATTGTTTTGATTTTTCTTGTAAAACTTTTCATTCAAAAGAAGCATCATTGAAATCTACTTTACTTTATTTTGATTTTTTTTTTTTGAATTTTCAAAATTTTGGTTTTCGGTTTAAGGAAATTCGAAAATTTTGAAAAATTTATTCGTTTAAATTAATACGTGACTTCAATTGGCTTTTATTGACTTAATTGGATTTTTTTATTTATTACAATTTATGCCTGGATAATTTCTCCAGGTCTTCCTTTTTTATAAAGGATTCCCTTGACGTGGATACTATGGGTGCAATTGGTGTTGTTGGTGTAGCTAATGCAACCGGAGTAGCTGGTGTATGGGCAAGTTAGGGGGGGATAGTCTTACTAAGGTTGGTGCGAGAAGGTACTTGTGAAGATGAGGACCTGCTAAGCTGGGAACTTACATTATCTACTTCAGCTAGTGGTTACTGCTCTGCTGCAACTTGTGGTTATGAGGTTTGTAGATTCATATGCCTGAATGGTGGGAATGATAGCTAGGTAAGATAATGAGGGAGTACCTTGTTGCACAAAAAGATAGAACTTGGAAAGGCTACACTTTGCAATGCAACAACATTGGCAACTATCCATGGTATGAGGTGAGCAAACATAGCCAATAATTGGTTCAAAGCCCTAGTGTTTTCCTACATTGTTCATGGCATGCATTCATTGCTTTCTTATACGGTACACATTATTTGCGCATTGCTGGGAATGATGCTTTGCACGTCAACAATGGGGTTGGTGTTGATGTTAGGGTTAACATCTTCAAGTGTTGGCATGTCTTGGTATATCACATTTGACTCGTGTTGTCATCTAAGTTAGTTTACTTTCTTCATGGAGGTGCCATCACAATGATGTTAAATTCCCTAGTCCCTAGTAGAGTAGCCAAAATATATATGTATAGGTTTGAGTGGAGTTAGTCAAGCGTGTATTGTGTGAGTATCATGTTACACGTGGCTTCTGAGGAGTGAAATACAATGACACATCAAGAATAATCAAGAAAGAAAGAGTAAGCAATCTTGAACATCTCAAATGCACTTATGGCAGGTGGAGAAACTATCAATCATTAAACCCCACTTGTTGTGATGAACAAGCGTTTGATCCCTTAAGTTGGAAATTTGATAGCACCTTAGTGTTTCTATCAATTTTTTTCTCCTGATCCAAATGAGAACAGACTTGGAGTATTTATAGGGCTTAGTCTTCAACGTCATCTATTGAATCACATTGACAATGGACGATCAAGAAGAGTCCTTTTTAGTGCATGAGCCATAATGAGAAGGGTTAGATGATGGGTAGGTCAGTCCAACGGGCCCTACTCAAAGCCCATCATATCAAATCTCCTTTGATAATCCCAATTAGAACAAGACTCTTCAAGCCCTTTCACTTAACTTAAAGAGTCAAGTCCAAATAATAATGATGATGATGATGATTTAAAGCCCATTTACAACTTCGTAAAATATTGATACCTCATTTAACTTATTTTGTGAAGCTTGATTTTTTTTAGCCATTCAAAACGTTGATACCTTAAATAAACTTAAAAAAAATGATACTTTTTTGCGTAATTTTTCCAATTTATTACTATAATCTTATTATCAAACCACAAAGATTCATCTTATGATTTGTCACGATAGAATATTTTCTCAAATATTGATTATTGTAGAGTCATCTTTACTCTTTTCTAGGTTCTAGGTGATTCTTTTTGTTTTTTGAATTTGAAAAGAAAAATATTATGGATGGAGAACGAGAATTGGAAGATTTGATCGATTTAATTTCTAAAGGCTGGAAAGATTATGTTATTAGATACAAAGTGGTGGAAATATTGCATAGACATTGGAGGATCTTGTTAAAAATATAAAAAGAGATTCTATGCAAGAGATGATCAATATGGTACAAACAGTTTTAAGTGATCAAAATAGTAGTATATAGGATCATTTGGAAGTTTTAATATATCAATAAAATAATCATATAACTCAAAAATACTTGGTTAACTAGGCTTGTTTAGGTATACTGGTTTGTTATCATTCTGGCATTATTTTCAAATCGAACCAAAACCGAATTGATATAAATATGATATCGATGAAAAATTGATAATTTTACTCATAAACTAACCAAATCGAACCAATACTGATTCGATACTGGCAAGTGACCAATATGAATCCTACATAAATTCAATATATATAAAAATCCAACGATCCAAATAGGCTTAATTTATTAAGCACATGGATTACATAACATAGATAGGATTGCAAGTGCATAGATTAATGTGAATATTGTGAATCCCACTAATGTTACTAATGTTGCTAATAGCTACATTAATTGTTATGGTATATTAAGAAGGAATGTAGTTTTAAGGGAGGTTATAGAGAGTCCTTTATTTGATGAAGTGGATAAAAGTGCAGTTGAACCACCATAAAGTAAAGACAAGTTTGAGGTTTAGATACTACTAAACTTCAAATCCCTAAGTTTGATGGCAAAGGTACGACAAGTGGCTATTTTAGTTAAGAAGACAAAGTTGAAACATTATTTGAGTGCCATTCAAAAGTGAGATTGGCAACTTTTGAGATCACTGGATATGTTGTTGTGTGGTTGCTGAACAAAGAAGGACTCATAAAATTTAAGTGACTTACTAGGAAGAGATGAAGCAACTAATGCATAAGTGATTTGTGCCAGATTATCACAAACAGTATTTTCATTTAAAGCATCTAAATATTCAACAAGTGATTTCAGTAAACATAATGATGAGATGGAGTGTGATGTAACATTGATGAGTGCATGACATATTATGCGTAGACAACCTTAGCTTATTTATAAGATTGTTATTCATCATGGAGAGTGTAAGAATATGTACTCTCTATTAGAAGATGGTCGGTAGATTAAATAATGTCTTATGAGTCTTATTAAGGCTAAAAATAGTTATAAGGTGATGAATATTATTAAGAATAAGTTTTTTTTTTTTTTTTTTGGTGATAGAAAGATGTATGGTGTGAGTAGTCTAATAAAGATGATAATGTAGAAGCGACTATAGAGTTTGTTGATATGATGAAACTTTGATGAGAGTACTTGTTCAACATCCAAGGTAAACATTTGTCAACCTATAGGGATCATGAAGGTTTCGTTTCCTTATGGAAATAGTTAACTTTATTCATGAATAAAATTCCTTTAAAGTTATTATTCTCTCTTTCCAAAAACTTATTGATTTTTCTTGAATTGTGGCATTTTGTTACCTTAAATCTTCTCAACTACATAGAATTGTGGTGTTATAAATGTTTGTTTAACCTAGTTGAGAATGGAAAATTTTCTTACTTAATTTAGTTGTGATGTCATTAATTTGTCAATTAAATTGAATAAAACCCTAATTCAAATAAATTTGATTATGGTGTTGAAGACACTGAGGGAAAAAGCCCCTTTTTATACCTGAACTTTGATGAAATGGATAATTAGGTATCTGAACAAAGTCTAGTTTCATACCTAAGTAAGTTTTTTGTGCCTTAATTCACTACCCCTATTAACACAGTTAATGGCATTATCCTATGTAGACAGGTTCACCAACCGTTATATGACACGTGTCAATTACTTAAAAAAAATATCATCCCTCTCTCTCTTCTCTTGGCCTTGTCTCTTCTCTTTGTCTTCTCTCTCTCTCTGTTACGTTTCGAAGGGTACCCTAAACGTGATAGTCCACCACATACAATATCAAGACTTTAAGAATGACTACCTTAGTCACGTGAAAGTATCGGTATTTTATGTAAGGCGTATAATACGATAATAAGAGATGCCATTGGGAAGTGTGGTTTAAGCGAGTAATAATAAACATACAAAAATCTAGAAATAAAGTTAACTTATAACAACAAATAATAGTCCATCACATAAGTCTTAAGGGCATTCCTCCACTAATCTCCAAGGATCATATAAAAATTTACTAAGTCTTTACAAGATAACTTAAATACTTCATCAAAAAAATTTTAAGGAAGTCTATTCTAATCTTCGAGTAGATTTCCCGCAAAAGCTCCCAAAAAGAAGACTTATTCGGATATGCGAAGACCTCGAATAAAGAAACAAATGGTCCTGCATGAACAAAAATCTGTAGGGGTATAAGCTTTACGAGCTTAATGAGAACATACCCGATTTACATACTCAAAAAACAAAGATATCAACCAAGTTTTATTATACAAGCAAATGCAATGCAATGAACACGTGAGCGTACAAGACATATTGATTTTCCCAGAAACATATGTTGAATGAATTTCCGCCCTTCATTCGGGATTAGGTATTCCGGCCAATTACAGCCGATACTTCTTTAAAATCATTTTTATAGTTCTTACGGCCTACTATTCGCGATCAAAATCATGTAGTTCTTACCGCCTCCTACTCACCATCAATTTATAGATCTTACCGAATCCTACTCGCCACATGCAGATATTACCGGTTATGCCAACTACTATTATCATACACTTGTCCTACCAATTGTATAGTAGTTAATGCAATGTAACTCAACTCATGAAGTGCATGCATCAAATTTTATTTAGAGTCTAGCCATTTAATTTCAATTTCTTGCAAGTGATCATCCAATTTCAGACACTTCAACATGCTAGTAGAACATACAATCTGTTGTAAGCAGTTCATGGCTTGATATGCTTAATATTCTTTCACCAATATTATAAATCACATGCACTTTCCAATTTATCTTTTCTTACATATAGTGCTATTATACTACAAGCTCAATCATAAGTATGAAAAATAAGGAAAGTAAACTCACTCGGCCATGGCTTGATGATACTCCCTTAATTGAAATAGTACTCGGGATAGTACACGTCGTCCTTCTCGTTTCCTAAACAAACAAAATACCCAAAATGAATATTCCATGGAATTTCTAGCCATAATTTCTAATTTTATCTTCTAGTTGCGGTAAAATTCACATGGGTGGAAATTCAAACTTAAAATGGCCATAACTTGCTTATTTTAACTCGGAATTACGCATATTATATACATTTTGCTACCCATTTGAAAAGATCTATCCATTTCTAAGGTTATTTTTGTCATAAAAATTGTTTGGATCCTAACACAGTAAGGTACAAATTCATCACATAAATTCCAGCTTTCATAACATAAGTTTTAAAACTTTTCTTCATCCAAAAATTCTTATACAAAAATATAGATATTTGTATAGTTGAAAAATCCTTTGAATATACATATATAGACTCATATTGTATGCATGAATTTAGTGATGTTGTCTCAATAATGATTTTTGTAAAACGATTTGTACTAAAAGTTGGAAAAAAGCAAAGACTTGAAAATTTACTTAAGTTTGTTGGAAAATTTTCTAAGTTATTATAAATGAATGTTTCCTTCTCTTAATTTTATTTCTTAACCTATAAGAATAATTTAATTTTCTAAAAATAATTTTAGTCTTTTTAAGATTCCTACAACTTCATTTCTAATGGTTGAAAAATGTAGTTTTTCTAAGTATTTCTTGGTAGTTACTAAAATTTCTTAAAGTAGTCATGTTTATATGTTTCTAGTTTTTCCTAAAGTTAGTTCTACTTTAAATAAATAATGATAATGATCTTATAAGTTATTTACTAATTTTATTTCCTAAGTAAGGCTTATCTCTAAAAGGTTATTCTTTGATGATTTTGTAAAACTTGTCTAGACCTTAGTATTTTAGAGTGTTAGTGAAAACTTCACAAACGAGTCTAAGAAAAACCTTTGTTAAACAAAGAATTAGCAATATTAAGTTTTAAAGAAACTTTCTTATTTCATTGGTATGAAAAGAGTGTATGTGATATATTTACTTTATATATTCCTTGATGAAATTCCATGTACTATTATTACTTAAAACTTGTGATGAACTTATCTAAATTTTGGAAAAAGATTTGTTAAGATAAAACTTTAAGTTTTCATGGAAAACCACTTGTTAAGTGATAAAAATTTGTTTTTAAAGAGAGTTCCTATTTTTCTTTATTTAAGAAAACTCCTTTTATTTTTGTTGAGACAATGTCAATATGTTCATGCATGAGTATGAATATGTAGCCATGAGAAATAGAATAATATCACATAATAAAATAAGATATATATAAGAATCAATATGAGCATAATAATAAGGTCAAGTATTGGGAGCCTTAGCCTTAGCCTTAGCCTCAACAAGGCATCCCAAGACTAAGAATAGATTAGTCCCAAAAAGAAAAAGAAAAAGAAAAAGAAAGAAAAGAAAAAGCAATAATAAGAGTAATAATAATAGTAAGAGCATGTTAATGAAAGTTAGTGAGCATTTAGGCTCTAAAAAATATATAGATATACATATAGGTAATAATATATGTACAAAGTTAAGTTAGGAGCATAACAATAATAATATCAACATGATGCATAATATCAACAAAATAACATAATCGAAATTCTTGGTATGTGCAAGAACAAAACATGAATATGTTGTTGTTTTTATAACTCACATGAGTTTTTAAGAAATAATACCATGATCATGCTAAGTTACATGACATGGGAAAAACAATAGTAGAAAGTTTTTACCTAAAAGTGTATTTATGTTGATGGAAGAAGATGATAGTTGCAAAATTATATGGATAATGATATGTGGTAGATGGTTTTTATATAGAGGAGAATCTTAGAAGGAATTGGTTGAAGAGAGTTTTGGTGAAGAGGATTCGTGGAGAAATTTTGAGAGAATTTTGTTATGTAAAATGAGTGTGTGAAAGAAATGGAGGGAAAGGGAGTATTTATAGAATTTTGTGGAGGGAAATTAGATGTAAAAAAATAAATTAAAAAAAAGATTAGAGAGAGGAGGGGGAGGCATCAGATTCATAGAAGAGAGAGGGAGAGATTTATTTTATTTGTTGTTTTGTAATGAAAAGTAATTAAGATGTGAAGTATGATAGATATGAAGTTGTATTGAAAAAGTCAAAAGTAGAAAATATGTGTATAGGTAGTAAGAAAAAGTAGAGATAGGTTGTCACGCCTCAAGGGATATCTTAAACGTAGTAGTCCGTTGTACACAATACTAAAACCTAAGAATGAATACCTCAGTCATGTAAGAGCTTCCATATCATGTACAAGGCGTACATCACAACCAAGGGAACACATCGAAGTAGCGCAATTTACATTGATAATTAATAAGTAACAAGGCAAAGAAAATACTTATCATAAAATATAAACATGGTAAATTACAATTCTTAGAGATATATCCCTCTATTGTTTTCTGATCAAAACAAATGTACTTCTTAGAATTTCCAACACACTAATATAGCATACATTACATATAAGAAACCTTACAAAGTAACTTCATTTTATATCCCTAATGCCTTCTTAAAAGTTTAACATCCTTCAATGATTTCCTTAACGTCATGATCTTTTATTTAAGCCACGGGTATACCTATTTCAACAAAATTTATGGGGGTACAAGCTTATAACTAGCTTAGTAAGATATTCCTTTTCATTGGCACTATGGTTTCAAACAAGTTCATTTAAATTTTTACACATATGCTATGCGTATAATGCAACAATCATGTGATTACACAAATATATATAGTTTTTCGGAAATCATATATAGAACGGATTTACCCCTCTTTATCAAAGGTTAGGGAATTGGTGATGAAGATCCACAACCTTCTACTGCTAGTCCCCAGGTCCCCACCCAAAGCATTCGGTTGGCTATGCTCTGAACCTAGAGTCACATTTCTCGAGCAATTTGGATTTTCTAGGAAGGAACATAGCCCGTGTCCCACCACGATAACAGCTAATCCAACTCTACGAGTAGGAGTAGCAGCCTTCCGAAAGAGATGTGACTCGATGGATGCTATGTATGAGCATTTTATTTTTCTTAAGCCAAACCTTATTAAGGTTTATTAGGGAGCGATCAATCAATTTGGCAAAGCAATAAGCAATCATATAAGTAAGTAAACAAAACACTTAAACAGGAAATTTGCAGTTGTGATATTCTTAATTCTTATTTCACACATAAACATAGAATCACATATATACACATTCTCGTATTCCCCATACATATCCATTTTTTTTTTATCTTTCCTTAGTATGCTAATGCCACTACTTTACAAGCACAAGCAAGATAACAAAATTAAGAGGAATAACTTACTCGTCCATTTCGCAATTTTCTTAGTCGTAGTAATCATCACGAAGGGTAATCTCATATCCTTCATTACCTAGACAAATGAAATACCCGGGATGAGTATTTCATAGAAATTCTACTTAAACTTTCTAATTCTATATCACTATATTCGTCAAAATTGCATAGAATGAAATTCCAATTTAAAATGGCCATAACTTGCTCATTTTAACTCGGAATTTCGTATATAATATATCATTTTCTACCTATTTGAAAATATCTATCCATTTCTAGGGTTATTTTTGTCATATAAGGTCATTTAGGTTCTGAAACCGTAGGGTACAGATTCAAAAAGAATATTTCTAGATTTTGCGAAAAAATTTTCCAACTCAACTTCACTAAAAAAAAATCCTTTAGTAAAATTATAGATATATACATATGACTGATAAATCCTTTGAGTATATAGATAAGCTCACTTTATATACAAAAATTCTAATGGTAGTGTCTCAACAATTTATTTCATAAAACAATTCATTTTGAAGTGTTAAAACTTAACTTAACTTAACAAATTTCTTTTTAAGTATTTTGAAGAAACTTTATGTTTTCCTAGGTTATTATAAATGAGTATATTCTTATTTTATTTTCCTCATTCTTTTTTTTTTCCAAAACAAATAAATTTTCCTTTAACTTTGGTCTTTTATAATTTTTACTTCTAGTGATAAAAGTTATCAAAAACTGTATTAAGTTGTTGATAACCTATTTATAAATTTGTATTTAGAATGGTTTTAGAAAATGAGTCTTTCTTCTTATATTTCTTGTTTAAAATATAAGTTCTTGTTTTCTAAAACTTGGTATTTTATTTCCTCTATAAATTTTATTTGAAAATAATCATCTTCATTGATAAAATCCTTTCTTTTTTTTATCATATTTATATTTTTTTGAAAATAAGTTCCTTCTTTAGAAACTTAAAAATCATTATTTTCCTAAATGGGTTTATAACTTTATGGGTTGATTTTATCTTAACTTTGAAAACTAATTTGCTTCTTGGTTTTGTTATGGAGTTAAAAAGAGTTTAATCTTAAGCTTTTTGTGAAAATTTTGATTACCAACAAATTATTTTCCTAAGACTTAAGTTACCATATTATGAAAAGAAAGTATTTATTTCTTATATTTTCTTGGTAAAGTTATCTTTTTTATCTAGAAAAACTTTGAGAAAACTTGTATTATTCTATTTCTATGTTGCTGTTAATAACTCCATTATTTAATAACAAGTCACATACTAGAAAATTTGGTTTCAAGTTCCTCTAAAGAAAAATTCTATTTTTAAATTTAGTTGAGACAATATCATTATGTAGATGCATGTATCATTGACATGTAAAATAATAAAGATATGAGAAAGATACTAGAAGTAAATAATAATAAGCAAGATAATAAAAATAGAAAGTATTGGAAACCTTAGCTTCATCAAGGTATCCCGGGACTAAGAATAGACTAGTCCCAAAAAGAATAAAGAAAAGAAAGAAAATGCTGTTTTGACTTGATATGGACAAGTCTAAGACAAGAAAGACTAGTCTTAAAATAGCATGAAATTAAATAAATAACAAGTGAACTTATATGCTCTAAAAATTATATATAAATACATAAATATATTTAGTTAAATATGAATAAGAAGTTAGCATAATAATAACAATAAAATCAACATATATATGAACATAATAACAAAATAATAAAATTTGAATTTCATGTACAAGAACAAAACATGAACATGATGTTGCTTTTACTACTCATATGAGTTTCAAAACAACACCATAGTCATGTTAAGTTACATGATATGGGTAAATAAATAGGAATATAAGTTTTATCTAAAGTGTTTATGTGGTAGGAAGTAGAAGATGAATATGAGATTAGGTTGTTAGTGATATGTGGTAGATAGTTTGTGTATAAGGAAGGATTTTTGTGAAGAATTGGTTTAAGAGAGTTTTGGTAGAGAGAAATTTTGGAGAGAGGATTTGTGGAGAGATTTTGGAAGAGTTTTGATAGTAAAATGAGTTGTGTGAAAGAATGAAGGAGGAATGAGGTATATATAGAATTTTTGAGTGAAAATTAGATGTAATAAATTAATTGAAAAAGAAAATAAAAGAGAGTGAAGAGAGAGAGGGGGTGGACGGCAAGAGGAGGGAGGGAGAGAGGAAATTGATTAAAAATTAATTTTAGAAGAAAAGTGTAAGAGAAGTATAGTAATATGTGGTGTATAATTTTTATGGGAAAAGAAAATTGTAAGAAATAGGTATATAGGTATAAGAATAGGTAGTAAGAAAAAGTAGAGATAGATGAATAGTAAAGAGTAGTAAAAAAGTATTATGAATAGTAAACTAGACAATCAAAATATCGCTAGTAATAAAAATACGCGTATAAATACGATATCTATAATTTTTAGCTACCGAAAAATTCTAAAACTGATATTTTTGAAAACCTTATATTTTTACGAGTCTATTGGTATTAACGGAATAGTTTTTGCTGTCCGATGTACCAAGGCACGGTTTTTGAAAACTGATCCCGTTCGGATCCAAATGATACTAGAAATTTGCGAATATGATATTTTTATGTTTTCCTATATTATTACGAACTATTATAAATAATTATTTCCATTTTGTTGTTTAGGGTTTAAGAGCACGGGATTACCAGATCTTAAACACTAGGGTTATTCGTAAGCTTTGTTGACTTTTACGGTTTCGGTTTGACTTTCGACTTGTTGATTTTATTCGTATGATTATAAAATTTTGGGGTTTTGTCCGTATTATATTTTTAGTTCAATGTCTATGGTTTACTTCATTTTATTTGTAATTATTTAATATTTTTCAATTCTCGGGATTGTTTAACCGAATCTAGGGTTATGGGTTGACTTAATTTGACTTTTGGTGAAAATTGAAATTTTTTTTATTTTAAAATTCACCGAGGGATTTAAGGTCTTTAGTATTTCGTTGTCGAGCGTTATTTGGATATAGCGTCTTGATTTGCGTGTTAGGAATCGGATAGATGATTTGATTGGTATATAGATGTTGAATCAACAGATAGTTGGATTTTTTTTCTATTTTGTTTTGAGAGTTCCCTTTTTCTCAAGATTAAGAATTCTCGTGTTTAACCTTATTTAGAATTTTGGTTTTAACTTAGGTTGATTTTCACGGTTTCGGTTTTTAGTTTCTAACTTCTATGATTATTTTCTAAAAGTTATTAAAATTTTAAGGGTTTACATGGGTGAATGGTAATGAATAGTAGAATAGGACAATAAATAGTAAACAAAACTAATAATATATTGGTAATAAAGAAAATACGCATATAAATTCGATATATGTTATTTTTAGCTACTGAAAAATTATGAAACTGATATTTTTAAAATCCTTATATTATTAAGAATCTAACGGTATCATCAGAATATTTTTACTATTTCAAATCCCAAGACACACTTTTCCAAAGCTGATCCCGTTTGGATCTGAAATACACTAAAAATTAGCGAATCTAATATTTTTAAGCTTCCCTATATTATTACGAACTATTATCTATAATTATTTCAATTCTGTTATTTAGGGTTTAAGAGCGCATGATTGCTGGATCTAAATACTAGGGTTTATTCTAGTCTTTTGTTGACTTTTAGGGTTTCCATTGACTTCTAATTTTAAGATTTAAGCATAACTTTAGCAAGAATTTCAAGGGTTTACACACACATACTCTCTCTCTCTCTCTCTCTCTTCCCCCCTTCCCCTCCCCCCCACCCAAAGGTAGCTGAAAATCTAACTCTAATGCCACCGCCATCTCTATACCTTTTCTCTCTCTCTCACTCCCCTTCTTCTTCTTCTTCTTTAATTTTTCTTATCTCACTATCAAACTAAACATGATAACAGCTACCGCATACATCTTTAGGAAACCAAATAAAACAAATGAAAGCCGACAAAAACCCCAATTGTACCTATAAAAAGATGTAATATTCACATTGCTCACATTCAATTAAGTAGAGCGAACGCTTCACTTCACCCCCACAGCAAATCTAATCAAATTAGATAGAATCATGTCCTCTTAATACTAATCAATCAAACAATCTAAAAGCCATAAGCAAAAACCTAATCCAAATCGAAGCAACCCATTAACCAACTCTTGCATAATTCTAGGGTTTCAAATCCATCACAAAACCTCTTCTAAATCCCTAATAGAACACTAAAATTAACTTGAAAATCTCAATCTCATCTCAAATAGATCACCACCAACATAGTGTGTAGCAATTAGAGTTGCTAGCTCATCCTTACTCTATTCTTCAACTAATTTTCGATCTATTAATTTAATTTGATTTCTTGAAACCAATAAACTCCAAAACTAAATTTAATTAAATTTAAATTTAAATTAATAACAATTTAATGGGGAAAAAGCAAAATTTTTAACTCTTTTAAGTCGAAATTTCTACCTATACAATTGGAAAAGGGAGAGTGTATGTGGGGGTGTGTCTTTTTGCAGAGTTCCTATTTGTTATGAGTTATGAGAGAGAGAGAATGTGTGTCGCCAGAGAGAGTGTCTTTGGTTTAAGCATAAAAGAGATAATAGAATGCAAGACATGAGAGTCTCTTTCCCATTTATTTTTATTGTTCCTTCGTGTTTTAAAGACCCCTAAAAGAATTAGCTTGCTAGTATAGAGAGATAGAGAAGGTGTGGAGATGGTAGTGGCATTAGAGTTAGGTTTTTGCCTAGCTTTGGAAGAGAGAGAGAAAAGAGAAATGAGAGCGAGAAGGCAAAAGAGAAGAGAGAGAGAGAGAGGGACGTTATTTTTTTAAGTAAATGACATGTGTATATAGTGATTGGTAAACTTGTCCATGTCGGATAATCTCATCATCGGTGATTAATTAGGGTAGTGAAAAGGGGCACGAAAAGCTTACTTTGGTATGAAATTGGACTTTTTAAAAGTTTAGGTACCTATCTGTCCATTTCGTTAAAGTTCATGTATTAAAAGAGACTCTTTGCCATCAAATTAATTTGTCCATATAAATTGTTTTTTCATTCTAAAAAATAAACATTAAAAAAATTATAACAAAATCCTAGATTTGAATATTCTATTTTTAAAGAATTACATATAGATTTTCTTTGTTGAATCTATCCATATCAGTACGAGAGTATAAGAAGTTGGATTTCATAATATATTGATGTGCTTTATGACCATGTTTGGATATGGTTCTAAGTTTTAAACACATCAATATGGAAAATCGAATTTTGTTATTCGTAACTGTCGATGATACATATTTCAAACAAATTATCAATATACCATTTAGATCAGCAATTACATGCACATAGACAGCCTAGTCCTATACTCCAAAAGTTGGATTTGCATATGTATTCCATAATAGGGTTAAAACTTTAAAATTATTCTCATATATGGTTAGAGTTACAAATGAGTCAAGTTGCTTGCAAGCTACTTGAATTTGAATAGCTTTAGACTTGGCTCGACTCAAGCTTGAGTAATAAATAAGAAAAGCTTAAATTTAAAATAAACCCGTATCTAAATGAGTCGAACTTGAACTTTGATTCAAGCTTGGAAGCCAGCTTATGAATGAGCTTGTGAGTAGACTCGTTAACGAGCTCATAAATAAGCTTGTTAATAGAATTATGAGTTTTTATATTTATGATATATTAAATACAACTATATAATTAAAATAAGAAAAACTGTTTTCTATTTAATATGTATTTAGAGACTCTTATATATTATTTTTAGGTTCGAAAAAAAAATGGACTATCAAAATGAGTAAACCTTGAATTTAAAATTTCAAAGCTTGATAAAAACTTGGCACGCTCAATAAAAAACTCAACTCGATTGGAGTTCGATTTGTAAACGAGCCGAGTTCAAGCTTGAGTTCAAAATAAATCTCATTTAATTAAACAAGTTAAGTTCGAGCTCAAATTTTAAGCTCAATAATAAAACTCAACCCAAATTTGAACTTAATTTTTAAACTAGCTGAGCCAAGCCGAGCTTATAAATTTAGTTAGAATTTGATAATTTTAAAAAAGTATAGCTCGATTTGTTTACACCCCTATATATTGGTTAATTATAATTTTTTTACTTTAATAAAGGTTTGAAAATATTTCCATAATTTTTAAAGTTATACCAATATAAAAATCATATATTAAAAGTTTAAGAAAATTATCAGCACTAGTAGTTTAGAAGCTACGTTTTTAGGTTTTTAGCCAGTCCCATATGTTAGAAAGGATACATGACGTCTACGAATGCCCTGCTAATTAAGTTAGTATTCTATGATCCAGCATCTCCAATTTTGTATACACATTCTAAAGAGACTAACGCCTTAAGTTCTTCCATGGCTGATTATATAGTTTTTTATATCAAAATGGATGTTCGCTATACAATAGAACTTAGACATCATTACAATTTTGGAATTGAATTAGAGCCGAAACCACTAATTTTGGACCTTGAAATTAAGAAACTAGAATCGAAATTGTCTCTCATAATTCCAGTTTGGTTCTATGGAACCAACAGTTTTTTGTCATGTTTTGGAAATGCTAATTTTTTTCAAGTTAAAATTAAAAAAAATAAATGATAATTTATTTTATAATAATTTTAATTTTAAACTCAAAATAATAATTGAGTTTAAGAATATTTAACCAATTTTTTAAAACATTTGTTTGGGATGTACATTAATTATATACAAATGCATTCAACATTAAATGTTGTTAGTGATATGAGTTTACAAAATAATTTAAAAGCTAAAATTAAAATTACAATTAAAAAAAAGTCTCATATTATTAAGAAAAGATATTTTCCTTTTAGATGTTGTTTATATAAAATAAATTATACATACTTTTAAGTCATATTTATTTATTGTGTTGGTAAAAACAACATATTAAGTATTATAAATAGGTAATTAATCTTACTATTCACAAAAAATAGTTTAACATCAATAATTATATATTTCATTTGATTTTTTTTAATTTTTTAATTTTTTAATTGTAACCAGCTGGATGCACCGGTTCAACCCAGTTCTAGGCTAAAGAACTCCAAGAAACAGTGATTCCTTAGCTAATTTTAGAACTAGTCAATTGGTCACATTACAATTATCGAACCATGAATGACGATTGTGGTTTAGAACCAAACTCTAGCCACATCTAATATAACTAAATAAGTATCCCAAAGATTTAGGAGTGAGATAAAAAAGACTAGTTCTCTTTCCATGTTTTCCAAGGAAGGAGGATTGATACCATAGTAGGCTTTATGATTTCTAAACTCTTTTTATATGTATAATGGTCTTTGGAAAATGATTTAAGATTTTGATAAATATCTTATAATATTTTTTTCTTCAACACACTTCATGAAAACCTTTAAAAAATTCCAATTTTTAAAATTGATTATATATTATACTAAAATAAGTACATAAAAAGTGAAAAGCTTATTTTATTTTATTTTACTTTTTAACAAATACCCTAGAAAAACCATTAACATTTCCCTTCATATTAAGAACAGTCTAAACAGGCAAACCGTGGTAGCTTCTATGCCATTTCAACTCTTTAATTCCATAGATTTTTAAGTAAAACTTGCACAAGATACAATGCACACAAAACAAACTTTATTTTCCCCGTTGATGTAGCAAATAGAATAGTCAACAATCATACCCAGAATACATATTATATGGACCAAAATCTGGAAAATGTGGACCGATAAAAAAAGCCGGAGACCGTGTCTCCTTTCCTGAGACAATTCTCTTATTTGCTATGGCATAAAGGAAACGAAAGAACTACTTTGCAAAATATTGGATTTTTGGCTTTAACTGAAAAGGACACGAATCTTGTGATCAAGTGGGACTTGCACGCGCCCAAAAAAGGTTTTCTTCTCTACCAAAAAGAATCTCTGGTTTTTAAAATTAAATAATTAATTAATTAATGTCAATGAGTTTTCTAGAGCATTCTCAAGCTATCAAAACAAATAAATTTCATACATCTATATGCATTTGGTTCTTTATATCACGTGTAATCAATATTGAAACGTATGAAAAGTTTTTCAAAATAAGATTAACATTAAAAAATATAAAATTTTTAATATCGATTCTTAAAATATGTTTCATGTTCGACTATTGAATGTTGATACGATAAACTCGAATGAACTTTGGAGAAATCAAATCACTAGAGTACTCCAAACAAAAGAAAACAAGGCCTTTTTTAAGAGAAGGAAATTTACCACACCCATCATCTAACCCAACACAGGACACACTTCACGATAACATGTGTCACTCTCAAACCATTCTTTAATTATTAGGGCTTCTTCTGCCTAGGGCTTTTTTTTTTTTTACAGAACTCTGTCTCCAATAATTCCTGAATTGGGTGTGAAAAGAGAGCATATCGAAAGCGAAATGTGCTTCTTTTGTAATTTTGTTGTGACACATCCTACGTGAGTAGTTGTATAAATGATTTATATTGGATGTAACGTCGTTTTCAAGAGCCAAGGATGCATCTACCCTAGCTCGTTGAGATGAGTGCGTGGAAGCATGCTTGAGCATTGGAGGGAAACATATGTGAAAAATGTGAAATTTCAATAGGAAAACGAAATACGCTTTCAGGAAGAACTATTGATATATAAGGGAGACCATGGTGGGTTTTATGATATGATAAAATGTGCAAATTATTGCATATATGAATCATTTGGGTTTACTGCAACATGATAGAGTTGGAAAATGGAACTTTTACCTTCATAAATTAAGGTATATAGGTATAATTTATCTTCCCTAAGAATAAGATGTGGGTTTGCATGTTTAAATCCCTAATGAGTATGCTTTGAAAAGTTCCATAAATATTATATGCCATGATAGAAGGAATATTTGTGGTGATATTTATATTTTTACCTCAGCATTAGTTTATAGAGGAGTCTAATTGAGATGATATAATATTAAACTCAACTCAAAATTTTAAATACTTGAATTTAAGGGGTTTAGAGCTTTTATCTTGAAGTCAACTTGAAATATTGAGTCTATTTGTTTTGGCTTTTTTCCGGTAGATACAGATACTTTTTCAAACTTTTTGCTAACAAATTATTTATCAAGAAATAGATATAGATAAAAAAAGTTGGAAGTTCTCATCAAAAGATCAAATAGAACAAATATAGATAAAATTTAGATGCAAATCGGATATTTTTACACATATCATTTTAAAAAAGATACAAATACAGATGAAAAACAGACAATCCAAACAGACCCATTACCGCACGAGGAATCAAGTTGATTAACCTTATTTGAACTTGATTTATTTTAAATATAATTTTTCTTTTGACTAATTAATATTAATATATAAACTCAATTCAAATTCGACTAAAATTAAGCTTTACTAGGGCTCAATCGCAATCAATCTAAAGTTCAAATTTGACCCCATAGACTACTCAACTATCTTAAGCTCATGCTCAACTTAATTATCATCGAGTCAAATTTGAATAGTTTATGATTGAGTATAATATGAAAAATAATTTGCACATTTCTACACATTTTAGGAGATTGTGCAAATTTATACAAGTTACATGTACGAAAACTAAATAAACTAGTGCTATAATGCATCGATTCCATATACTTTAGTGGCTAGATATTCGTATTAGAAATTATAAATCTTCGTATTAAATATGCTTTAAAAATATAAAAAGTAATTTAATGGTTCTATTATGGTTGGTATAGACTTAAACTATTCAATAACTTACAAAACTAGTTTGCTATTATTAAAAAAAAAAAAAAAAAGAAGAAGAAGAAGAAGAAAAGGACATATAGAACTTTTCAATTTTTATTTTCTAATAAAACACTCCCTTTTTCTAGATCTTTTTTTTTTTTTTTGGGTGGGTAGATAATAAAAAAAAAGGTAAATCCCTCTTCATAGATGGTCCATATTGGAAAGTCGTGAATTTTCTAACCTTCATTCCTTAATAATTGTTATATAGTTTATTATAATAAAACTATAACAAGACATTTTTATTCAAATATCAAGTTTGAAACTGCAAATGAACCTTTTTTTCCCCCTTTTTTCAAGCAACAAACTCAGTATAGACTAGGTGAAGTTATAGTTCACAAATTTAAAAAGGAAACCCTACCATGCGACAAAGTAAGATTCCTTTCAAAAGTCTTCACCTTCCGGGGGTGAATTGGCATGGTTTTTATTAGAAGAGGAAGAAGTTTGCTGTTTTGTATGAAATTCATGAAAGATCTTAAACTTTTGGCTTTCGTGGGAAATTTTGATGAGGAGGGCAACCAATGTTTGAAATCCATTCCTTTAATCATTAGTTTTTTTTTTTTAGTTATACATTTATATATAACATATGATAAATATAAAACTCATCAGTAAGGGTGCAAATGAGTCAGGCCAGTTCACAAATTACTTAAGCTCGACGTGATGTTTACTCGAGTTTGATTTAAAAAATAGTCTAGTCAAACTCAAACTTAAGCTGCTCGAACGGTTTATCAAGACTTTATATGTTCGGTTTGATTAAATCACAAGCTTAATCGAGCTTGAGTCAAGTGTAAGTGTGAATCAAGCTCAAATTGAGTTTAGGCATTAATATAATTATAATTAAATATATATTCTTAATAATTTAAGCTTAAACGAGCTTAATCGAGGTAAACTTGAGATTATATAGTGTTACTTTGAGTCAAACTCTAGCTTGATCGAACTCAAACCAAGCTTGAGCTTTGAAAATTTGAGTCAAACTCAAATTCGAGATCAACATTGTATGGTTTTGACTCATTTTAGCTCTACTCAAAAGCTTGTTAGTAAGTCTATTCATAAGCCTGTTCACGAATTTGTTTTTGAGGTTTAATAAACTTGTTCACTAACTACACATGAGATTGATTAAGAGCTCAACCAAGCCTAAGTTGAGTTGCTCGCTAATAAGTTGCAATCCCGAATTTTAACATCAACCATTTTAACATTAAGCCAAAAAGTAAATTTAATTATCACACTACTTACTATGTTAATAATCATATATGCATCACTACAATTGGATTTCACACACACACACACTTCATTGGTTGATTGATGTGTTAAAACTTCACAATATATATCAACTACACCTTTTTAAAATGTTTTCAACATATTTTTCTTTTTAATCTTTCTCATGGAAATACATAACCAGATATAAAAAGCTAGCTTTGAAATTAAATAAAAAAGAAGCCTTACATGAGTCCACGATACTACAAGAAAATTTTTTAGGTGGATTCATACTAATTTTCTTTCTTTTCTTTTCTTTTTTTTTTAATCGAAGCCCATCCTTTTGCTCTCGAAAGTGTTGATCGGTGATCAAGGTCCATTTTATGGGTGATTTGAAGCCATGGAAGAACTCAGTAATGGAATAAAGTGGAAATTACCACATCACAGGTGGTGCGGAGAGAGGTGATGGAGTGGTGGTGATGCTGCGGTCGTATTTGGGTGGGGGGCTGGAAGGGGAAGAGTAGGAGGTGGGCATTGGTAACATTTTGTGAATAATCCAAATGTGTCGATCTGGTGAATGAAGTTAGTCATGCTAGCCCATCCACCAAACCCAAAACCAATGATAAGGACCCATCCAACCACAAATGCATTTAGGGTATACGCACCGACCCATCTGCCCAAAAGTTTGGGTGGTTGCTCCACAGCATTCTGTAAAAACCAAGCACCAAATTAACATTTAGGTAGATTACCTTTAGAAGGTAACTTTAATATTATTCTATATATAAACAAATTCTTCATATATAAATTCTTAGATGGAGTTAGGATTCTCCAACACATGCATTAACACCATTAAGAACACAATTATAAAGAATTGTTCACTGAACAAATAGAGAAAAAAACTCATAAAATAATTAACACACGAAATAAAATTGCACCTATAGGGATCTAAATACAATTGCAGTTTCAATCTCAATTTTATATCAAGTATGTTTTTGCACCTATAGGGATCTAACACGTAATAAGGACATGAATAATAAATGTTCCAGCAGCACAGTTTTACATGTGTAAAAAGTAACATAGTCCGCTGATACGGAGACGCAGACACATAGTTTTACAGACTTGTTTTTTTTCTTTTTGCTGCCTTAATTCAGCCTGAAAAGCGAAATAGCAGGAATCTTATGCTTTCTGAATTAGGGATTGGGACTGGGATTGGCCATATTTATATGACATTTAATAAAAGATTGAATTTATATCAAATTTTGCATGCTTTTCTTGAAATTATATATTTCTATTACTAAAAAGAGTATCATTACTCTACACATACCAAAGACTGTTTATGTCACAGAAATCGGCATTTGGGGAAAAAAAAACTGCCATGTATTGTCTGCTAGACGGTGACCACACGCAATATATATGTATATATTTTCTCATTCTTTATGACTTCCCTTTTCCATATAAACCAATAAATGAGGCTTCTAATTTTTTTTTCCTTCAGTTCTCTAATAGGGAAAAAAAAATAAAAAAAGATAAAAATTAAAGAAAAAGTGTAAAAAATTTTTACGGTCTAGTCATACTTTAGAATCAATAATTTTCTGACAAAAAGTGACGTTCTCAGGTTTTCCTTTTCCAGGGACACTTTCTCCAACCAGCTAATCTCACTCTCACAAGTTTGGATTATAGCGAATCACTACTTATTTCCAACTTATATATTTTGCTATTACTTATTAGATGATATATATGTTTTTTAAGTTTTGTCATGTTTTCTAAAAGACCCTTATTAGCTAGTATTAATATATGTCATTCAACATACTATATACATGGTACTAAACATCTTGTCAGTTTAAATCCTTAACATGATGGGAATATAAACTAACATAATAGTTTTGTGCAATGTACTATGTACTATGTAACATACCTCTCTGGCTGCGGCGGATTTGAATGTAAACATGTGTGCCAAGGCAGGAATTATGTAAACCGTGAAGCTAACAAGAAGAGACCCAACTGTTGAATTAATTGGTCCAAAGAAAGGGAAGATGATGGCTAGAAACCAAATCGGGATCACCACCGGCAACCTCGCGGCGGCGCGTTTGCACAAGCTCTTGCATTCGTGCATCCCGATTGCCTTCTCCCACACAAAGTACAATGGGGTGCATGCAAATCCAAATGTAATGAACTGCATCATCACCAACCATTAAAATTTAAGCTAATCAATTAGTTATATATAAGTATGGATATGTAATTTTTATTTTTAGCAAGTCTCTTTAGAGCAGTGTAAAGCAGAATATTATGTCATGTTTAGTACATGAAAATGAATTTTAAATGCAATTGTAATTTCATTATTAAGAAATTTAATTTTACTTTATTCTAAATGATTCCAATAGACTAAATTTAATATTAAGAAATTTAATTAATTACCTGGTGGATGAGCATTAAAATGACAGCCATGTCTCTGAAGGGTGATCTTGGCAGGAGAGAGAAAGCATTGGCGTGGTTGAGGAGCATGTCACCAAAGGCCCAATAAACGGCCGATGCAGATGGAAGAGTCAGTGTCAGCACATACAGTGTGGCTAGCAGGTATATTGCCTTGAACTTTTGGGGCTTCCACATTGCATGCATTAACTCACTGGACCAAACACACATAAATTAAAAATTAAATTAAATTAAACTAAATGATTAAAAATTTTATAAAATTAAAGATTATTTTAATATTTGATCTCTTGGATGATTATATTTCTATAGAAAAATATTAAATGGGTAATTGACACGCCACTTATACATACATATATATATATATATACGTGATAGAAATTCACCAATTATAGTTTAACACATGTACACTTCTATTGCAATGGAAAAGGATATCCGCCCAACATTATTAAAGTACAATGCATAATACTGTGTAAAACATTGGGATAAGGGAAAAAATAATAACATTTTTTAAAAAAAAATTAAGCAATTGCCAATATGACAAGAATAATCCCACCAAAAAGATATAGGTTGTAATAAATCTCGCCTCTCAAAGAGATGAGATCATTATAATTAACTAATTTTAGTGATCTTATTTCTTCAAGAGACGAGGTTCATTTATCTATATTAACCTCGTCTCTTGAAGAAACGATGTCAGCCGCAATAAGTTCAATTTGCCTATTTTTAAAATTATTTTTTTACTCAGGATTTGTGTAATTTTTTTTGTCATTTAATGAGATCAGGAAAAGTTTGCACCAGTTAGGGAAAAAAAATGTAGAAGTTTTTCAAGTATTGGCAGTGAGTTAAATTTGTCTACCGGACAATGTTTTTCCTGAAAAATTCTCAAGATTCAGGAATTGAACGAGGGGGCCCGGGGCACATGAAAATCGGGAAGTCCCAATTTCTAACAATTTCATCATCCATAAATCTTTGCATAAAAAAATTTAAGCAACCAGCTCAGTAAGTTAACTTGTACATTTATTGTCATTGAAAAACAACAAGTAAGATAATGAATGAAGACGTGTAAAACTAAGGCACGATGTATTTATTGATTGAACAAAATTAAATTTTAGTCTTCTCAAGTACGGCTTCAAGATTCCATATTGATTAATTTTTTTTTCTATCTTACGGTTGCAGGACTTAAAAAAGAAAAACAATGAAAAAAGATCAATTAACTTATTTATTGAGTGAAAAAAATAATGTTTATTTAAAGAACAAAATTCCTTTCAATTATAGATTACCACGTATATAGAATAATCATAATAATAAAAAATAGATACTAGCATCTAGAATTTCAAATTAATTGACAAATCGAATTTCAAAATTGTCAAGTGAAACCCTAGACTTTGAGAATAAAGTGGGTTATTCCCTTTTTCTTTTTCTTGCTCCTTTGGTGGGTCTACATGAATAATCCATAAAAGCACCTTCTAAAAGAGAAAAAGCTTTTTTCACTGGAAAGGAAAGGAATCAAAGCAGGGACCAAAAGAATCAAACTTTTTGCTTTGCACCCCACGCCCTATATCTCAAATCATGAATTTTACATTATTTCATCATTCACTTTAATATTTCAAAGATATTTATAAATATATATATGTTAAATTAATTTAATACCAAATCTGCTGTTTTATTCTAAATATAGCCAATATTAAAAAATAATAATAATAATAAGTAGCTCATTTTTAAAAATATTATCTCTAATCTATAACTTGGTTGTTATTCTCACAACTTTGCAAATAAAGTAGACTTCTTAGATAGCCATTGGACCGGGACTCACGTGGTCGGATCATGTCTATGAAAAATGTGGAATCATTTTCAGCTGATGTTACTTTATTATATATGTATATATATATATAAGGTATTTAATCTTAATTTAGGGATAATTTATTTTGACCCTAGTCACAAATGTTGAAACCCTAAAAATAGGCAGGTTTTGTGAATAACGTAAAAGACAGTAATAAAAAAATAGGAGTATGTTGTCTTACACAGTGACAGCATGTCCCCCAAATGTATAGAGAATGTTTGTGGCCCCGGTGAAGTATAGAACCAACTTGGATGGACCTGAGTGCTTAACTCCTTCCACCTACAAACATATATAATATATATATATATATATAAATATATCATACTTCATTACTAATTTCATTATATGAGAAAATAATTGACAAAGAATGCAATTAAAGAATAATTATAAATACGTTAAAAAAATTGGTATTATGAGCACACCCTTTAAATTCAATACAAAAGTGAGAATAATGATGGGAGATAAATAACTTTCTAGAAAAGATGATCCGAAAAAAGGTGGCCTTTTTGACAATTTCCTTGGACAACAAATCTAATTTTCGTGCCAAAATTAGTCCTATTCTAAACAAACATGACACAAGACTAATAAACAAATATCACATGAGACCACTTTACACCAAAAAAGGGATTTGATCACCTATGCATGGACCTACATGTCCATCAAATATTTAGCTCTCTCACCATTTCATATTAAAAAAACAAAAAAAAAAACCCATAATGATTGACTTGGTCAAATGTGAATAATGATAACAAGTGATTTTTTTTAAAAAAATTTATATCCATGTATTTTCTTTTTAATAAAATGGGCATTAAGCATGAGTGAACAACCATCCCGTAAATGTTACATATGTATATTTCACGTGGTGTATATTACCTACTGAGGTGTTTCTTTGTACTCATTGTGGCAAAAGCAGAGAAAAAATAAATATATATAAATATATTATCTTTATACCTGTCCATGAAGGAGAGAAGCAATGGTGAGATACCATGCGGTGTAGGTAGTCATCACGAGGCCAATGAAAGACCAGATTCTGTAATTGTGAAACGAAGGAATAAAAACTGTAGTAGCACAGCAAGCTCCGAAGATGTAAGTCCAAGTCCTCTTGTCCAGATTATCATTTATGTAATATATATTGCTGCATGGCATCAGATTCTTCCAGTTTATTAAATTCGTCACATTATTTTAAAACAAACTTATTAGGTAAAAGATATATATATAAAAAAAAAAAACAAGAGCCATAAACTATAATATTAATAGATTTTAATTAAAAATTTATTGATACCTTGCACAAGCTATCAATTGAATGACAGATCCAAAGAGAAGAAAAGTGCAGTTAAATGCCAAACCCACGTTCCTCCAATGTTTCCCCAGAAGCCCATCAAGCACTTCAAACCACTGCATTTTATGTCCATATTCAATTAACACATCAATCATATATATATAGAGAAAAAAAACATCTCTAATGTGAAAAAAGTTTCCATGTTCTCTTCTATCCGTGTTTCCTTCAATCACATCTTATTATTAGCATATATTTGAAAGGTAGTAAAAATTAAGGTACATGTCAAATATATGATTTTTACATAGCAGGATGTGATTGGTAAACACATGGGGGAAGACAACATTTAGGTACGAATAAATGTGGTGGCACTAGCAAGGAAGGAATCAAAAGGGTTATAAATTTAAACTATACCTGAATGACATGATTTCTGAAATCAACCTTTTCTCTTTCTTTCCTTGTTCTATATTCTACATAGAGTACACTAATGAGATAAGCTGTCCAGCTTCCCAACAATCCATAAAACAGCTGAAAAAGTAGCCCAGAGAGCATCCCCAGTTGGGAAAATGAGTATGGTAATGTAAGCAAAACCTGAGCCACCTGAACAAACAAACAAACAAACAAATAAATAAATAAACAATGACGCTAAAACAGTCAAAATCATAAATGAAACACCACTTATGATCTAACATTCATTCCACAAACTTTGTTTTGGTGTATCGTTAGATCGACATATGAACCATCCTACAAGACTCATGCTCGAAATGGGTATATATTGAATATGGTACCTGATTAGAAGCACAGCTAAACCAGGCATCATAAACAGACCCACCATGCCAAAACAAACTAGAAAGCTTATTCTTAATGTTTTTAGGCTTTCCTTCAGTCTCCATTTCCACATAGTTGCCTACTACCACTGTCTCCACCACCTTGTCTGATGGCACCGTTTCCATATTGGACACACGCGATTATCTCTAACGTTTTTGACACACTTTCAAATGAGCCCAGTGAGTTAGTAATTACCAAGTACTAACCCAATATGTATAGACCGAGATATGAAGAGAATATAAGTGAAATGAAGCTATGAAAGAACCACTGCTGAGAGGTGTATATATATAGAGGCAAGACACTACCTCAGGCTCAGCCATGGGCCAGGGGCGTGGAATATTAAATAGGCAAACATTAATGGCTGTGTGTCAACTGTCACCACAGAGAAGGCTACTAATAAAAGGTTTCCATATTTTTGCACACTATTTTTTAGGTTATATATATTATAGTCGTTCTTAAAAATAACTTAGTGCTTTTGATAAAAATATTTTTAAGAAAATTTTATTTTTTATTTTTTTTAATTTATGTAAAAAAGTAGGATAATTATTTTAAAAAATACTTTCAATTGTTTTAGAAACTAAAACTCATTCATAACTTAATTTTAGAAGAACAACTTATGAAATATAAAAGCGTAAGTTATTCTCTCATCAATTTATGAGCTTTATCTATCAATGATTTTTTTTATTAATTTTTTAATACTTTTTATTTAGGTAAATTTTGTATCTTATTATAGAATATGTTTTATTATTAATTTATCGTGGTATTTTCATTATCCAAGTATGTGAAAGAAATAAATAAAAAAAATTATTTTTATAAAATTAGCTAGAAACCTTAAAACATGCTATTTCTTAGCAAAATATTTTCAAGGATAAATGGTTTCCATCAACCAATAGTTTTCCTTTAAACAAATAGAGCATTAACTAATGTATAAGAAACATCTAAGCTTGTAAATGTACACTAAACTCAAGTTGAAACATAATTCGAAATTTTAAAATCAATCTCAATAAAGCTTAAAATTTTGAGTTTGAACCCAACTTGCAACGGCTTTGAATAAGTTAAGATTTAATACAATTAAACTTGTTCATACTCAACGCATATAAAAAAAATAATAATTTAATTTCTAAATATCATAGTCTAATAATATCCAAAGAACCAATAAATACTTATACTTTACTCATATTTAATTAGACCACAAATTAACATCCTGAAGGTGGAACTCGACCCCATTAACTAGTGAAGTAACTCAAGTTCGTGCTTGGATCAGTTGCTCTCAAGCCAAAATCAGAGATAACACCGAGTTAAAGTTGTTGGTTTAAAGAAGAGCCACTAATGTTATCTCGATAAATACAGTGAAGGAAGGGAAAGTTTGGGATTGAGTAGTATGTCCGTTTTCCATTTTTGAAGGCGTGAAATTTGTGGGTTTGACGAAATCTTATGGTCTTCGAGCCCTTTTGTTTTTGTGATTAAAAAATTTTGTTGGTAAGCTAATGATTTAAATTATGGAAATTTGGTGATTTTTTTATGTAAAAATTTCTTGGGAGCGTGAAACACTTCCGCACGAGCGGGTCTCCCCGTTTCCCGAGCTGATAATTACAGTTTACGCTTTTACCTAATTTAACCTTCTTAAGTGGACAAAATTAAGTTTAGGGTAATATATTACTCGATTTCATCAATCAACTATGTTAAAAGTTTCTTAATATTTCTAAAAAGTGCTTTTGTATTAATATTAGATAAAGTAGATACACAATCTATATTTGTTTTTGAGATAGAAAAAAAAAAAAAAGGAAAACTTTATTACATTGTTATCGCTCAAAACTTGCAAGATCATTAATTTTAACGAAATCAGTCCTATCAATTATCTTGCTATTCACATCATACTCAATCGTGATTAAATATCACTAGAATAGTTAATATTTTGATTACTATGTTTATTTTAAAGGTTAAATAATTGACTGGAAGGTAAGAAATGTTAGGAGGCCACTTGTCCAGTTATATTAAGTGAGAGCTTATAGCGGTTAATTACAATTTAGAATGTATTTTTGTAATATTAAAGGATAAGAGATCAATATTTTTTGTTGCATTATGTTTTATCTAGCATTGGCAGTGCGTGTTCATCTGGTGTGAGCTAATGTGGTTTTAATTTTGACATAGCAAAGGAAATAATGTGCTGTTATCACTATAATTAATCATGGTAATTAATTCATACAAGATTATGAATTTTTTTGGTCATATCTTGACATGTCTTTCTAAATAAATAGTATCCTTAAAGTTTGTTAAATATTAAACAACTTAATCATAACTTAAGTGCCTAGGGCCATTTTATAATATTGTTTGTTAATTTGACCGATATAAGATGTGATTCTGATGTGATGCTGATATGATGCCAAAAATTCATGACCTTAAATTTATTTTACGGATTATTTCACTTAATATTTCCCAATGCCCATGCTTTCACACTTTACATTCCTTTTTTCATATTAATTTTAAAACTTAGGTTAATTTTGACATAGAAAAGGAAATAATGTGCTGTTATCACTATAATTAATCATGGTAATTAATTCACTCAAGATTATGAATTTTTTTGGTCATATCTTGACATGTCTTTTTAAATAAATAGTATCCTTAAAGTTTGTTAAATATTAAACAACTTAATCATAACTTAAGTGCCTAGGGCCATTTTATAATATTGTTTGTTAATTTGACCGATATAAGATGTGATGCTGATATGGTGCCAAAAATTCCTGACCTTAAATTTATTTTACGGATTATTTCACTTAATATTTCCCAATGCCCATGCTTTCACACTTTACATTCCTTTTTTCATATTAGATATAATTTTACTTGTTATAACTATGTTTTTATGTTTATTTATCATTGTTAATAAGTGAGCATATGTTAGCTTCTCATTAGTCAACAACAATTATTTTAATAAATTAATTAATATTATTAAATATGTTTAATTAAAAATTATCAAAAGCAAAAAAAAAAATTAAAGAAAAAAAAGAACTAAGTTTAAGGAAAAATAAAAGCTTAAAGCTCATGCTTGGCCACCTAAAAGTCAAGAGGTTAAAAGAAGTGCTACCTCCCATGCGAACATTGCCTCCCTAGCAATCCAACGAGAGGTAGGGTTCTAGAGGTCAAAACTTAGCCTCTCATTCAGATGCTAAGAATTTACTAGTCGCATGCCAAGCTTAAAAATATAGTTTAGGTACTATCACGCATTACATTGGTTCAATTGGCACAATGAATCATAGTAAGGTTCATAGTGATTTAATAGGGCATTGTTTCTTTAATATGTGTTAGTGCATTCATGAAAAACATTATCGCGAGTAATTTGTATAGTGCTATAATCATCACAATAAAGCATAGTTAAAGAAGAAGGCTTGATGTCCAAATCACTAATCAATTAACAAGGCAAAGAAATGGGAGAATTAACCACAAAGAAATAGTAGCTTGTTGTGGAATGCGAATATGTAGGATTCACAGCCTAATTAGCATCAAAATAACTAGCTAAGACTAAAGAAGAACGAGTAGAGAAGTGAAGCCTATAGAAAAGAATGCCTTCACTATAACATAGAATATGAAGAACAAGTAAATAATGAATGAACTGAGGAGTTGCCATAAACTAACTCACTAAATCAACAATTTTAGGGCATGCCACTGTGAGATAGACAAGACTACAAATAAGTTGTTGTGTAAAATAGGATCATCAAGTTACGTCTCATCAAGTGGTGTAAGTGTCACATTAGGTTCAAATAATGTGGTAAAAATTTTTTTGTGAATGATCCTAACATAAGACAATAGATCAAAAGCATACTTAGCTTGAGAAAGCTAATAACTATCATTTGTAATGATGACTTCAAGGCTTTGAATTAACTTAAAGGACCAGGAAATTGTATATTAAGACATTGTTGCACCTCTACAACACCTCAATAATCACTACTAATAATCATCATATCATCAACATATAAGAAAAGAAAAATAACCTCTTGAGGAGTATGCCAAATGATAGTACCAAGTCATGAGAGTTGGAAGGCAAAACTAAACTAATAATAGCAGTTTTACAAATCAAGCCCGAGGTGTTTATCCCATATTAAGTCTAAAAAAAATTATAATACACATAGGGAAGTTGAGTGTAACCAAGTAAAGGATGTATTCAAAACTTTGCTCATAAGTTTCCATTTAAAATCCTTACCATCCATTTGAGGAAAATTTTATTATTTGACAAATGCAATGGCCAACAAACAGTGCATAGAGGTTATATAGGCTACTAGAGAAAAAGTCTCTCCATAATCAATCTTCTTTTTACTACTAAATCCTGAGTGAGTTTTCTCAAGTGCCTAGAATTCTTCTATTATAACTTGTTGCCAATTAAGGTTAAAGCTATCCTTACAACAACATTGATGTTCATATAAAGATACAATAGCAAAAAATAAAAAAATGATAATCAAGTAAGCGATGTAGAAATTCTCTTACACTGGTGGATCAATGAAGAGTTGACTCCAAGTACAATTTCAATAAATGATTTAGATGCTTTAGAGCAAATTTCGTGAGTAATACCTAAACTTTGGTAAAATATGTAATTAGGTACTTAATTTAGTACCTGAACTTTAAAATTAATCAATTTAGTGCCTATAAAAACTATTTGTGTAGGATGACAATACTTCCATCATATTAGTTAAAACTTCACGTAAGATGACATTGTCAGCCAATTTGATAGAGGTACTATTAGCATGTACGAAAAGTTCTTTTAGGCATCAAGTTAATTAATTTCAAAGTTCGGATACCTAATTGAATATTCAAGGTAATATAGAGTTAAGATCAATAGGATCCTGTTGAGCAAAAGAACACTTAACAAGGGAATTAGTAAAATGTGGTGAAGGAGACTATCAAGAGGAATGAAATTTTGACACAAATAAGAATGATGTATTTTACTAAATAATAGCATATCAAGAAGTTCATATATTATTGACCATAGGATTCAACATTAACAACCTTTATATCCATCTCCATATCAAAGGAATTAGCAAAGATGAGCACGAGGTTCAAGATTATAATGTTCATGAGATTGGAGATTAACAAAATAAGCACACCCATGAGACAGCATAATCTAAAGGCTTACCATACAACTTCTCATAAGGAGAAAGATTATTATAACTAATTGTAGATATGATTTATAGAGTAATCAACTATTGAAGTAGCTTTTGCGCTAATTTTATTTTTTTCATGTCAGAGGCAAGCAAAAGGTGAGTTCAAACAAAATCAATAATATGACAATATTTACATTCAACATAATCATTTTCTTAGGATGTGCCAAGATAAAACTGTTGAACCAAAGCACCTTATTGGTCGAGAAATTGGAGCATGATACAACAAGGTAGGACAAATAGGTTCATATTTTGGACAAAAAGGCATCAAAACCTTAATAAGGTGAAGATGATCCTTAGATATGTTGACCTAAGAGCAATATAGTCAAACTTGGTTGGGGGTTTGACTCGGACATGATAGAGGGTCAAGAGCTAATAGATAAAATCGGGTTAAATTGGGGATTAAACTGTGATTGAACCAGTCTGTTCCTAAAAAGGGGCAAGTTGAATCGAATGGATCAATCCAAGTCTAACAACATTGCTTGCCAAAAGCTTGTTCCAAATGATTGGAACCTAAGTGAGAAAGTCACTCCCAGTTTAACCAATTTCTTATCAAAGATTACAAAGTTAGATTCAAGGTTGATAATAATAAGGAGGCTTAAAAGTCAAATATTTGTTAGCAAAAAAATTCGAAACATCGTTCAAAATATCAAAATTAAGAAATTGAATATAATGGAAGCTACAGAGGTATTGGTGAATTGAATAATGGTCTAATGATTTTTGTTGTTTTAATCTTCAAGACAATGGACAAATTCGGAAAACACTTTCACCTTCATCTTTTTTAGGTTCTTTAATATCCAAAATGATAATATATTAGAGTTTGCAACTTATAAACCTTGGGACCTTTTACGGTTTGTGCCAATCATTTGATCATTAAAATATATATAATAATTGAAATATTAAATAATTCAATTGTATAATCATGGTTGGATATAAATCTAAGCCGTTAAATAGTTAATGGAATCGTTCTTGTTAAAAAATATGATAGTACAATAGAATTTTCAGCTCTAAAAGTAATTTTGATACAAGAGAAACTAAAATGTAAATATATTGAATTGTGTATTGTGTCCAGGGATGAGGATCTTATTTTTAATATTGTAATTCACCTATCCATGACCATAATTACAAATATACAACATAAACGCAAATCTTCTATTTAAGAAAGTCAGCATAGATATAAATACAAAGTCGCTTATGTAAGAAAGTGACCATAAATGCAAAACACAAAATCTTTCATAATAACACCATTAATTAATAATATCCGGACAAAATCAATTATATTTCATCAACAAAATTGTGTAAAATTAATGAATCTTCCATATGCTAGGTTCTCCCAAATGAATCACGTTTCTATGGCCAAAAAAACAAAGAAAAGAATCACATTTCGGAAAGCTCAATATCAACCTAAATGGATGATATTAAGAATCTAATTCACTTCACAACAATGACAAATATAAATACATATATATCAGTTCTCATTAACCGGAGTCTAATTAACAATAACAAATAATGAAATTTTAACACCAGGTAGTATCCTTATATGCACGACCATTAGAACAACATAAAATTACCAAGCCATGACAAGCTGTGTGTGATCTAAAAGTGGCATTAGATCAATGAAAAATATGCAAAATAAGTTGAGATTTTATGATGCATACACATGATATAGATTTGGGGCACGGGCATAAATTTTGATATGTAAAAAGCTATATATAAATAGACATATATATAAGAATAATGCCAAAAATAGTACTTGAACTTTAAAAAAAGGTTTAATTAGGTATTAGAGTTTGATTTTGAATTGAAAAAGATTCGCGAAAATTTTATTGATGTACGAAAATTTTCAAAATCAAATTTCAGTTATGAAAAATGTCCATGAAAATTTTGTTGAGGTACTAAATTGTTCAAAATCAAACTTCAGATACCTGATTGAACATTTTGTGAAAATTCATATACCATTTTTGTCATTAATCCATATATATATATATATATATATATATATATACACGCACCCGACTCATTAACACTAATTATATATATAATTTCTTTTTATATTTCTTTTCATTAACACTAGTTATAGATAACTATAAGTATTACTCACTACCGAAGGTTACTATCGTAAACTAGGCATAGGTTGTCAAATTGTTTGTCGAATAGCAAGGCACATAGGGGAAGACGAAACATAGAAAAAGGAAGAATAAACCAGGAAACCAAGTAAAAGAAATTATAACAAAGCAGACCACATGATTGCAGCCAAACGGGCGTGGTCTCTTTACAACAAGATGAAAGTTGCTTTATTCACATGGCTGGTCATGGCAGGAGTATAGGGCTCGAAAATAACATATATGTACATTTAATTATTCCTATACTTCCTTGCCTCAAAACCCTAAATTGGTCTCTTTCACATGGACTTACGCCTTGGAAATAATATAAGAAACCATCGGAGAGTTGTTAGATCATGTGCCCTCGAAAGGGTATCTCTTCACCCATTTTGTTACGGCAAGGGTATGTGTGTATATATATATTACGAGAAAGTTGCCTCATATAAGTTTAATTTATATCTTTGTCGTTTGGTTTTAGCATATGCATATTTTAAATTAAAAGGGAATTATTAATGGATGTACTTGTTAAAAGTCTAATGTGAAAATTATGCATACTCTTTGGTGTTGCTTATACATTTTATAAAACAAGTAATACATAACAAGGGCAAGATTTTTTTTTTTATTATTTTTTTTTCTTTTGGTAAGAACAATAAGGGTCAAGAAGTTACTTTATCTGTTTCTTGACAATATCCCTAAAGCTTCCATTATCATTTTTTTCCATTTATTTTAAAATGTTTGTTATTTGAAGACTCTAATTATACATATTTATATTTCCTATAAATATGTAACGAGATTTCTCCCATGACTTTATAAGAATATAATTTGTTTATAAAACATAGTTGTTAAATGAATAAATTATACTAGAAGATATCAAAAGGATCTCAATTTATTTAAGATTTCAATATATTGAGTGGTTTAGAAAAAAGAAATTACCGTTTTGTAAGAAGAGTTTAACACTGTTAACAAAAGTCAAGAAAAATTAATATAAACAAACTATCCAAACATTGATATCTCAAATAAACTCTATAACATATTGACATCTTATTTATTCCTTTATATAATCATCCAAAATATTGATACTTTGAATGAATGAATCTTAAATATTAATAACTTTTGATGTAATTTATCTATTTTAAAAATGAAAAGGAAGCAAAAATGTGGACACCTCTAATACATATGATTTATTTTATTTTTATATATTGAAAGACGATAGATATCAATGCACACATTACTTTGTTAATTTAGTATTTCTTTCTCTTTGAGCTCCATCAATCTTTTTAATATTTCATATATCTTCAAGTTTGTCGTGTGTTAATTTTTTTCCCCTTCCCACTAACAAGAATAGGGAACTCAAATCTAGCCCATCTCATTTACAAACCATTCATTCACGCATGTCAATATTTTGTTAGTATTTATATTTCACATATCTATACACACCACTCAATATGCGATGAATCTTTTTTCCTTATATTGTGCTTAGGGATATAGAAATAAATGGATAAGGAAGGAGATAAAACAAAAATGGAATGAAATTTGGTTTTTGGTAATTTTAATTAGTAGAAGAAATTAATCGAAATGGACGCCAATGAATGAAGAAATTTCTATTCCAAAGCCTTTTTTTTTCCCTCTTTCCAAATTTGTAAAGACTGTATGGAAGTGAAACAAATTAGTAAAAATACTCTTTTATAGCAATCTTTGCTAATTAAAATATCATAACATTTTCAGTTTATTTGTTCTTTGTGACAATAATCAAATAAAAAAATTATTTCTCTCAAATTTTTGTCATTTCCTTACTATATTCCTAAAAAGATGGCAAAAGTCATATGTCCTTTTTGTTTTAAATCTTTTTTATTTTCCTATATTACTCATTTCTATCTATTTCTCTTTGAATTGTTGAACATAAACTTAAATGGTAAATTATACTAGTAAGTATTGATGTTTAAGGATAAGTTTATTTAAAGTATTAACATTTTAAATAGTTATGAGTAAAAATATGTACTTTCTATCTGTATTTGTTTCTTGACAAACATCCAGTTTGAAAATGATCAAAATAAGACGTCAAAATGACCAAAATAAGACGTCAAAATAACCAAAATAAGACGAACCAAACATAGATAGGGATAGTTAAGAATGAGTGATGACTAACAAGTTTTAACGTTTTCTATTTTTCCCCCTCAAAATTTTATCCTTTTTCAATATATTTTATTACAACTCTAAGTACATTTCTTTGTCATGAGGATCCTTTTATTCACCCTTAAGCCTTTATATTGCTTTTAAACCTTTGTTATTATCATGAAAATAATTCAGTTAACCTTAATGTTAGAAATAATACATAAGAGATGTTGGGGAGGGGGGGGGGGGGGGGGGGGGGGGGGGGGTGTGGTGGGTGTGTGTGGGTTGGTTGTTGAATGTAATTTTTTTCTGCTTTATCAAACCAGATAAATTAACTAAGATAAGATAAGAGTAAACTTAAACAAACAGACGCAGCGAAATAAACTAATTAAAACTAATTAACAAATAAGCAAAGATAAAGAAGCACAAAGAGAGAGAAAGAGAAGCAACACAAGGATTTAACGTGGAGTCCGACCCACTGCCTACTCTCGACGGTGCAAATGCCTCAAAGAGGACTTTTACTACCATATTGATTATTTCAAAATCAATACACCTCTTAGACGAGGAATTACAACAAAGCCTATCACAATAGGACTTTTACAATTGCCTTTCATAAAGGACTTTCACTTGATAAATCAAGTGTTATACTAGTAACATACGACCAGACTTCAAATGCCTTCCACTGAGGACTTTTCGCCTAATCGCAATTAGGATGATGCTGGTAACTCCAAACCAGACTTCAAATACCTCCCACTAAGAACTTTCCTTTGCATTCCATAAAGGACTTCTAACCTAATCGCAATTAGGATGATGCTGGTAACTCCATATCAGACTTCAAATACCTCCCATGGAGGACTTCTCTTTGCCTTCCACGAAAGACTTTCTTTGCCTCTACGAGGACTTTTCTCAATGCTTCACACGAGGACTTCTCTTTGCCTCCACTAAGGAATTTTAACTTTGCCTCTACAAGGACTTCTTTTACAAATGCCTCCTTTGAGGACTTTTTGCAAACAGCTCCTATATGAGCAAATTTACAAACTAAAAATTTCTTAAGAAAATATATAAATTTCCCTTACAAAGAACGTTCCTTCTTGAACGAATTTGCAACAGAAAATACTTTAGGAATTTTACAAATTCTTTTTACAATCTGAGCTCCTTAAACGAGTAGATAATCAATTTTTGTAAATCTTAAACAGTGCTAAAAAAAAACTCTTGTTTAGAGTGTATTAGCAAATTTCAAAACAAAGCACTAATTGTTCTCTTAAAAAAAATTCAAATTAACGAGAACGAGAACGAGAATGAGAACAAAAACATAAATAAAAAAAAAACTTTACAAAACGATGTTTTTTGTTTTTACTATGCATTCAAAAATTCTAATATTTCATTCTTTCTTTTTTACAAAGAGAAGAGGAAAATTCTATTTATAACTCTTGATAAAAATTTACCCATTATCAAAAAGTTTCTGACAACCTATACTTGTGTTTAATATACTTAACGTTTTAATAACATGTAAAAGTCAAAAGCAATGAAAGAGCATTAAATGTATCTAACACATGCATTAAATGAATTCCAATAGCTCTTTTCTTTTTAAAGTAGAGGGCAAACTTTCTGAAGTCGAGGTCTAAGGTCGATGCCTAAACTTCAACCCTTGATTTTATAAATTTTGCCCAAGGGCAAACTTTCAGAAGTCGAGGTCTGAGGTCAGAGGTCAACGCTTAAACTTCAACCCTTGACTTTATAAATTTTGCCCAAAACTCCAGCCCTTGACTTTACAATTTTGCCCAAAACTCCAATCCTTGACTTTACGATTTTGCCCAAAACTCCAACCCTTGATTTTATAGTTTTGCCTAACACTTCAGCTCTTGACTTCATAGTTTTGCCCAAAACTTCAACACTTAACTTTACAAGTTTTGCCCAAAACTTAGTCTTTTGTCTTTATCTGATGAATAGTGCATCCACCTTTCTTCTACTGGGCTCAATAGCTTTATCTTGACTTTTCTTCAACTTTTTATTTTGTTAAAACTTAAACAACAGCAGAACAAATACAAAGCATATATAATATATATAAGTATTTTAAGTATTTAAACAATTAAGAATATTTAAATAAATAATTGTGTAATAATTATTCTCATCAAAATTATTCGTGAACATAAAGTTCAACACTTAACCCTCTATACACGTGACCATTTTTTCAACACTTGCCAAATCAATATAGAGGATTTATAAGATATATATTTTTCTCATTATACCTTATCTTACTTATGAAAAATTTTCTTGCTTGCCTGTGATAGTTGCCATACCAGCAAACCATATCCATATGCTTTAATTTGACCTAACTTGATTCGATTTGTAAAGCAGGTGAGTATTGAAAAATTTAATCTTGTATTTAATAAACTATTTTAGTTCAAGCTTAAGTTATAAATATGATTGAGTTTATCCTTAGTATTTTTCAGTTGTATTTAGATTATATATTTTTAATAACATTTACATAAATACATATTATTATTATTCTTCCTTTTCAAAATATACTCTTAAAAACCTTAGAAGACAATAGAAAAATCAATAAGAAAATGGGATAATTTGAATATATTAAAATATCATCCAATTTTCTCCCACTCTAGTTTATAGGATAATTATAGTCTTTGTGATGATAAAGTGTGTGTGTGTATATATTCTATTTACAAAGTTTTTATTATTCTATATAGGCATATGGTTGCTTGTATTATAGAACATATATACTAAGAACATTGTTGACTTTAGGGGTGGGCAGGTCCATGGAAGGTATGATGCGAACTCTTACCCATACCGCGCCCTATAAAATACTGGTAAGGCTATAAACTAGTTGATGCCTAGAAATATGCATTTAATCTATTGCTTATGCGTATTGCACATCATATAAGTTTGAGTCTGTTGAACATTTATGTAATTCAAACTATGTTGATTTCCATGGAGCTACATATTCTAATGCATCTTTGTTAACAATTTGTAGAGAGAGAAGTTAATTATTTTAAAATATTTTTTCTTCACTCCTTGACCAGGTTACAGGGCCTAAAAAGTCCAAACCCTATTTGGAAAAACTTAAGGGGAAATCGATACAATGGGATTAGAGTAGGGATTGTTAGATCAGCTCATCTTTTCTTAAGCAATCTTAGGGGAGCTCAAGTAATTGAAGAGGCTCATGTGGACTTGAACTTAATTAAAGCCCATTAGGATCTAATATCAAGAGGACCCATCTCAATTATCAATATAGGTGATCCATACACATCATCAATTGCTAAACTTTGTGTGATACCCCTCAAATATAGATTGTGGAACTGTAATCACAGAGGTGTCTTTTGGTATAATGACTTAGAGTTGGTCAAAACTCTAAAGTTAATCATACTCTGTGCATAGCAATCCTAGGATAAGTTACCCCTTGGGAAGCGCTGGCATCAAAAAGAAAAAACCGTGCAACATATGGCTAAAGGGGAAAATACCTCAGTGGGTGGAGTTCCAAGATATTATATGTGGTATCAAAGCAATTCACCTGCCGAAGTGGAGGAGTGGGTCCTCACTGCCTAATGTGGTTTTAGACCTATATAATAAAACTGACAAGGATGTCAGTTCTATAAGTAAGGAAGTATATGATGCCCCTCAAATATAGATAGTGAAACTCTAATCACAGAGGTGTCTTTTGGTTTAATGACTTAGAGTTCATCGGAACTCTAAAGTTAAGCGTGCTCTATGCAGAGCAATCCTAGGATGGGTGACTCTCTGGGAAGGGCTAGCATCAAAAGGATAAAATCTTGTGGCGTGTGGCAAAAATAGATAATACCTCAATAGGTAGAGTTTCGAGGTGTCACACTTTGTAAATATTCAAAAGCTCTTCTTTATTTGACATGATCTAGACATTGATAAAAAGACCATTGTGTTGTTGTTTGCAATCCTAGACAATCAAACAAAGCTTAAAATGATAAACACTGCATCCCTCATCAAGAACTATGGCATTGATACTATATAACTCCACCTATTACATGTGCATTCAAGATCCTTGAGCTTGCCTACTCTTCCTCTCTATCTTTTCAATTTAAGTAATTCTTTACGTGTACTTTCCCATCTCTACTGATATTAAAGGTGTGTACAGTACGGATCGATTCGAGCCGTACCATATTTTACGATTCGATTTTTCTTTTAAATTCGAACCTAATCATACGGTCCAATTTGTAATTTGTTCGAAAAAAAAAAGTTCGGTTTGCGGTTCGAATCATTTTTATTCATAACATAAAAAATATATTCTAGCGAAAAACTTTTATTACATATTTCTTATCATTGATGCAAATATAAATAACAATATTTTAAATTAATCAATTACCAAATAACATACAAAACTTATAAGAAAGAAGGGATTTCATTCATTATAAAATTATAATTGTGACTAGTCTCATTTTTTTAATTATCTTGAACTATAATGATATACTAGACTTTATCCCAATATAAGACATAAAATTTAATTCTTTGTATGCTTTTAACTAACATATTACCAATTATAAAAATTAATAAGTAACTAAATAATAGAAGTAGATTAATTAGTAAGACAAATGAAAAAGAAATATGCAGGAGTTAGAATACTAGATGCTAAAAACTAAAATCTATCTTATTTATAGACAACATAACAATTAAAACATATTATGAGAAATTTAATTTTATTCTAATGAATAACACATATCTAAGTCACAAATTTTAAAAACAATTTTAAAAAAATAATTGTTTTTAAAATTTTATGACTTAGATATGTATCATTAATAAAATAATTAAGAGCAAAAATAATATGTTTAATTTTTTTAATATATAAAACGATTCAGTTTGGTTCGAATCATACAGTTTGGTTCATGGTTTCTAACCAAACCACGAACCGTTTTCTCTTTATCGAACCATTTCAAAAAAGAACCAAAATTTCGATCTGGTCTGGTCCGATTCGATCAGTTTCTTTGCACAGTCCTAACCGATATCAAATGTAGTGCAAGATGCACAATGCATGCATTAGATCACTATGATCAAATCCACTCTACTATAGGATTGACTTAGTTTATGCTGATTTTATCTTTAAATTTTATTGATTTCAAAGTTGGTTTTATTTGTGTATATTAAAATTCTTAATATCCTGACTAAAGAATTAAAGATTGAGAATATTTCTTGTGTTAGATTCTATAATATGCTTTTATGATTTTTCCAATTTATGCTGCAAACAAGTTAACTACTAATATGTGCACTACTTTCTATTCTATTCTAATCTTTTTGTTTAGTTGGAGGATAATAGTAGACTAAGTACCTCTACTTTCAATTTTTAAAAATTTGGTGTCTTACCTTTAAATTTTGAAAAATTAGTGCTTCTATTTTCAAAATATGTGTGATTCAGTGTCTTCGTTGAATAATACTTTATGGTCAATTATTTTGATGATGAAATAATAGCAAGCTTTTGGCCAAAAATTGCTAAAATTTCAAGATGCAACACTAAATTGCCAAAAATTGTTAGAAATTGAATATACATACATTTATCTGCCATTATTTTGTTATCAAAATAAATATCCGCAAAATATTATTTAATTGAGACAACAAAACACATAAACTTTAAAATCACATGTGAAAAATTTTATATATGTGTAAAATTTTGAAATCTAAATCGACTCAAGGCAAGGATAAAAATGTAAATGTTTTCCAAAATAAATAAATAAATAATTGAAGGTGAAGCTTATCTTAAAATTGTTAAAATGCTACCCCATAAAAGACTTGGGATAAAAGCGGGTCAAATACCTATACTTTTAATTTTTGGTAATTTACTATCTCATCTTTATATTTTGACAAAATAGTGTCCATATTTTGAAAGTATATTTTATGGAAATTCATTTTAATGACAAGATAATGATAGTCACTTGACCAAAAATTACCAAAATCTAGATATGCGGTACTAAATTGTCAAATATTAAAAGTACAAGTATTTGGTCTGTTACGATCTTGTTATCGAAATAAACATCCGTCAAATATAACTTAATAAAGACATCAGGTTGTATATACTTTGAAAGTATAAGCACTAATTTGTTAAAATCTAAAAATGAGATACTAAATTACCAAAAATTAAAAGTATAGACACTTAACATGTCATTATCCCTACAAGCCTCATATATATGAGATTGTTTGTGCATCTTCTCATTCCTCCAAATTTATTTCATCAAGTAATACAATAACAACATCAATAGTTGGCAAACCTTACTCTCATCATATGAGATCAACTCTATGGATCTTACTCTATTATTTCGCTCTATCATAACTCATATCTTATTTAGGACTGCAACCGAGATGGGTTTGGGACGGGTATACTAAAACTCAAACCCGAACCCGATACCCAATAGGATTCTCAAAACCCGTCCCAAACTCTATAGGGTTTTTGTCCATGAACCCAAAACCCACTAGACGAACCCTATAGGATACCCGAACTCGAACCCAAAACCCAATATAAAATTAGAATCATTACATAATAAAATATTTAAAAACGTCATTATAAATGTTTTTTTTTCATCTTTTTCTATTTCCGATCCGTTCCCACTTTATAGGCCAAGAAAAAAACTCTTATAATTACTCATGAAATCATCTTTATAAAATCATAATCATTTTCATGAGAAGAAAATCATTGAATGAAACGATGCAGCGATGGGAGTGAAAGGCTTGAATTTGACGAGAGTGAGCCAAGGCTAAGACTGAAAGTGGAGACCATAAAGTATTGGTCTACTATCCTAGGGTTTTTTACTTTTTCTAAATGATTTAATAAAAAAAATAGCTTTACAATTAATGGAGCACAGCGGGTTAATTTCAAAGACTGAAGCTAAACATAATATATCTATATATTTAAACGGGTTCGGGTTTCCCAACGGGTTTTATGCTTGTCCCAAAACCCCATAGGGTTTTATTATTGATCCCAAAACCCATCCCAAATCCTATAGGATATTACCCTATAAGGTATTTATCGGATTGAGCAGATCGGGTACCCTATAAAAACCCGCCCGCTTACATCCCTAATCTTATTAATGCATATATATGAATACCATTGTCAATGTTTTTCCTTGTGTACTTTTCCTGTTTTTTTTTTCCCCATTTTCGCTTAAGTTGGTATACTCTTAAAGTTGCGAAGCATTCAAAACGTGACCCACAAAATACATTTATAAATGGAATAAAATCATCTTAAATATACTTCTCTCTTCTGTTAAACAGTGTGTGTGCACTTTATAATTTTCAACTTTATAGATAATTTATCATCAAATTTAACATGGTATTAGATTAAGAGATCTTTGATTTAACTTCTCACCCGCTAGTTAACTCCTTATGTGTTTGTTTCCACATGATGAACTTAAGTGACTTTCTTTTTTATCACTTACTTGATAGTTGTCCTTAATCAGTGCCCAAGTATATGTAAATGTTTAAACTTAAGCTTTTAAATCAATAAATCTAGAATTTTAAAAAAAAAAAAAAAAACACGAGATTAGATCCAAAGCTGAAGATTATAAATTCCTACACCAACATTTGACCTTTGTGTGGTCAGATAATTTATTTGATGGATTCCGATGAGGAATACCATGTAAGGGGATGTTGAGTTATATGTAGAAAAATTCATAATATATTAACAAGCATAAATTTATTGATCAAATGGGTATAGAGTAAAATCTAAAATTGTAAAGTTATTTGTTTATCTAGCTATTACATATGCACTACATAGATTAGCGATAAGCATCGGAACCTTTCAGATTTTTGAACCTGTAGGACGCTAAATGGTTGATTAAAAGATGGATGTTAGACATCAAGTAGTAATTTCTTATTCTAAATTCTTGGAGTCTTTCATATCAATCCTATAACCTACTAAAAACTTATGCTTTGTATATTATAGGTTCAAAATTTAGGATTTTCTCGTTTCTATCAATATATATGGGGAAATTATGAATTCAATTTGTACTCTGTCACCCATAATTCCAATTTATTTTAACATATATAGTGGAAAATTTAACTAGATATACATGACTTATAACCTATTATTTGCCAAAACTCAGTCAAATAAATAAATTTATCTCAAAGTGTCAAATTAAGTCATAATAGTTTATGTTTTTAAGGAAAAGTTTTATGTTTGCTAGTTTTGGCTCTTATTTTGGTTGTTTTATTTAACAATTTAGTTCTTGAAGCTATTAACATACAAACAGACCATTATAATTTTACAAATGAATGATAAATAATATGTTTACTAAAGAGAAGGCTAAAGAAAATCTTTTAAGTCCCACTGGTTACTTTAAAATTTATATATCTTAGGCTAAATATTGCGAATGGTATATAAACTTTGACAAAATATATAATTAAGAACCTGAACTTTAAAATTAATCAACTTAGTTCCTGAACTTTAAAATTAATTAATTTAAGACCTAAAAAAACTTTTCGTGTATGCTAATAATACATTTATTATATTGGTTAAAAATGCTACTATGGATGACGATGTTAAACTAATTTGACAAAAGTACTATTAGCATACACAAAATAAAATTTTAAATACTAAATTAATCAATACAAAGTTCAAGTATCTAATTACATATTTTGTTAAGGTTCAAATACCAGTCATGACATTTATCTTATAAGATACAATTTCAAATAATATTCTAATAAATCAGGTAACAAGATTAACATATTCACCATATCCATGCTCGCTCTTATACATAACCACATTCTAATCTCAAAAGGTCTTCTTTTTTTCCCCCTCTTGCGAGAATGTCTCATTTTAATGAAATTCCAAAGCAATTTAACCTTTATTACAAAGCACGGAAACATATATATATATATATATATATATTATAAATAGAGATAACATTTGAATCATAATATCTCAACCTTTAGGGGAGTAATGTTTTGATATCTTACACCGACAAGCTAATGGAAACATATACATCTAGCTTAGTACCGTTGGAATTTACCTACAAATTTGTCTCATTATTAATCTACTGAACTTGAAACCTAGAGAGCCTCTCTCCATATATCATCCTGCGTATCATGATGAAAAAGATAAATCATAATGATCTTTGTCTTTCTCAAATTAATAAGCCCCGCAGCAATCATATTAAATATGTTAAAATAAAAGCATTACACTCAGTCTTAGGAGCATGGATTGTGGTAAAAATAAATAATAACAATAATAAAAAAACACCCTGAAAAAAATGATGAAACTTTTTTGTTTTGATGCAGTGGAACATACTAATGTGGCTTGTTGGTCACCGCAATTTCAACTCTTAAAGACTTAAACTATGTCATGCTTTTTAGTCCCTTAGGTCAGAAACATTCCCTGTGGTCTTGTCTCCTTTCCTGGTTCAGCAATTAGGGCATTTTTTGAATACTCACTAGAAGGTACATATACTTTGGGGCATGCTTGTGGTGTTTTATGTGCAACATAGGAAAGATAAAATTAAAAATGGGTCAGACAAGGTCATATATATATATATATATATATGTGTGTGTGTGATAATAAACTCACTATTTTTCTATATTTGGATATTGAATTTTATGTATTTAAAAATGTAATATAAGATGCATCTTTATAAAGGTGCAACCTAAAGTAACAATCATACCGATATTATATGTAATTAATAGTAAAAGAAGTAAGAGTTGCACTAATGATGATGTTTGAAAGAGTGTATGGTAATTGAATTGTAAGACATAAAAAATTGAAAAACCACAAAACCATACATTTATTTTTATCAAGATATATCAGATAGAGATCAAATACATTTTTTTCACCTCAAATCTTTGTTTTTTTTTGCGGGGAGGGGGGGGGTGGGGGTGGTGGTGGGTGGGGTTGGGGGGATGATTATTTAGACTCCAATATAACAAATTTACCTCGATTACATGCACTTCTCTTTTTCAAATTTTGGTATATATTATTATTTTATCTAAGAGCAGATTAAAAGAAAGAAAGGGAATTTAAAGGAAATTTTTCCTTTGAATGTTGGGAGTATAAATTTTTTTTTTTTTTCAAAAATAAGTGATGTAACTGTAAGTGTATATACAGGAAATATAACATGATGTATTTGTCATTTTTGCAGAATATATAAAATTGATATATCCATGGAAGTACTACACTTACTTGCAACTTAATCATATATATTTCAAATTACCGCTTGTGTTTTAAACTTTATTAAATGTAAACTTCCAGTTAGTTTTTTCTGTATTGATTTAGGAAACTTTTTTTTTTTTGGCCGAAATTTAGGAAACTTGAAACTTCCTCTTTTTACATGATACCTACCACTTCATATGATTAATTTATATTATCCATTGATAGGTTCAATGCTACATAAAGATTGCACTCACACCTAATAAAAGATACAAAAATTTGTCACCATCTCATAAGTCTTTATATTTATTTATATATTTTTACCAAACTTATAGGTATCATCTTTAATCGTAAGTATTCTACAGAATTTCTTAAAATAATGATATTTGTTGCTTAAGGACGTTTTCATTATATGGTCATCCTTAATCTTTCTCAGAAAATAGTGTCTCTTGCGATTCAAAAGGCAATAACAAAACACTGAAAACTTCAGTCATATCTCATATGGTTATAAATAAGCACGAGCCAATTAAGTCTGTTTGGATTATCTAATTTTTATCTTTATCATATTTGTATTAAATCTGCATCTATAATCTATTTGTATTATATATGTATTGTTTGGTATGTTTAAGAATAAAATTGTCAGTTTTCATTTATTTCTATTTTGAACAAACATACATTTAAAAATAATAAAAATATAATACCGGAATGATCAAAATGAAAAAAACATACACTAATTCGATATACTCATGTAACATGATGGAAAATTGCACTAGTGATATATGCCAAAGTTAAAAAATGTTGTTCCCAAGCTTTAGCAGTCCAATAATTGCCTTGCAACAGTTGAACTGTTTAGAATCTTTGACTGTTTAGGTCTTTCTCTGAATAATATCAATTGCCCCTAGGAGCTAGTCTAGCATGTGGAAGTAAAATCAATGGACGAGTGATTGCCTTTTCTCTATGAAATTCAAAATGAAAGATGATATCAAATTCATGTACACTTATTAATAGATTAAAACAATAAAACTTAGTTTTATGTATTCATTTATTTTTTTTTATCAAATAAATAATGAAACTTGGTAAAAGAAAAAAAAAAATTCTCTCTGTTTCTTCCATATCCGAACAAAGAATTTCGGTTCATTCATTAGTGAATCTATTTTTTGCTATTTAGATATAGTTATACTTAATTTTATTATTTTGTACATCTTCTTTTCAAAATAACAAATCTCCTTCGAGGCCTCTACCATGTAGAGATATTTTATGATTTCTGTTATTAATTTTATCATAACTATTACTTTTATTTTATTTTTTATAAATTAAAATTCTATCATCATTGCTTTATTTCATTCCACTAATTAAACATGCTATTGTTACCACAAAAAAAAGGGACAAAAAGTGACTTTATTCATTATATTGACTTTGACAATTAGAGTATAATTCTAATTATCAAAAGTGACTTCCAATTATCTCGCCTGTAGACTAAGTTCAAAGAAGTTTTGTAATGATACAAATAATATGTTAAAGACATTCCAATGATATCATTAGAAGATTAACACTAGGAACATGAGTTTATGATTTTGTCCAAATGTAAATTAATTAGTATTCCACTGAACTCTATGTGGATTTTGGAGTCTTTACGGTAGGAAACCATATGACAAAAAGTAAATTATTGGATTATCTTAGTTATTTTGTTCCATAAAGAAACAAATAATCATAAAAAGATTTAGCTTTAATTATGCTCAAAACCCATAATTAACACAAAAACAAGGCTAGATCTAGAGGGATTGTGCGTATGTAAGGACTGTTATACATCACGCTAGATAAACCTATGATGAAATATTATTTGGACGCACAAATGGCAATCGAGTACTATAATAATCATGTAAATTGGACATGTGCTGGTCCTTTCGTGGCTAAAAAATCATACTACTATAATCAATTAGCCCTTGCTTCCAACAATATGATGGCAGCACTAACAACGTCAAAGATGGCAATTTTCTTTTCTTTTTTCATTCTCACCCAAAAGAAAGATTGAGTGAGTTCGAAAGGCCTCTTTTCAGTTTGTGCAACCACAATTGATTTTGGTCGTGTTTAAAGTTAATTTTAAAGGGCTAAAATTGACTTGTCAACAGTTGGCAAAAGTATCATGATATGTGTGAGAACAAAAATGAGGGATGCGTGATTTGGCAAATACTAAATATGAACCAAAGTTTTGAAGATTTGGGCTTATAAATCTGGGGTACAAGGTAACTTTGTAATCTTACATTCTCCTTTTTTTTTTTATTTTAGTGACATATATAATTTTTAAGGTAGATGCTTAAGAACTTGCCGATTTCTCTACATACTTGGTACATCCAACAACTTGATAAGCTAAATCAATTCAACCACATAAATTTTTAAGAAATATTGCAAATAACAAAGAATTACGGAAAAAGAAAGAATCAAGATTACCTTCAAATTGAGAAAATTTGAGTGGCAACAAAAAGAAAATGAGAGGAACAAAGGAAGTAGGAGTCAAAGAAAATAGGGTTAGCTTAATAGTAGTTTGAGAAGAAATGAGAAACACTAAAAGAATGAAAGATATGATATACTTTACGTATTAGAATAGAATTTGTATTTTGCTTTTATTACCACTAAATATATATTTCTTTGTTTGGTTTGTAAAAGACTCTACCATAAGAAATGTCTATTCCATGTAACGTGGAATATAATAGAAATCCCTATTCATACCCTTTGCTGGAAGAGTGACTATTCTTGAAAAAAAAAACATATTTTGTTCTAAAAATATCCTTAATTATAAAATAAAAAACTACTATTCCTTTCCAACTTTATCCATTCTAATAAACCAAACATAATGTTAGAATTTTTAGTTTATGTAATGGATAAATGGAATTGGACTTTGAGTGTTTATTGCGATGTTTATTATTCATGTAACAACAGTCATATTAGGCCTTTTTGATGGATGGAAATAATTAACATTTACTATAGAAGAATTCTCTTAAAAAAAAATTGTGCACAAGATAAAAAGATCTGCTAGTGATGTGTCCTAGACCATGTGGATACTATGTCATTTGAATATTTATCTTTATATTATAGGTCATTTTCTTTATCAAAGTAATTATTGACTACCTTCTTACTTTGATGAAATTTATTCCTTGAATAATTGGTTATTCCTTATGTTGTTAAAGTATGTGATTTTAATAATAAAACCATAAGGCGAGAAATAACATTATTCTAAATTATCCCTAGTTATTCATTATATGAAATAATAATGAATTAAAACTAGTATTTGGTTGAATGATGATCATGTTTTATTGATCATGGATATTAGATATCGATTTAGCACATGGATACATGTAAGAGTACATTGTTTTGGAATGACCAACTATGAGAATACTATATGGATCAATATGATAAGTATTTCTCATCACGGTGTTGCTTTAGTCCTTTGATCTGATGACACAATGGATTCCTACATAACAAATTCCATTTTTAATTCAGCTCTTCGTCATCTTTAATCGGGTGATTACAAGACTATACTTGGACATGGAATAAGTCATGTCGAGGAATGTGAGTGTTCATGAAGGAATATGTTCCTCTTATTAATTTGAGAGAGATATCTTTTAGGCCTCTTGATGAGGAAAACTGAGAAATGCATGGTCGTGATCGAATGGATTGATAAGAAATTATCAATATCATTCGCTTAAGTTAGTAAAACTCTAGAATCAAGAAATATGTGATTAGACAATATAAGAGTGTATTGGTCTACACCTTATGTTTAATCATAACATACTGTGTAACAAAAGGACTAAATAACTGACTGTTAATAGGTGGAGTCGGATCACCGATCTTCGCTTAATTTTGTAGGTATAATGTCTTGCTAGAGACCAATTAAATCTTGTAGGCATAAACAATGTTTAATGGCTACTGCCAATATTAAGTGAACCTATAGGGTCACACATAAAGTATGAATCAATCCGATCATGGTTATTTTAATAACCATATCGGGAATTATCTAATTATATATTATCCTTAATTAGATTAAGAAAAATAAATAATTATTAAATAAAAATCTTATTTCATAAGACACGTGTCGTTTTAATAAAAGAAAACCCTAATAAGATTAGGTTAGGTAACCATGACACAGGATCTTATAAATAGAACACAATGGTCTCCTCTGGGTTTGTATGATGCATGTCGTCACTTTAAAATTACAGAGAAAATCTGTAACCACAAGAGTGAGAGTAGAGACCTTCGTGAGAGATTCCCGAGCACATCAGGAAATGTTTTGACATGCTAGCACACATGAAATCCGGTTGAGAAAATTCATTGGTGTGGACACCTTAGAGAGAACTTCCATGATCACATCACCTTTTGATCCAAAAGATTTAAAGATACAAAAGGTATAATCCCATCTATTTTTTATTTGGTTAAATCACTTGGATCCGAATAAGGATTTAGGGTTTTTAACAAAAAAAAAAAAATATTCCGCTGCTTTGATCTTTAAATCCCTACAAGATCTTTGAGAGTTTTTTAAATTGCTAATGTGTTATAATATCTTATCAAGAGGATACCATAAATATACCTAGAGATAAAAATAACCTAACCTAGTAATTCAGAGTGTTTATATTGTTGGTTGGAAATCATTTTCAACATTCTAATTACATATTTTCTATTTTATTCAACCATCCATTGCATTATGCATTAACTTGCTCAACTTCCACAAGTATTACCAAGAATGGACATTCACAGACCTGGGTTGACCTACCTAATTCAATCCAATTAAATCTGATCCAATCTTTAGGAACGGTTCAATTCAATCCTTGAATCAACCCGGTTTTACCCATTGATCTTTGGCTTTCTAGCATGTCCAAATTAAATCTTGAAGTTAGATATGATAATATTAGCTAAAATAAATTATTAGGTCTCACTAGTATTCTGTCACTAGTTAACTATTTCAACATTTTAGTATTATAAATACTATATCTCCGTAAACTTACAATGGAAAACTAAAAGTTGAATGAAAAATAAGAAACAGCATTGGTGAATGTAAAATAACAATATGATTTTCATCTTTTAATTTTTCAAAAGTAATATCTATATTAGCAAAAACCACCAACATAATCATTGATGCTACTGGTTGGCATAATCGTGCGTCAGTTACTCTTGTAACTTTTCCCCTTTTCATATCAACAGCTAGCTTAACCACTTTCAATTATAACCACAGCACAAGAAACCGCTAATGAAGGGGAAAGAAAAGAAAATTCAAAAAATAAAGTAAAAACTTCTACAAATGCAAAAGAAAATTAAAAAAAAAAAAAAGATCCCCTCAACTTAATTGATTTCAATTTTCATGAATTTATCATCTCAAGATAATACTACATATAATTAATGATTGAGATTATATGAAAGATGATTATTATATAATGATGTCATAATATATTTAAGAAAATTTTAAGCTACGCTAACAATTAATCTACAAATTGAGAGAAATTAAGGGGGAAAAAATAGAAAAATACAAACCTAAGAAGAACTTATTGGCTTCAACTTACATAGCCCCGTAATGAATTAAAGACATATAGAAATCTCATTAGTAAAGCACAATGATGTATCGAAGTTTGTCTAATTTTAACTTAGATTTTTTGAACTCATTATATTAAGATAACTTTCCAAGAGTAATTATAATTATAATATTTGTCAAAATTTCACTCATTCATTACTTCTTTAACATAAGCATTTAATAAGCCTTCACATAAATGTCGGCTAATTACTAAAATATATCTCTAGAATTTAGAAGTGCCAATTATGAATGAATTTAGGAGTTCATTGATTGGGCATGTAATTTGAATTTCATTAATTCTGTGGGCCCTAATTTTGAAAACTTTATTACCCATGTCATGGTCAACCAAATTGGCCTAAAATAATGTGGTCAATGTGCAATTAAGATGGATTTGTAATGAGCTAGCAACATATAGACAATATCATGGAAACGCCCTTTATGGCCCCCAATTTTTGGAGCAAATTTCAACAGGAAGTATCCTATATTGCAAAAAAAGTATTGTCTTTTCACTTTTGCTAACCATCTTGTCCCAATAAAGCTGAATTTTGATCTGGACACTGCAAAACGGAAAAAGAAAAATTAAAGGAATAAGTCTGAATTGTCGTCCAGATAAAGGATCGTTGTCCTTTTATGAAATGGAGTTATGCTATTTCGGAAGAATATGGTGGTTGTCTGCCATTCTTGACTGTTATGGCTGAATTTGCAGTCGAGAATTCACGATGAAATCCAATGCTGAAGTTTACGGATTCTTGCAAGAGGTATATTTTGTTGTTGGATTGATTTGGTGCATTGGGATTCATTTGCAAGGGATGTAGAAGGTGAAATTTGTAAGCATAAATGTGCTTATTGCTGATATATATTAACTAGGTAAATTATATCAAAATGTATTAATGTTTAAGAGTAAGTTTATTGAAGATATTAACGTTTCAAGTGATAAAAAATAAGAATCAACGTTTGAGTATAAATTTGTTTAAGATATTAACAATTCAAATTGTTAGAAAGAGTTATCAACGTTTTTACAAAGTAAGTCAAATAATGTATTAATAATTAATCATTGACAAAAATTAAAGAATCTTAATTGAAAATTAATTCAAACATTGGTACCTTAAATAAACTTTATAAAATATTGATACTTGATTTGATTTACTTTACGAAATGTTTATTTTTTTTAACAATTTAAAATATTGATATTTTAAATGAATTTACCTCTAAACGTTAATACCTTAGCTTCTAGTCTAGTTTACGCATATAAGAATGGACATTAAATTTGTATTATCAATATCTAAAATAAAATTAAACTAATGATCACCTTGATAAATTAAAAATTACAAGTGTTTGGTTAATTTACTAAAATTATAGAGCAGGAATAACAAAAGAAAAAAAAATGAATGTCTTAACAAGTTCACTTTTTTATTTTCTTTATTTTATTATTATATTTTTAAAAAAAAGAGCATCATACTTATCCATAGTTTAACAAAGTACAGACGAAAAACTAAACATAGCAATCTAACGAGAATGAATGAGGAGCTCAATCAATAATCACTCGAACACACATGTTTTAACTTTGGTCAATCTCTTTTAGAATGGACGGTAAGTCCATCTCAATGCACTTCTCCTTATTTGGATAATTAGCCCAGTAGGACTAAAAAGATAAAAGGGTTAATGAGAAAAATAATACATAAATTTTCATAAAATCTTTAAGTAGATACTTAAAATTTTATTTTGAACAATTCGATATATAAACAAAGCTTTCATAGATTTTTTTATTTAAAGTTTGGTTTTAATAACTTTGATATATGAACAAAACTTTCGGAGACAAGTAAAAAAAAAGTCGATGAAAACTTTATTCATGTACTAAAATTGTCAAAACCAAATTTTAGATACCTTAATGAATTTTTTCCAAATGTTCAAATACCGAATTTTTTAAAATGAAACTTCAAGTATCTAATTAAACATTTTGTGAAAGTTTAGGTACCATTTTTATATTAACTCAAAATAAAATATTAAGAAACCATGCATGCTCTATGCCCATCTAACTTTCCATGGAAAAGTGGGAATTAATTGATTCAGTAGATTAATTTTAATAAAAGCCCTGATGTAATATGTGAACCCCCACCCCATACCAATCAATAAGATCATGATTTTTAATACTAAATGCCCGTGGATTTAATATAACTAGCTATGGCTTGCATAAATTACTTGAATACTACACAATAAACATAGCATTTAGTACTTGCCTAACCACATGCACAAGAATGGCATCTAAAGGACATATATCCGGCTCAACCAAGCCCGAAATTCCGTTTAATGTTCCCCAAAAGCAAATGGACTATACTTTTGAGATTCAAGTTACGTATTGCCATGATAATAATTAATGTGCCTATATATCGTGGTTCATTATGAGTTAAAAACATTACAACTACATACGGAAAGTTGTAACTACTTTACAAACTCGTTAAATACGAGTTGTCCATTCTTTTAAGGATACCATAGTGACTTATGTCCAATGAAACAACCACATGTTTGATTTTAAGGTAAATTACACTACAATATCACGACATTTGTAGATAAATTCATTTGTGGTCATAACATTTTGAGTGGTTAAAAGAAAGTCATAACGTTTAGGAAGTAATTTATTTAAGATCACAACGTTTTGAATAATTAAAAAGAGATCACAACATTTATAAAAGTAAGTTAATTAAGATCATCATTGACAAGTGTCGTGTCACAACATGTCGGATCTTCTGAGTTTTAATTTTCAATATTTCTTTTGTTGACATGTGTCAATGATGACCTTAATTAACCCACTTTCTCTAAGCATTATAACCTCTTTTTAACTACTTTAGATGCTGTAATCTCAAATAAACTTATCCTCAAACATTGTTACATTATGATGTAATTTACCTTTTGATTTTATGCAATCAGTAGAATTCAAAAACCATGTTCAGATTATTTAAGACGTTAGATTATACAACCTCTAATGTGTCTATCTATAATATTAAAGTTAATATATTATTTTCTTGGTATCTTATATAATTCAAGAAAATAAAATAAAATAACTGCTTTACTTTTATGATTAACTACTATGGTGATTATTATAGATATAGAAACTAGCACAGTTGGTAAGGATATTATAATAAATCACTTTGGAAAATATTAATTCATTTGCAAGGGATGTAGTAGGTGAAATTTGTAAGCATAAATATGCTAATACAATTGACATACGAGATTGACATGAGTGAAATAGGAGTGATGTTTTATATAATCTATATTAAGTGAGTATTTTCAATATTTAAGATAATTTAACTAATGATCAAATTGATAAACTTTGGTTAACTTGCTAAAAATATAGAGCAAGAATAACAAAGAAACCAATGTATTAACATGTCCTTTTATGTATTTTGTTAGAGTATTGTCTATCCTTGTTGAACAAAGTATAAGGCATGGATATAACATCAAATAAACTTATTCTTAAACGTATAACATTTTGGTGTAATTTACCCTTTGATTTTATACAATCAGTAGAATTCAAAAACCATGTTCATATTATTGAAGACGTTAGATTATACGACTTCTAATGTGTCTATCTATAATATTAAAGTTGATATATTCTTTTCTTAGTATCTTATATAATTCAAGAAAATAAAATAAGAAAATTGTTTTACCTTTTATGATTAACTACTATGGTGCTTATTATAGATATAAAAATAGGACGGTAAGGATATTATAATAAATCACTTTGGAAAATATTAATTCATTTGTAAGGGATGTAGTAGGTGAAATTTGTAAGCATAAATGTGCTAATACTATCATACCCTACCCCCTCGGGTGATGGCGATGTGATGACCAGTACCCCCGCAAGACATACCACATGCCCTTTCCTAGACGAAATGATCGGGCACTTAAAGGTATTGTATGGCCACACTATTACATCATAGTTTGGTTAAGGTATAAGCTTGTCTACAACCATTGCGACTCAAACCCTAGACTAAGGCCTTTGGTTTGCCTCGCAAGCAACGGCTCTCACCAATTGAGCTATAGCTCAATTGGTTAGAGGTGTGGCCATGCGTGCCAACAAAACCTTTATGTCCTAGGATAGTGGCTCCTATCTAAAGCCCCATCAGGTAACTCTTTCAATGAATAAATTAGTATTGTCTCCAACCTCAAGCATCAAGTTAAGGTCGCTGCAGCCCCACGAGCTTGATCCCAAGATGTAAAGGTTTTGTTGGCACGCATGGCAATGCCTCTCACCAATTGAGCTGAGAGGCCCAGTCCGAGGTTCAATTCTGAATGGCTATAGCTAGAGTCGATTCGGCCTAGGAGAATAATATCGATTTGTGTTCTGGAGTACTTGAGGGGGCTCTAGGGACCCAGTGTCCCTGACATCATAATCCTTGCCCAAGGTGACTAGAGGGCCTAGGGGCGCCCCCTATACTGTAGTATGCCTAGGGTGGCAAGTCATGACATAAAATGGTAAGAGGTATGGCCAGCGTGCCCATAAAAGGTTTAGGTCTGAGGTTCGATTATGAATGGCTACAACCAAAGTCAATTCTTCTTGAAAGAATAATACCGATTTGTTTCATGAAGTGCCCGAGGAGGCTTCAGATGGCTAATGTCCCTGGCATCATGATCGCTCCCCAAGGTGACTCTAGCTGCAGCCATTCAAAATCGAACCCTGGACCTGAGCCTTTTGTTGGCACACTGGCCACGGCTCAATTGGTAAAAGGCGTGGCCAGCATATCGACAAGACCTTTACTTCCTAGGATTGAGCTTGTGGGGCTGCAATGACTTCAACTCGATGCTTAGGATAGGGGACAATACTGATTTATGCCTACAAGAAGTTGTCTAAAGGGGCTTTGGATAGGGGGTAGTATCCTTGGTATCACATTGCCGCTGCGATGGGATGTGACAAATACAATTGAAAAACGAGATTGATACGAGTGACAATAGGAGTCGATGTTTTATATAATCTATTAAGTAGGTATTTTCAATATTTAAGATAATTTAACTGATGTTCAAATTGATAAACTTTGGTTAACTTACTGAAAATATAGAGCAAGAATAACAAAGAAACCAATGTACTATCATGTCCTTTTATGTATTTTGTACGAGTATTATGCCTATCCTTGTTGAACAAAATACAAGGCATGGTTATAACACCAATAGCCCTAAAAAAAAATAAATGAGTTATTCAATCAGTAATCACTTGAACAAATTTGCTTCTACAATATTCCTAACAATCCAATTTTGTATTACATTTACACTAATTCAACCCATGGTTTATCAATGACAAAAAAAAAAAAAAAAAGGGGTGTATCTCTTTTAGGAATCAATACACTTCTCCATATTAGATGATAAACCCAATAGAATTGAAGAGATAAAAAATATTAAGAAATTACAAATGCCCTATGGCCACGTAACTTCCATAAGCTTACGAGTTTTATTAAATGCCTGTGGATGTATTTAATATAACTGGCTAACATACATTGCTTGAATACTAAGTTACTAACTGAGCATTTAGTAATTGCCCCCCACATGCATAAATAGTAATGGCATCTAAAGGACATATCCGGCTGAACCCAGCCCAAGATTCTGCTTAATGTTAATGTTCCCCAAAAGTAACTGGACCAGACTTTGAGATTCAAGCAAGTTACGTATTGCAATGATAATGCCCACTTTGGTTCAAACTGAGAACAATACCGTACAACTACATACAGAAAACTGTAACTACTAACTGCCATACGATAAGACCTCCTTAAATACGAGTTGTCCATCCTTTGAGGATACCTCATGGTCTCATACCTCAGTGACTTATGTCTGTTGGGTCAAGCACCTATTTGATTTTACTCGATCAGTGGAATAACCAGGTCCAATTTTGGAAATTAAAGTAATATGCCCCCTTTCCCCCTCTTTATGATTAACTGCTATGGTGCTTATTATAGATAATAGAAAAGAGGACCATTGATTAGGATATTATAATAAATTACTTTGGAAAATATGAATTCTTTTCTCAAACTTACTTTTTTTTTTCTTTTTTTTTGGAATTCCCCATTTTCAGCAAATTATATAGCAATTTTGATTTCAATCTCATTTTTTTTAAATTTTATTTTCACTTTTTAGGATGATACGTTTTTCCACTATCATGAGTCATGTGACTAATATATATTTCAATGTAAATGTATTTTATATTATTTTTCTCTTCTCGCGATTCCGCAGTCCGTCAACGGCTACTATGCTTTTTCAAAATGCCTAGTAGTAGTACCAATATCATTGACACAAGTTGGCATACCGTATATAGACGAAAATATATAATATATGAACAAAAGTAGCATATTTAAATGAATATATTAAAGTATTACATTTGGATAAGAATAACACATATAGATAAAAGTACTATATATAAACAAGAATATCATATATAAATAAAAATACATATATAGATGCAAATAGCGCATATATAAAGAAAAAGGTGTAATTGTAACTTGAACGAAAGTCGCCAATAGACTTTAACAAAATCCTAGCATGGTAGTATACTTATGGATCAATCAATTATGAAATTGAATGGATAACTAAATTACCTTATAGTTTCGCCCAAGCAAATGATAGGCCTATTAGTTGGATTTAATTTTTATAATTATGTCTTGATGAGTATGGATAACTATACTAATAATAGTTGGATTTAATTTTTATAATTATGTCTTGCTGAGTATGGATAACTATACTAATAATAAAGATCGTAAAAACAAGGGTTGCATAACAAGAGTCGGTACTCTTTTTTCTTTTTTTTTTCCTTTTTTTTTTTGGAATTATTGTGCATTTTTTATAGTGCGAAACTAATGAATATTCTCTGGATATCTTCCCTAATTTACAAATTGATTCGAATGGCTAGTTATGTCACTAGTAGCATAGAATTAGGAACAAACAATTTCTTCAAACTACGAATTCATAATAGTTTTTTAATTGAAATACATAACTAATTCATTTTTCAAAATAGACGCTGCAAAATTTACAATAATAAAGGATTAAAAAATAAAGACATGATTGAAATATTATTACTAAATCGAGACATTACACTCACACAAAATGGACTAAAAGTATAAGCTTGATTTTGAAATTAATTAGGTTTCGAGTATCTGTTTCCTTATAAATTTTACTAAAGAGGAAGGGGTTGCATGACCCGTGTGTTGGCATTAGATTACACATGCAATTAATGAATTTGAGGTAACTAAAATAAGAACTAGAAGACAATGAAGTTGGATTTTATTTCGATTTTGGGTTTTGTGGTTTGGAAATTTACAATAGCCATGATGTACATTGTCTTGCATGGGGCATTTTAAAACGTTATTTTGATTTTTGAGCTCGTAATTGGAATATTAAAATTGTCCAGATGTCAAAAATGTATTTGCAATAAAATAAGTTGGTCAAAGAATGTGACATTCTATATTCCTCTAAACTATAATTATCACGTAAATGACGATCTCGTCCATGTATGTTGCCCTGAAATTCGGAAAATTCTAAGGTCTCTTGCGATTACAGCGGATCGATCCCATCACACTAATGAACCGCAGTTTCATTTATAACCAATTTAATTTTGATAATATTGAAGTTAGGTTTCGTTGAAATTCAATCAAAATTTGTAAAAGTTACTGCCAATTGAAGTTGCCAAAGAGAAAATTAAAAAATAAAACGGAAAATCTCTTAATTGTAATTTTATGTGTAATACATTTATATAATACGGCATATAAGATGTATAACATTGCAAGGTACTTTTACAAATATATTCCCTATATTATATACTTACAGCCAGTGTAACAAGCTCTATAACATTTAGTATATAAATAGTAAAACAATTTTAAGTATAGTACTAAATAAAACATGCATATAGTATTTAAAAAGGACATTTGTATCAGTACATAGTATCATGTGGTGTAGATACATAAACTTTATGTATTATATTTGTTACGGAGTTAATCGAATGTGTGGCATAAGCTGCTTATAAAGTTACTAAATATGCTAGGATAGTACATTAGGTGGGACAAAGGAATTTGATTCTGCTAAAGTTTCATTAATATAGGTATAACACCTCATTTAGGATCATGTGAACCTCAAGCATTTAAATTTCTCCTTCCTTTCTCATTACTTTTAGTAAATTTAGATTTCCTATAAAATTAATAAATATGCTAGGATAATACATTTGATGAGACAAAGGAATCTGATTTTGCTAAAGTTTCATTACTATAGGTATAACACCTCATTTAGGATCATGTGAACCTCAAGCATTTAAATTTTCCCTCCCTTTCTCATTACTTTTAGTAAATTTAGATTTATTAATCATCCATCATAGTGGTTTAGGTTGCACATATTGCAAGACAAGTTACCTTAACCAGATATTGTAAGTGGCAACAACATAAATAACGATGGATTCATAATAAGAGATTAAGAGATGATAAAATAGGCTAAAAATGGATGAAGCAATCATACGAACATGCTCATGACCCAATGATAGATGTGGACACGTTGTTAGCAAGCATGGGCATGGGATCTACATGGCCATGTTGATCACAATATGGCCATATTGATGCCAAAGTGTTCATATGACCACACAACATGCCTATGTCACAATTTTTTTCACTTTGAAAATCCAACATGCCAACGTTGTCAATACCATAACTTATTGAGTTCAACATGGCCATGCTATAAATCAATATAAGCATGTTGGAAATATTTTATAAGAAGAAAAAATCCAACATGGTTAGTAATGGGAAAGAAAGAAAGTGCCAAAAAAAAAAAAAAAGGATGTGCCCATGTAGTGCCCCAACATAGGCAATTTTATTTTTCCTCCCATATTTAATTCATGGGAAGAAGAAATCAAAAAGTAACATGGTCATGCTGTGCCCATGTCATCGCTTATGTTTAATTGTTCCAATGTTAGGCACCAATGTAGACATATTATGTAGGCAAGATGCCGCCCGACAGTCAAATTTTTTTAATGTGCATGGTTCAAAAACATTTAACCCTTGAGCCTTGAAGTGCCCACATATGGGCACATTGGCGCCCACCAATCAAATTTTTTTAACCATTAGTCATCAATGTCACCGTATTATAGCACAACATAGGCACATTGAGGCTAACTACCAAAAGCATCTACGTCTATATAAGGGCACAACCGACTTGCCCACTTTTACATCATTTTTCTAATCTTTTAACACATTCTACCATCATAATACACTTGATTCTCTTTCAAAGCACCCACATAAACATATCCACAATCTACAAAACCATGGAGCATGAAGGAAGCTCCCATTACCCTAGCAAAAAGCAACCTAAACATAGCTAAGATCATTCTCCAACACCACCTTGACCTAGTCCTTCATACTCACATTATAACAAATCCTCTTGATGCTTTGAGGGAGGAGTACAATTTTCAATCTTGAGATACAATATATATGATTTTACTAATGTTCTTTCTAGCATTGGCTTACTTCTGTTGGTATAGCTTTCGAATGAGACATATGTTAATCTTATTCAAATTTTCTATTATAATGCTATCGAAATCGAATTTCATACTTGTTTCATTCTTTTGAGGGGGGAGTACAATTTTAAATCTTTAGATATGATATATATGATTTAACCAACATTCTTTCCAGCATTGGCTTACTCCTATTGGTATAACTTTCGAACGAGACATATATTGATCTTGTTTGAATTTTATATTATAATGCTACAACCGACGAATAGTTGATGAAGATTTGTAGTTTCATGACGAGATACCAAACGAAAATTCGACACCATCAGAACATACATGTTTGATCACATGATTCATATCGCATAAAATTACATTAACAACATGTTGGGATTACTATGCAGTAAGAGGATTCAAAGAAGTTGAAATATGCGTGTGGCTTAACACCAAATCTGCGAGCAATCAGTGCATCCAGGAGAGTCAATTGGCACACTTGAAGCATATATAAGATCTAACCTCACTATGCTTAGCAAGATATTTAACCATATGATCACATACGATAAATGTCTATGGAAAAATATGGATCACGTTTCTAGAGAAGTCATCTTCGTTGTAAATACATTATTGCAGCATACACCTATCGATGTTGGTTATTTGGTTGTACAATGCTAAAAACGTTCACTTAATGGAAAGGATGCTCGTTTGCCTATGGATGGCTCATCACAATTATTTTGAAGTCATATGATTGCGACTTGTCTAGTAATGTGACAGTGAAATTGAAAGGGACATTCAGCCATGAGGACATTAAAAGGAATTAATATTCAAGTTCGATTTGCAAACTAATCGAAATTATAGACATGATGATCATCCAGCACACCCACAATAGTAAGTAGATGGAGAGGATAAAGACAAGGAAGAGCTTAATGTCAACGGTTTGTGCTTGCTATGGCACCCAATAGAAGGACATAAGCAACCACAACAATGAGATGAACCCAATCCCTTTAGCATGGAAGAGATATTGGAGCACTTATAATAAATCACTAACTCAATATAGGAACAAAGGAATATGCCCATACATATCCGAGACTACCAAAACTCTCTTTACAGGTAGAGCAAATTTTCAAGGATCAACAAGAGTACTTTCGCTAGATAAGCTACTAACCAAGCTACCCACCACCACCACCACACCATCTTGCTATTGTAATTGCATATTATAAAGTGAAATAATATATTTACATTGGCTTTCCTCATTATTATTAACTTTTACAGCTTAATATTTATTTGCCAACAAATTTCAATGTTACTTGCATCTAAAGTATTATTTTATAAGTATGGACATTAATTAATTAAAATAAAAAGAGTAATGTCAAGTAAACTTTCAATATACCAATAATATCTTCTAACATGCAAATTGCAACTCATAAACAAAGCTTTACATATTGTTTCTTTTTTTTTCCCATGCACATTACTCTAACTAGCTAATTTGATTGTAGATAGTACCCATACCTTGAATTGAAACTTGTTATTCATTTCTCCTTATGAATTTGCAAAACACTATTGATTACTTCTTAAATATTTTATAGCTTTTGGTATGCAATTGCAAGTTACAAGTTTTACTTATTAAAATACTTTTTTTTTAAATTATAAAATGTAATATATGATTATCAATTCTTTTATCATAAATTTTTTAAATTAATTTCTATTTTTAGAACCTAGTAACAATAATTTATACCATTGAGAAAATACACAAAACAAAAAAATATTTAAAAAATCATATATACTACTAACAACTTGACCCATTTAAAGGCAAGTGGAGACATGTAGTGCAGCATGTGAATGAATGGGTCAAGCATGGCACAGCATGTGGAAAATAAGCATAGCACGCCAAAAACGTGAATATAAATGAGTCAAGCATGCGAAACCATGTTACACATAAAATTGGCACATGAGTGGCACAACACGGTCCACTTACTTTGATAAACCACAACCAAACTCAAGTAGAGACAAACCAACATGTATCTCACTCGAATAGATGAGTTGAACATTCAAATCCCTCAATCACAATATTAAAGGGGGATTGTAAGACAATCTTAGAGAAACTTTCAGACAAAACACATGTATAGAGAACTCATTCACTCTACCTCCCAAACTTCTACAATAAGCCATAGACCTAGTCCTCTTGGTCTGGATATGGTAGAAAATCAATTCTCTCCTATAGGGGTGCAAATGAACTAAATTAGTTCACAAACTACTTTGATTCAAGGATAGTTAAGAAGAGCCTGAGCGTAAGCTTTATATATTTAACTAGATTAGCTTGTGAGCCTAAATGAACTTAAGTCAAGTGTAAATATTAATTGAATTATAATCGAGTTTGTGTATTTCATTTTAATTAAAATTTTGTTTTTTAATAAATCAAGCTCAAACAAGCTTAACTGAGTCAAGCTCAAGAGTATGTAATATTGGTTCGAATCGAACTCAAGTTTGGAATTTTAAGCTTGATTTTGAAATTTCAATTCAAACTCAAGGTCAGTACTATACCATCTTGACTCAAATCATTTGCATCCTTATTCTCCTGTTTGCTCGTAAATGATTAGAATTATTGTCCTTTCATATGCTAAGATAAATACTTTCTATGCTAAAGTATATTGGAGAAAGGTAAAAAGAAAAGTTGAAAATGTTGTTGAAGTATTCTTAAAAAAAAACAAAACAAAACAAAATACAATAAAATAAAGAGAAAAAGGGTCCATTCGTTTAGGCAAACAATTTCACCATCTCTTCCCTCCTTTTTATTACAATTACCAAACATGACAGAAATATTTCCTTCATTTTCCTTTTTCACTTGTTTCCTTTTATCTTTACCATGGTTAGAGATGCAACCAAGGCAGGTCATTATAGGGTACCTGCCCGCCTGCCCGCCAGGCCCCGCTAAGAACCCTATAGGGTTTAGGGTCGGGTTTTGGATTGTACTCATAACCCGTTGGGAAAACCCGATCCGGTATAATTTAAAAAAAAAATTAAAAAATTTAGTTTAAGGAATCTACTTATTCATTAGTTAAATAATGATTTTCATATAATCATTTTGTTCATGTATTGAGTCACGTGATAAAATATAAATAAGTCTATTTATTCTCATGAGTAAAGATAATTGATTAATTTTTCTTTTTTTTTAATTATTTTTTCCAGCATATACAATTAGTAGTATCGGTTTGCTACGAACATTAATATGATTAGGACCAATTTTATCCAATGTGCTGTGCATAAGATATAGGATAAGGAATTCTACATGCAGTTCCTCAGTAAATAATTTGCATGCCTTATATATCCAACCGTCGATGTTGTACAAGTCGATCATTAGGTGTTATATTATGTCGTCCAATTACTGTTGTTTTCAGCATTTCTTTTTTTTTTAATTTATTAGTATTAAAAAATATATATGTGCGTGTACATATTATTTATTATTTTTAAAATTATATTAATGTTTATTAATATGGATATCATAAAAAAGTTAAAGAAAAAAAAATAAAGAAACTTTCTTCAATCATTAACGAATAATTGAAATTTTTTATTAGAATAAAAGTTTTTGAAATATTATCGATGTAGCATCTTAAAAAAATTTCTAAACAACTTATCATGGTATAAGTGATTTGCATATTTTTCATTTCTTGGCCTATGTATTATTTTTGTTTTGTTAGGTTAGTTATAGCCCAAAAGCAAATAATAGGATAAGTTAGTCATTGGTATATATAATCGGATCGGGTCAGGTTTTGGGACACCTTTTTATAAATCGGGTTGGGTTTTGAAACAGAATGACTCATCTTAGATCCGCCCCATTTACATCCCTAACCATGGTTGCCTTTTTATTTTCCCTCTGAATAGGACCATGGATCCAATAAATTGCCGGCCCATTTATTCTTATATGTTAAGATCAATTTTTTTTCCTCTATAATGAATTAACACCTGGGCCTTTCATCCCTTTCAAGGACGACCGCATGCTTCCCGTTTTCTTTCTAATCAAACTAAACATTGGGCCTCCTCCTCCTCCTCCTCCTTCGTAGGAAAAAACAAAAGTACGAGGGTCTTGTTCCTTTTCCTAGTAAACTCAGCTAGTATAAATATTCGAAAATCATAAAATACAACATTATCGATTTTCAATTCACAGTCCGACCAAATATCGGACGTCTTGCGTGATTTTCTTTTTCTTTTTCTTTTGGGCTTTAAAACATATTATCAGATCTAAAATTGGAAAAAGTCATTTGTCTAATTTGCTTAACCTTTTTTCGGGTATGGTTTTGTGTGGGCTTCTGCCTTACAAGCCAACATCCCCGTATTTTATCTTTCGCATTATATGTATAACAATTGCATTTTCATCCCTTTTAAACTCCATATCTCTCTAATGCGCCCCCCCCCCCCTAAAAAAAAAAAAAAAAGAAACACTCCATATTCCTCTAAATATTTCTAATACATATAATCTAAACTATAACTAAACTATTATTATTATTATTATTTTATTTTTCATTATAACGGGAAACGAAAGATTCAAACTTGATACTTTATACTTGAGAGATCAGGATGATGTCATTATACTATAAAGCTAGTGGCCACTTTTTCTATTTGTTTACATGCAATTATCTACTATTTTTACCGTTAAAAAGTTAATTAATGTTCTACTATACGATAGTATTTCATGAATCATACTTATATCAAAACTTTTTTTCTTTAAATATTCTAATGTTGTAATTACTCATATCGTTTTCCTTTTCTTTTTCTTTTTTTTTTTAGTTTTTTCAAACACATGCATGGCAAGCACATAATCCCGTTATATATATACTTAGTCATATATGAAAAATCATTAATGTGTAATAAGGATCCTCTAGTTCGCAAGCGAAACTTGTTTCGTTCAATTTCTATTTTAAGACTGATGGAACCTGCCATATGGAATCCACCAGGCTTTTTAACGTTAAGATTTAAAAATTGCAAAGCCATTTGCTTAATCTGTTTGAGCCCTAGTGATTCAAAGCAACGCCCAGAAAAATTCTTTTTTACTAAAATATTTACATAACTTCACAGTTAATGCTAACAGTCATATAAAAGAATTATCATATGCACATATATGCAAACATGTATATATTTAATATAAAAGAGTTATCCTCTAAAATTTATTTTAAAAAATTTCATCATTACCTTTAAATCGCGTCCTATGTGGTGGTTAGTTTAGGGATGCAACCGGGGGGGGGGGGGGGGGGTGTGTGTGTGTGTTCAGGACGGGTTTTTTGAAATCTGAACCAGACCCGAGTCCTTAATGGGTGTCCCAGAACACGAGAAAAATCCTATTGGGTTTTTTTTGTCAATCCCAAAACCCGACCCGCTAGGAATTAAGGAACCCATAACTTGACCCAATCCGACCAGACTCCAAGATTTTTAAATTTTTTTTTAAATCAAAAGAAAGAATTTTGTTTGAAGTTATTAATGATACAAACACTTATATTGAAAGAATGAATTTTAGACAATAATATCATATAAAGTGATGCAAACACTTCATTTTCACTTACTTTCACATACATATAATATAAATGGGATCATTGCTTTAATAACTTAATATCTTTAATTTTTTAATATTTTGAATTTATACTAGGTCGGGTTTTCCCAACGGGTTACATAATAAACCAAAAACTCAACCCTATAACTTATCGGGTTTTTTTTTTTAATCCCAAAACCCTATAGGGTTTTTAGGGGGTTGGGTGGTTGGGTACCCTCTAACGACCCACTCCGCTTGCATCCCTAGGTTAGTTAAATTGCATTGGGCTTTAGGTCCAACCCAATGGACCTGTAATAAATAATAAAGGAAATCCTAAATATATATTTAGAGAAAAAAAAAAGAAAAAAAAGTTGGTGAAAAAATTAGAAGCGGCCGTGGACAAAGACTAACTCACGACTAAAGAATTTTGAGAAGAAGACAAAATTCTTTATTAATCTATGAAGCTCATATCAGGAAATTGACACACTATTTCATGTTTTCATTTTCAATGATTTTAATCCAAAAGCAAAATTTATACCAACAAATCAACTTTAGATTCACAATCGGATGGTCAATTGAATCCCGATTGTGATAAAATTTCTTCCATTGAATTCATGACATGACGTACTATAAGGTGATTATTTACGTTTATTGTTAATCTTTTTCAGTTGTCCATATTGAATAGGCGTTTTCATGTTTTGCGAATTGAGCAATTTTATGATTTTGTGGTATTCACCATTTTTGTGAAGATGTGGCTATCCATTAGTTATACTAGTGAGGAAAAACATTGTAATCTCATTATTATTTATAGTGGAAGAATTTGTGCTGATGTCCTATGGTTTTTCCGCAATTTGGGTTTTTCACGTTGAATCCTAGTGTCTATACTTGTGATTTATTTTTAGTTTATTATATTAGTGATCACTACAGGTAAGATGAAAAATTACTTTGTCGTTATGAGACATTAATTTTTTTCTAACAAGCGATATCAAAGCCTAGGTTGAAAAAAAAAAGGTTTTTTGTTTTATGGCATTGCAAGCATTGCGAAATCATCAGGTATGATGATAAAATTGAACTCATTGAATTATTCTATTTGGAAGTCGATGATAAAAGATCTGTTATTGTAAAGACTCGAACTCATCCTTATAGTTAAAATAGGTGAATCTAGATCTCCAATCACATATAATCTGTCGTGTTATATGTAAGGTTGATTATCATAATTAATTTAGATATTTGTTTACCTAAATCTCATATAAAAACAACTTTTAAAAACTATCAACTCTTAAAACTTTTTAGAAAAACATGACATTTAAATATAAGATATAGATCCACTACAGACATATATACATATAGATGTTACAGACAAGGCTTATAAATAAGCAATTTACAAAATACACAAGTCTAACAAAAACTATCACAACTATTACATATGTTCCAAGAAAACTTCAAACTAGTCTATTACAAAAGGTTTCCATCAAGCCAAGGTCATACTCCTAGTCTTCCCAATCATCTAGGAAATCCTCAAAATCCATTCCATACCCCATACTGGTGTAGAACTCATCACTAGCATCAACACTTGAAATATGAAATAATGAGCCAAAGGACTAGTATGCAAGTAACGAAAGCAAATACGAATGACACACAAGCCTAGAATACATGCAAATGCAACAACCATCAAGTTATTAGAAAATCTTTAATTAGTCAAACAACACTAGAGTATTCAAACTCCGGACAACAAGGATATCTGGGAATCTTGAGTAACAATTTCGACGCTCAGGGGGTTGATATAAGTTGTTCAAGGACTTATATCTCCTGGATGATATATCAATAAAAGAGAAAAAGTAGCTCCATCTAAGATTTTTAGCTGTTTCACAACTTTACTTAACTTAATTCATAATATCACCTAATTGAAGTGTTATCATAAACATTGAATTAAATCATATTACTTCTCCTTAAGAATAAGCAAATGTTATATCGATACCAATAACCTTATTAACTACCCACCGTGCCACTTATAAAAGTCTTATCATAAAGACAATGGTGGTTTAAGTGCCTAAACTACCGTGCCCCCCCCCATCTGAGCAAGGTGCTGCTCCTCCAAACCAGATTCAACAGCATAAAAGACCATCATTTCAAATAACTTAAGTTTTTCTTAAATTAAGGTAAATTCAATCATGGCTATCCTAAGCAAGAAATCAAATACATTACTGTGTACCTGAGTCAAATCAAGAATCAAAGGTGGTAATCAACTAAGGATCTATCACTGTTACAAGAAACTTCAACTCATATCAACACCATTAATCCTAAACTAAATATAAAACATAAAAAACTTTAGGCATTGGGGTCAAGAAACTCAAATACATTCTATGCAAGATCATAACATAATATTTATACATCAAACAAACTCATAAAAGCTCATAAAATCATCACAAGACAAATTAACAAGCTAAAGGAATGGTTTAAAGAAGTTTTGAAAATAGAAAACTGCAGAAGATACACCCACCTCCAACGTCGACGGCGTTAAGGCGATGTAGTCTGCACCAAAAATTCTACGCTTGCCAATACTGGCAGTATTAACCAAAACAATGGCAGTGTTGTGGTCTATGTCGGCGGCATCGAGCCGGTATAGACCGTAACTCAATCTTATCTAAAAATCCGAAAGTTTCAAGAAATCGATCCACGCCCGTGAATACCCCCAACACCGGTAGTGTTGCTGTGTTGGCCGTCAATGCTGACCTTTACATCTGCGACGTACACTGCAGCACAGATTTTTGAAAAATTACAGACCTCCCTATTTCGAAAACACAAACTTTTGCCATATTTTTCACTTCTAAACTTCCTTCAAACACATTTCCAAAATCAAACTTCAACCTATATGTATTTTAACTTCTTTTAACACACACAATCTTCACTTCAAACTCATCAAACATCTTTATTTATCATTTCAAACATAATTCCACATTCAACCCTCATTTTACCAATTTATTCTTCTCTAACTATCTCAACCCTACTCATTCCTAACTCCATTCACTCCATTACTTCTTGTCACTTACTAAGCACAAACAACAACTTTTAAACCATCAAGTTATCATTCAATACACAAATAACACATGTAAATCATCAAAACTCATTTTAACATAAAACTCAAATTCTAACAAAACCTCAAACTAACAAATATACACTTGACATAACAAACACATACCTTAAGAATCTTGGGCTTGGTTCTATGGTCTTGCCACTAGAAAATGATGGTCTTACTTGAGAAAAATATAGGTGGTATTTGGACTTGTTGAAGGTGAGTTTTAGAGGAAGAAAATGGTATTTTTCTCTTCTCTAATAAGTTATCTTGGATGGTCTGATTTTCCATACGAATTTTGCAAAAAAAAGTGGATTCGATATTTATCCAAATTGTTGAATTTTGAGGTTGCCAAAATAAGAGCTTTAATGTTGCATGGGTTTGGGCTTGTCTTTGTCCAAAATTTTCTACTATGTTTGGTTATTTTATCAAATATTGTTTAACAAATTTTTAATCATTTCAAAGCATATATTTCAATATAAGTATAATATTAACATTAATAATACACACATTAACATCCAATTAAACAATCATAATCACATGTACCACTCACTAACACAACTTCTATGCTAAACTTTAAATGTTATTCTAACATGCAAAAATATGCATTAATACACATGTGAAGAATATAAAGTTTGAAATCATGGCTATTTCAGTTATATTGTAAAGATCTGTATATGCCTTTAGGCGGTAATAATGCAAAGCCAAAAGATAAATGTGATGAAGATTGGACAATCATGCATAGAAAAACTATCGATTATATTTAACAATGGGTTGATCACAGTGTGTATCTTCATATTGCCTAGGAAACCAAAGCTGATGTTAGAAATTGGAGTCCATGTATGAGAGGCAAGCTGCCTTGAATAAAACCTCCTTGATTAGAAGAGTAGTAAATCTGAAGTATAAGGATGAATTCAATAGCACTTGAATGATTTTCAATATCTTGTGAATCAATTGTCTGCTATAAAACTTGTGCTTGATGATGAGATACAGACACTTTTATTATTGAGTTCACCGCCTGATAACTGGGAGATACTTGTGGTGTTTGTTAGCAATTCTACTCCATAAGGAAAGCTCACCATTGCAATAGTGAAAGATAACCTAAAGAATGAATAAGCCAAAAGAAAAGATCTTGATATGAATTCTGAGACTCGAGCACTTGTTAACGATAAGCCAGGAAGACATGGTAGAACCAGGAATAGATGCTCATCTGATAAATTCAAGAAAAGATCTAAATCTAGAAGGGAAAATATCAAATGTTATTACTATGACAAGCCAAGACATATGAAGAGAGAATGTAGAATTTGGAAGAGAGGGAGCAGGGTAAAGGTAAAGATGATAAAATAGATGAAGACACAACTACAACAAAAACAGGTGGTGAGATTATCGTCGCTTGGGATGAGGACTGCGTTAGCCTTGCATGTCATGATAGTGATTGGGTTATTGATACCGATGTCTCCTTCCATGTGACATCACATGATGAATCTTTCTCAACCTATACTGCCAATGATTATAGCAATGTTAAGATGGGAAATAATGAGACATCCAAAATTGTTGGCATTGGAAATATTGTTTTAAAGACTAACACCGATTGCAGGCTCATTCTTAGAGATGTCAAACAAGTTCCAGATATCCATCTAAACTTTATATCTCTAGGGAACCTCGATGATGAAGGCTATAATAGTTAGTTCGGTGAAGGTAAATGAAAGCTCACCAATGGTTCTTTCATAGTGGCAAAAGGGACCTTTTACTTAATATTAACAAAACTAAGTAAAGGAGATGTGAATTTGATTGGTGACACTTCAATGGAGCTTTGGCATAAGCGGTTTACTCACATGAGTGAGAAAGGGCTGCAAATGATTGTCAAGAATCAACTTCTGCCTGATGTAAAAAATACTCCTCTGAAAACTTGCACTGATTGTCTTGCCAGTAAACAATATAGAGTTATATTTCAAAGAAATTCACTTGCTAGGAAATCTCATATACTGGATTTAGTTCACATAGAGGTGTGTCATATGAAAAATAAGTTAGTAGGTGGTACTCTTTATTTTGTAAGATTTATCGATGATCACTCTAGAAAGATGTGGACTTTTGCTTTGAAGTCCAAAGATCAAGTGCTAGATGTGTTTAAGCAATTCCACGCTAGATTTCAAAGAGAAACAGGCAGATAATTGATATGTATCCGAGTAGATAATGGTGGTGAATACAGAGGACCTTTTGAAGAATATTAGAAAGCACATTAATTGGATTAAACTAGAGAAAACAATTCCAAAGACCCCACAATAGAACAACATAGCCAAGAGAATGAATTGCACTATTACAGAGCGAGTGAATTGCATGTTATCTTATGCCAAGTTACAAAAATCATTTTGGGGTGAAGCAATGAGGACAGTTATTGACCTAATTAATTTATCTCCCCGTTATGCTTTGGATAGAGATATCCTAGGAGAGTCTAGACAGGTAAAGATAGTTCTTATGAACACTTATGTATGTTTGGTCGCAAGGCATTTGTGCATATTCTTAAGGATGAAAGAGCGAAACTTGATGTAAATTCAAAGCAACACATTTTTCTAGGTTATGCACATGATGAGTATGGGTACAAGTTATGGGATCCAATAAAGAAGAAGATTTTCAGAAGCAGAGATATGTTCTTTCTTGAAGACTAAACCATTGAAGATATTGAGAAACCAGAAAAGTTGATATCTCCATATGAGATCTCTACAAATGTAGATCCAGTGTCCTCACCTGAAGAATCTAATAATGACGGGGGAGATGCGGAAGATTTAGTCAAAGAGCCTTAAGAGCCTCATCAAAAGATTGAGTTGAGGAGATCTTTAAGAAAACGAATGTAAACCCCCAAAGTTTTACGATCATCAACCGGAAACCCTAATTAGAAGGTCAACCAGAAACCCTAAAGTCAACAAAACCCTAATTAGGCATAACAAGTTTAAGTCCAGTAATCCCGTGTCCATAACTCTAAGTGAGTAAGTAAGAGATTAGTATGTAGAATAGTTTGTAATAACATAAAAAAGCTTTAAAATATCATATTAGTAAAACCACAATTTGTTTTGAAGCCAAACGGATACAGTTTTCCAAAAACGCATTCCGGGGCTTGAAATAGTAAAAATATTCTGAATATACCATTAGACTAGTATAAATATACGGTTTTCAAAAATTCAATTTTATAATTTTTCGGTAGCTAAAAATATCAGATATCGCATTTATATGCATATTTTCTTACTACCAGTATTTTATTAGTCACATCTACTTTACATTAGACTATTCATTACTATTTTATACTATTCCTTTATCTTTGCTTTTTATAACACCTACTGTTATACTACATACCTATTTTCTTTACTTTTTACCGTTCACATAACTTTATATCACATCTACCTTACTTATTATTAATTTAATTAACAAGAATACAAAAAATTAAACTCTCTCCTCTCTCTCAATGTGGCCCGCGCCCCTCCCCCTCTTTCTTTCTCTATTTCTTGTTCAATTTTTCTTTATTTTAATCACACAATTTCACTCCTCATTTTCCTATAAATACCCCAATCCTCTTTCATTTCTTTCACACTTCATCTAACCACAAATTCACTATCAAAATTCTCCTCTCAAAACTCTCTCAAAATACTCTCAAACTTTCTTCTACACACACTGAAAACCCATACTACTCCATCTTTTCTTTAGGTAAAATTTCTCTCCATATCTTTATTACCCTGTCATGTAACTTTACATGATCATAGTGTGAGTTTTCTAAACTTATTATTAGAGAAGCTACACTATGTTCATGTATTGTTCTTATTCACAAAAATCCATTTCTCTATTCTTATGCTATTATTATGTTTTGCACATATTATTGCTGCTATTTTATTTACTTCTTATCTATATCTAATTAAATATATTTATGTATCCATATATATATATATATATTTTTTTTTACAGCATATAAGCTCACTTGTTGTTTATTTATTTTCATGCAATGCAATTTATTCACTTTCATGCTATTTTAAGATTAGTCTTTCTAGTCTTAGACTTGTCATCATCAAGTCAAAACAATTTTTTTCTTTTCTTTTCGGGACTAGTCCATTCTTAGTTCAAGAGCCTTGATTCAAAGCTAATACTCTCAATACTTGACTTATATTATTTTGCTTAATATTTTGTTGTTATAATTTTTCTTTTTATTATTCTCATATTCATGCCAAATTAAGGTTGTTGTCTAAACCGCCAAAGTTTAAGTTATACTCTTTACCAAAGAAATTTTTGTTACCAAAAGAGAGTTCTAAAAGAAATTTAGAATTTTTAAATTAATAAAGGAGTCTATTTTCTCAAATCTTTAGGAAAACCCATTATGATTTTGGAAATATCATTATTTTGAAAGGGCTTTTTCTAAAAACAATAACTTTAGAAATAATAAATTTGTTTTCTAAAAATAAGGAAAATGATTCCTTGTTATGAAAATGTTTTCCTTAAAAAAAAATAATGTAAGTTTTCAAACTAAGATTTAAAAAGTTCAAAATAAATAGTCAAAAAGAAATACATAGAAAACTAATAGGAAAAGTGACACTAGTGTTGGAAATTTCAAAAGAGGAAAAATAAAGAAATTCATTTTTATGAAAAAGTCACCAAAGAAAATAGTAAGATAAACATAAAATACTTTTTGAAAACAAAAGAATCAAAATATCCATTTTTAAAGATTTACAAAAAGGGATTTCTTGCAAATTATGATTTTTCCAAACTTCTAACTAACATTGTTTTTACTAAAGAATTATTGGTTGGACAACAAATACTTAAGCATGCATGAAATATGAGCTATATAGCTATAAAAAGGAATTTCTCAACTATATAGATAACTAAGTATTTATCAAAGCAATTTTTGATGATTTGATGATTGAAACAAATGCTTCTGGGATGGGAAAATTTGTGGTAAATCTGATCACCACTGTTTTAGAGCTTAAATGACTTAGTTTGATGAAAATAGTTTTATAAATGGATAGCTCTTTTCAAATAGGTAGAAAACGGTATATTATATGCGCAATTCCGAGTTAAAATGATCAAGTTATGGCCGTTTTAAATTAAAATTGCCTTCTACACTAATTTTGACGTTCTTATGGCATAGTTTTGTCAAACTTGAAAAGAGTTATCAAGAAATACTCATTATAGGTATTTTTCTTAGCTAGGTGATCCCGAGGAAGAATACCCATATCCCTAGGATTATTTTGACTTAGTGGATTGATCGATCAATCGACTCATCCGTTTAGAAGAAGTATCGTCATGGCAGCATGAGTTTACTTCCTTAAATTGTGTACTTGATTGTGCTTGTAATATAGATGCATTAGAATTAAGGAAAGACAAAATACTATGTATGTAAAGTTGTATAAAAGAACACTAAGAATATCGAGGCAAGAATTGATTGTAAAGAATTGATTGTTTTAGTATAGAAATTGATATGTCTGATACTCTATGATCACCTTAAAAATTGATAATGATGATACTATGACATCTTAAATAAATCGATTCATACATACTACAAAGTGAGTTACATTGCATGAGGTTATTATCATTGGATGAAAAGGATAGTAACGCGGTCGAAAGCAACACTTGGCGGCAATGATCGAAAGCGATTGCTCGGCTGCATGGAATTGAACCAATACTTGGCGAAAATCCTAAAGCAAGGTTCAACCCAAGTAGACTTATATGCTTGGCGGTAATGATCGAAAGCATAACTTAACGAAAACTATTCGTTTTGAGATTACTTATCACCAAACCCCGAATGGAGAGCATAAATCCATTTAACATATAGTTCCCGAAAAACTATATGCCTTGCTTGCTCACGTGCTTGTTGCATTTCACTTGATTGCTTAAATAACTTGTTTGAATTTTGTTACTCAAGTATTTACTTATAGAAATAATTCTCACTAAGCCTATTAGCTTATACCCCTATAGATATCTTTTGCAGTTCAGCTATTTGTAGTTGAAGCTACAGAGACCTTGCTGTCAGGTATTTCCCTTTTTGGTTAAGGAATCTTATATGAAGTTTAGAATTAGTTTAGATGTAGACTTCATAAGAAATTTTTTTGTAACAGACTCTAGTATTTTGACAGGAGAATGCCCTTAAGACTTGTAAGACAATTATTATGAATAAATGAATATTATAACTTCCATTTCTTAATTTGTTATTGTATCTTCTTAAGCTTCATATTTCAAAGTATGGTCTTCTAAATATTGTAAGAGGACGCCTTACACCTAATATCGAAGCTTATAGAAATGATTAAGGTTGTCATACTTAAGCTTTAATATTAAGTGAGCGAACTGTTACGCTTAGGGTATCCTTTGGGGCGTGACAACGAAGATCATTAGTGAGATACAATCTAGATAAGTATGTGATGTTGATAGATGGGGAAGAGCCAGAATGTTATCAAGAGGTCATGTTACATGAGCAGAAAAAGGAATGGGTTAAAATCATGCAAGAAGAGATGAAATCCTTATGTGAGAACCATACATATAATTTGGTGGAACTACTAAAAGGCAAGCAACCATTGAAGAATAGATGGGTATATAGATTGAAGATTGAAGAGAATAGCTCACAACGAAGGTATAAGGTAAGATTGGTTGTGAAGGGGTTCAGTTAGAAGAAAGTGTTGATTTTGATGAGATTTTTCTCACAAGTGGTAACGATGTCTTCCATTCAAGTTATACCTAGTATTGTTACCTGTTTGAAGTTGGAGATTAAGCAAATGGATGTGAAGATAATGTTCCTTCATGATGACTAAGAGGAAGAAATTTACATTGAGCAGCCTTAGGGGTTTAAGGTCAAAAGGAAGCAGCATCTTTTTTACAAATTGAAGAAGAGCTTGTATGGGTTGAAATAGGTTCTAAGGCAGTGATGTAAGAAGTTTAACTCCTTTATGATTGATCAGGAATATACCAAGACTGCATTGGATCATTGTTTCTTTATAAAGAGATTTGACACTGAAGAGTTTATTATTCTCTTATTATATATTGATGATATATTGATTATTAGCCATGATGCCAAGAAGATACAAGATCTAAAAATTTCTCCGAGCAAGTCTTTTGCTATGATAGACTCAGGATCAACGGGTCAAATTCTCAATATGAGAATTGTTCATGATAGGAAGAGTCATAAATTGTGGTTATCACAGGAGAGATGCCTAGAAAGGGTATTAGAGAAATTAAACATGAGCAAGGCAAAATTTCTTTATTCTCCACTTGCAGGTCACTTTAAACTCGGTTCTCAGCGGTATCCTAAAATTGAGGTAGACAAAGAAGACATGAAGATGATACCCTATGCTTTAGGTGTTAATAGTCTAATGTATGTTATAGTGTGCACTAGATCAGATATTGCTCATGCTGTTTGTGTTGCCAGTCGCTATCTCTCGAATCTAGATTAAGGTCATTGGACCGCAATTACATGGATTCTCAGGTATCTTAGGAGCACTTCTAGATTATGTTTGCAGTTTGGTGGTAGTAAATTTGTATTAGAAGGGTTTTTAGATGCTGATATGGCTAGAGACGTTGATTCTAGGAAGTTCACTTCAGGTTATCCGATTACTTATGCAAGGGGAGCGGTGTCTTGGCAATCCAAATTGCAAAAGTGTGTTGCATTGTCTACCACTTAAGCAAAATATATTGCTACGATTGAAGCCTATAAAAAAGTCTTGTGGATGAAGAAATTTTTAGAAGAACTGAGTCAAGAGCAAGAAGACTTGAGGTTGTTTTGTGATAGCTAGAGTGGTATACATCTCGGTAAAAATCTAACTTTTTATTCCAGATCCAAACACATTGATTTTAGGTATCATTGGATTCAAGAAGTATTGATTTCAGAATTTTTGAAGATAGAGAAAATCCATACCGATGACAATGGTTCAGACATGATGACTAAAGCTCTGAAAAAAGATAAAATCATTTGTTGCAAACAGATAGCCGGTGTGATGGAACTCCCCATATGAGTTGGAGGAGGAGTTTGTTGGGCTTTGGGTCCAATCCATATGGGCTTGTAATAAATAATAAAGGAAACCCTAAATACATATCTAAAGGAAAAAAAGGAAATAAAAGTCGGTTAAAAAATTGAAGCAACCGTGGACAAAGACTAACCTACGACTAAGGAATTTTGAGAAGAAGACAAAATTCTTTATTGACTTGCGAGGCTTATGTCAGGAAAATGATACACTATTTCACGTTTTCGTTTTTGATAGCTTTAATCCAAAAGCAAAATTAATACCAATAGATTAAATTTGGATCCACAATTAGATGGTCAATTGAATCTTGATTGTGATGAAATTTTTTTCCATTGAATTCGTGGTGTAAAATACTGTAAGGTGATTATTTCCGTTTATTGTTAATCCTTCTCGGTTATCCAAATTGAATGGGCATTTTGTGAATTGAGCAATTTTGTGATTTTGTAAAATCCATCATTTTTGGTGAAAATTTGGCTATCCATTAGTTATACTAGTATGGAAAAAATTTGTAATACCATTATTATTAATAGTGGAAGAATTTGTGCTGTGGTCCGTGTTTTTTTCCCAATTGAGGTTTTCCACGTTAAATCCTGATGTCTATATTTACAATTTATTTTTAGTTTATTATATTGGTGATCACTACAAATAGGAGGAAAAATTATTTTGTCATTATAAGACATTAAATTTTTCCTAACAAGTTGTTGGTTGATATTCCTTTTGTGCCATGCCAATCCCATATTGTTATGTATAATTGGCATTTTAGATATGACATTTTGTTTAAATAGTGTTGAACATATGGTGTTCAAAGTGTGTTTTGATTAGGAAATAAAATAGACAATTAATCACTTAATCATATTTAAGTTACCCTTAATTAGTAAAATATATATCCAATTTGTTTTGGATATGTTTGAACTTTTTTTGCTTTGTTTCTATTTATGTTTGCTGTTATATTCTAATTCAAACTCTTTTTAGACCCTTTTTTTTTATAGAATTTGTTAAATCTTAAAACATGAAAGTTATAGATCTCTCCTAAAGCTTTCCGAAGTATCTTGAATAACCTTAATCAAAGTCTGTATGAGAAAGTTATGATCAAAATACAAAACAGTGTCGAGGTTAGAATCGAGCATGAGAACATACCGTTCGAATGGTAATATATGGTGTCCAAACAGTAGCATGTGGCATCCAGGCAGTATCTGATGGCATCTAGACGGTAGTTTGATCAGAAACATTTTGGTTTTGTTCCAGTGGTATACCGTTCGGATGGTAGGAAGTGGCGTCCAGATGGTAGATGATTTGCTACTATGTTTTGCAGAAGCATTTGGACGGTAGGCTTACAGTGTTCAGACGTTAGTTGAAAGAAAAATAACCGTTGGAGCCTCTTTTACTCAACCATTGGATGTGTGTTTTGTTAACAATGGCTAGGAGACTTCAAAATGTTATAAATACAAGTACTTGGGGACTTGAATAAGAGGTCTAAAGCTCATTTATTGCATACATCTCCTTGTAAACACTCTTTATATGAATTAATTATAAATTATGATACTTTGTAAGTGAGAGCTAATTGTACTGCTAGTTGCTTTGTTATTGCTATCCTTTGTCAAGTACTATACTAAGTGAGTTGTGAAATTTGGTGAAGTTTTGAGTTCAGTCTATTGTGTTCAAGTTTGTAAAGACTCAACTCAAGCATTTGTATTGTTAATATGTTGAAGACCTCTATTAAGGAAAATTATTGTTGTGAATAAAGTTGTAAAGACCCGGCCTATCCCCTGTGCTTTTGAAATTCAAAAACTTTTTCCAAAAATTTTCCGAAGTTTGTTATTTGAGCAATTGAGTTTTATTAAGAGATTTAAGATATAATAGGATGTTTAAATACTTTATTGTGACCTTGTATTCGATTATTTGAATGTCTTTGATTAATTGTGAAATATGTAAATATATATATATTTGTGAGAATGAAATCTATAATTGTGATTTATTAATTATTGTGACATTTCTATTACAGTTAAGGATTCTTCGGTTAGTTCATCACCGAGAGATCCTAGTTCTATACTAACGGGTTCAGGTACGCAATAACTTGTCTGATGTTTGCTAGGACCAGACATTTCTAATTTGACCTAAATTGATTCGATTTAATATTTATGAATTGGATGTCTATTACGCTGTTTAATCTGGTCCGAGGAGCAGCAAACCTGTCATGATGCAATGACATGTTAGCTAGGCGCTTAACCAAGTCATGATGCAATGACTTTACCATGATGCAATGGTACGCTATGATGCAATAGCGATTCTTTTGGTTAAGTGGGTAGCCGATAGGGGGAATTGTATCTGTGTAACGTTTGCTTAAACTTAGGGGGAAATACCATGATTTAGTTCAAGGTTTATGGGAACTTGTGAACTAGGCTCATGTTATGGACTGAGTTTAAGTAGAGTCGGGCAACGGCTTTTAAACCCTAGATGAAGCTATTATCTTCATGAAATAGATATAGGAGATATAAGTATTCGGACTGCTTATATCAACCCCCTGAGCAGCTGCTGTTACTCAGGATCCCTGGATTCCCGAAGTGTGACCGGGGTTTGAATACCCTCTTGTTGATTTGTGAATCAAAATGTAATAAAGATAACCACTTGTTCTATGATGCATTACATGAATTGGATGACTTGTTTGCATTGGTTATTGTGTACTGGGCCTCTGGCTCACTTTTGCTGCTTTGCAGGTTTGGAGACGAGTATTACGATGACTTGGGCTATGGGTCCGATTTCGAAAGGTTTCTGGACGAGTGGGATATAGGATCCGATGACCCGGACTTTTAGAAGACTTTTTGCTAAGGACCAGCTATGTATAGAAGGCTTATTAGTGAAGCCAATTTCTTTTGTAATGACCTAAGATCCCTTAGGATTCTTATGTTTTGAGAAAACATGTAATTTTTGTAGTGTCATGTATTGGCACTAAACGATGTTTATTTGATGTAAATATATGTATAGATTGCTTTTGTTAGCAATCTTGTTTTATTTAAAAAGTTCTTTACAAAGTATGTGTTTTGATCAAACAATTTTCATAAACTGTTAGTTTTAGGACAACCTTACATATAATGTGAAAACGTTATATGTGGTTGGGGATTCCTCTCTAAATCTCGGGATTTAGAGGATCGGGTCTTTACAGATGGTATCAGAGCCTTGTTTATGAAGTTGTTTGATTAAATAGTGGTGACTTGACCTTAGATGCGGTAAGTTAGTTAGACATATATAGGACTTGTTTATATTAAGTTTTATGTTTAATTGTCTAATTGGTTTATTAATTGTTTTGATATTGATTTGACCTTGTAAAGTTATTATATGTCATACATGTTGCATGTTTGTTTAAAAGATGGATAGGTCACGAAGAGTAACCCGACAATCTTCGGAAAGAGAAAGTATGCCACCTCCTTCTCAGTCTACTATTTCAGCTTCTGCATCAGCTAGTATTCCAGCTTCTACTTCGACTCCATCACCGGCTTCGGCTTCTACTGCACCGAATCCACAGCCTCCTCAAATGCCAGCATATCCAGCTATGCCACAGATGCCTACGGGAGATCCGAATAATGTGCTCACTATGTTTCGGGATATGTTTGCTATAGTTCAGCAGTACCAACAAATGATGTATCAACAACAACAACAATTTATGCAGCAATATCATCCTCCAACTGTGAGAGAAGAGCCACAAGTACCAATGGGAGACCGGAACGAACAAGTCAAGTTGCATGATTTTGTTAGACTGGTACCTGATTTTGATGGAACTGTTTTGGATCCGACTCGAACGGAAGGTTGGATAGTGGAGTTAGAAAAGCGTTTGCAGCTGTGAAGTGCCTGAGCATAGAAAAGTTGATTTGGCTATATATATGTTGAAGGGAGATGCATATAATTGGTGGAGATTGAATAGTGAAGGATATGTGAGACCGATACCATGGAACAGATTCAAAGAAGCCTTTTTCTTGCAATACATTCCATCCACAGTGCGGGAACAAATGATATCGAGTTGGTTGAGTTTAAGGCAGGGAAATAAAACTGTTGAAGAATATCATGCAGAATATTGTAGATTGCTTCGATTTGCGGGTACAAGTTACAATGATGAGAGCATGAAGGTTCAAAAGTTCCAAGATGGCTTGAACATGGAGATTAAGAGTGAGGTTAAGAAGTTTCAATTATCAACACTGTCGAAACAGTAATCAAGGCGAAGTTAGTGGAACAAATTAATAATGAAAATAAAGCTCAGAGGGATAGACGTGCAACCTTCATGGGCAAGAGATCGGTGACATCTTACACCCCTTATTCAAGGTTTGGTAATGTTAACAAAGGCAAGCGACCATATTTGGGTAAGAAACCAAGCTCGGGACAAGTGGTGAAGACTCCTACGCCATCCATTCCATTTGATAGGCGATGCCCTATATGTTTTGGACCTCATGAATCGTTTCAATGTAAATGGACTCCTGGAGCTTGCTTTGCATGTGGGAAAGTTGGTCATAAAGCTTCTGATTGTCCTGATCCTAAATTGAAGCCCATCTTTTGTGCTCATTGTCAACAAAGGGGTCATCATGTGGCAAATTGTAAAGAAAAGCCGAGGAATGAAGGACCGAACTTTGGAAAGGGAATGACAGCTGCTAGGGTGTTTGCCTTGCAACAATGTGAGAAAGCTCCTTCGGTTGATACACTGGCAGGTATAATACAGATTGCAAGACATCCTGCATATACTTTAATTGATACTGGTGCTACTCATGCATGTATTGCTGAAAGCTTTGTGAATGAGTGTGGTTTGTCTTCTGCAGTGTTGTATGATAGAGTGATGAGTGTGAATACTCCTTTTGGTGTGCAATCCAAAGAGCCATGTATATGTAAGAATGTTGATGTTGTGATTTCTGATGAAAGCATGCCAATAGATATGTTAGTTCTACCTTTAATTGATTTTCATGTTATTCTTGGAATGAATTGGTTGAATCTTTACAAAGCGACAATAGATTGTAGTAAAGCGGAAGTGAGTTTTGAATTGGAAGGTAGAAGACTATTTCATGTGTTGGAAAGAAGGAGACCCGGAAGTATGTATTCTATGGAATTGTGAGAGAAGGATATGGGAACTACAATGGGTAGTGAAGAATTCCGAGTTGATATGGTGTCAGTAGTAAGGGAATTTGTTGATGTTTTTCCTGATGAATTACCCGGTTTGCCACTGGATAGGGAGATTGATTTTGGGATTGATTTGATACCTGGAACTACACCTATTTCTAAAGCTCCGTATCGTATGGCTCCGGCTGAGTTGAAAGAATTGAAAAGTCAGCTAGAAGAATTGCAACACCTCGGGTTCATCCGTCCAAGTATTTCTCCTTGGGGTGCTCCGGTATTGTTTGTTAAGAAGAAAGATGGAAGTCTAAGGATGTGTATAGACTATAGAGAATTGAATCAAGTGACAATTAAGAACAAGTATCCACTTCCTCGAATTGATGATTTATTTGATCAACTGAGAGATGCGGCATTGTTTTCCAAGATAGATTTGAGATCCGGATATCATCAACTCAAGATTAAGCAACAAGATATATCCAAGACAGCTTTCAGAACAAGATATGGACATTTTGAGTTTATGGTTATGCCTTTCGGTTTAACAAATGCCCCTGATGCTTTTATGGATTTGATGAATAGGGTATTTAAGGATTATTTGGATCAATTTGTGATAGTCTTCATTGATGATATATTGGTATATTCAAAGAATGAGGAAGATCATGAAAAACACTTGAGACTTGTATTGCAACGATTGCGAGAGAGGAAGCTTTATGCTAAGTTTAGCAAGTGCAAGTTTTGGTTGAGAGAAGTTGCATTCTTGGGACATATCATTACAAAGGAAGGAATATCTGCTGATCCAGAGAAGATTAGAGCGGTATTGGACTGGCCACCACCGACAAGTGTCACGGAAGTGCGAAGTTTTCTGGGGTTAGCAAGCTATTATAGAAGGCTTATTAGTGAAGCCAATTTCTTTTGTAATGACCTAAGATCCCTTAGGATTCTTATGTTTTGAGAAAACATGTAATTTTTGTAGTGTCATGTATTGGCACTAAACGATGTTTATTTGATGTAAATGTATGTATAGATTGCTTTTGTTAGCAATCTTGTTTTATTTAAAAAAAAAAGTTCTTTACAAAGTATGGTGTTTTGATCAAACAATTTTCATAAACTGTTAGTTTTAGGACAACCTTACATATAATGTGAAAACGTTATATGTGGTTGGGGATTCCGTACTCTAAATCTCGGGATTTAGAGGATCGGGTCTTTACAAAAGTGGTGAAGTCATCTATTGAGGGAGGCAATTGTTGTGGATCGTGAAGATTAGGGGACGGAGCAAACTCCACATTAAAATCACGGTACAAACTTTCCTTTCCCTATCTCTCTATTTATTATTGTTGATTATATTTGTTGTTGTGCATGAGTTAGACATTGAGCTTGAAAAAAAATCGATTATAATGCATAATCTTTATTCTTTACGTGTTACTTAGTTTCAACAAATAGATATATTTAATAGGTTGAGTTTATTAAATTAACTATCATAATCCAATCATGAGGCGACATGTATCAACCATCAATAAAATATATAATGACATTAATGTGAGGATTCATTTCATTATATTCAAAAAATTGGGTTAAATAGGAAAAAAAATAATGACTCAAATAGAAAAAAATAACTAAATCTTAAAATTAATTTTATTCTTTTATTCTTTAACCATGTAAGAAGTACTTATATTAGTCTTCTTGAACTAAACATTTTTGTACCTAAAATGGTTACCATATCTATATCTTTATAAACCACATGTCAAATGGAGAACACTTGATCTGTTTCAAATTTTCACTTTTTCTTATATAAGGATAATAACGAGGCAATTTTGTTCGGTCCTCAAATGGTATCTTAATATTGATAGGAAATATTCAGCTACCCAACATCGAGTAAATGGGATAGCAAGCCCATTAAGAGCTTGACAAGTGCTTCGGCCATGAAGCTCCATAAGACCTGCCTCAATCCAAAAAGGATCTTGACTGCTTATTTGCCATCATTGTAGCTTCGTCGCATTGAGGATCATGGCTTCGCATCTCACTTCAATCTTCACAGAGGAACAACTCTGGATTCAATCATCTTCACCTCGTCAAGTCCAAGGTCATCTACCTTTTTAAGGGTTTTAGGTTTATGTGGAACAACATCCTATAAGTGTCCAATTAAGATATGACCAAAGACTATAAACAAATGCTCACTCTCATTGATGTGGGCATTAGATGATACTTTATTCTATAGTGTCTGATCTTACACCATATTACCTTTACCTTACTCTCAAACCCGCAAGCTGATTTAAGTATCAAAGTGACTACGCAGGAGAACACCCCAATACACTACTAACCATGTATTGTACTTGTATATGCAGGTCTCCCTGGTTCTAGCACTCTTTTTACCAGTGATTCATCACCTGCAAAACTTAGATTAAACACAAGATCATAAACAAGTTATGTGCATGTGTGTGTATATTATGTGGCAAACACATATAAGATCATATGTTATATATGTAATATATATTAAAATCTATCTTAATAAAATTTAACACATTTTGTATTAAGTAAATGTGATGCTATTAAAATAAGATTATATATAGATAGAGAATAGAATAATATTATAGCATAATATATAACATATATTGTATATGTCCCATATTATTTGCGTCCACTTGTTTAAGGTCAAGTTAAAAAACAAAATTAATATTTTCAATATTTGGTTAGAAATTCACAAAGAACTGAATGCATTTAAAAGCGGAAGTTCCTTTTGGCTTCTCCCTTTTCTTTTGCTTTTCTCAAATTAGAGCACCATATGTCTTTCATCCCAATTAAAAAGTAAAATTCCATGCTATATAAACGATAAAAATCTCCAGCTTTTTTTTTTTCTCAAGATTTAAAATCTCCATATTTAACAAAATATTTTGTTTCGCCATTAAATAGGTTTATTTACATGTATATATACATATGTTTCTCTTCTTCTTTTTTATTTCCTCATGCTTTTAACGTAGAAATCTGGCTGGTCATTACAAACGTGGGCCATGGACCAGCACAATGATGATATGTCCGACACAATATGTCATAATCTTTACGCCTTTTAGATCCATCTGGAGGAAAACCCGATTAATCCAAAAATCCTAGGGCTAAAAAGCTTTACACTAGTTCTAATTACACATGATAACATGGGTCCATATCAAGATACATGTGATAGCAAATACGGCCCACTTTCAAAATGAAAGCGGCTTTCCTTGCAAATTTCAAACGCATCAAGGAATTCCTCGACGATTGGGGAAAAAAAAAAAAAAAAGTAAGGTTTTGTGGAAATAAGCCCTAAAAATTGATTCATCTTTTTTTGTTGGACTAGTTTTTTCAATAAATACATATCTTTTTTTCAATTTTTTTAATAAATTGTTTATCAATAAATAAATACAAATAAAGAAAAAAATTAGCAGTTCTCATAAAAAAATTAGATGTAGATCAAATATAATTGTAAATCAGATATATTTACACAAATCATATCGATATATATACAGATACAAATGAAAAACATAACATCCAAATTAGGGCTTTGATGAATGGAGTTATAGAGCTGAATTAAGCTTTGATTGATTTATGAAAGCAAACCACTTAAAATTTTAGTTTGTTCCATTAAACTCACGGATTCTATTTTTCATTCAAAATTTAATGGCTCCTTTAGCAATAGGGTGGTATGTTAATTAAATTAACCTTATGGACAAAATAATCATAAAAAAACAAAAGTAGAAACCTACTCAGTAGTAAGGAAAAAATAATCAAGGAAATCATCGCTATGTATTTCGCTAAATTCTAAACCTTTCACAAATTTTACAACTAATGTAATTTAAGAGTATGAGCACTAATGTCTTCTATAGATAAATGAAATTGTAACATGTAATGGCTAGAAAAAGGGAAAAAAAAAAAAAACCTTTCAAGGATGTATTTTAAGTCCTTAAAAATTCCACATAGGCATAGGTATGATCTAACCCGCAACCCAACCTGGCTCCACACTAACGGACATTATCAGTGGCTTAGCTTGGCATATGGGTGTCCCATCAAATAACAACCTGGCTAGTTGTCATGTCAGAGGTGGTTTAAGGCCTCCAACTCATCGACCCACCGAGTTAAATGAAATATTAAAAAAAAGAAGGAAAAATAAAACAAAAGCGTTAAAAATATATAAATAAGAAAACAATGTTTAAATTATTTTTTCATGTAAATGATTAAAATTTATTGTTCTTCACCAGTGTATTATTGTTGAAAGAATGTCTGGTTGGATTTATATATACTTTTAACCAAAGACGGAAAGTTTTGCCATCCTAAAGTGCTCGTACAATACTCAACCATCCCTCATATTAACATTTACTTGCATTATAGATGGTGAGTCAGCTTTCTCTCAACCTCTTTACCTAAGCTCATCCTTCTCGAGAAGTGTCATCCTAGCATTGTTACAGTTCTCGATATATTTGGCAGGTTCAACTATTCCAACTAGTTTCAACTTACTATGCATAGTCTCATTTGGAGAGTGACATCAACTCCTACTAGTTTACTCATGAAAGACTAAACCTACTTTTCAAAGTTAACCCACTCCCTAAACAAACTACCTTACTATTGTCAATTACAATGCTTTTACACCCCGAGCTGAACACTCCCCCCAAGCGTTAATCCTCGAACCATGACACTAGCACATGATGAAGGTAGGTCTATTCATTGAACCGAATCGAACCAAACCGAACCACAAAATGTGGTTTTTTTATATTTCGATTTGGTTTATGAATAGTCTAAACAGTTATGGTTCGATTCGAAGGGTCAAACCAAACCAAACCGTTTGAACTCGAACCCAAACGAACCACTTCACATTAAAAGAAATAAAAATAAATAAAGTGATCTTATTTATTTATAACTCTTAAATATTAGATATTAAAGTCACGTATGACATATTACTCTAATATCACATATGTACATAGTATGTTCGAATAGTCTTGAAATGAAATCACAATTATAAATTATAATAACATTCTTGTGTTTCGATGCATCTTTGAAAGAAAAATGAGCAAGATTTTAATTTATAGATTTATTAGGAGAAATTGTAATTTTGTTACTAATTATGAAATACAAATTATATTTTTAACCACATTATTATTATTTATAAACATAAATGTTGTATATATTTTTTTCATATTATATATTTTACATAATACACTATTAAATGTATTATAAATTTAATAATATTAAACAAGCAATCTTTTAATCGTCTAAAAAATTTCTCAGTATGTTTTCCTATTTTATTAATTTTAAATTCTTGCTGAAATTAGTAGACATGCATCAAATTAAAATAAAAGTGATATATTTGAGTTTAAAACATGCACAATCATTTAATCAGTACAACGGAAATTTAAATATGTTATAAAGGAAGAATATTGTGAATAAATATGGAATTAAGGTAAAAAAATTATTTTCTTGAGTTAGAGTTATAGATTTATTAAAAAATTATGTTACTTTAAATTCGCATTGAAAAATATTTTAAAATAGAATAAAATGTATATATGAAATTATTAAATACATGACCTAATATAATGATAAATTTAATTCTTACATAACATTCCTCAATCTAAACACCTTTTTCTTTTCTCGAGAACTCAAATAACTGTTAATATTATTTTATTGAAGCTAAATGCTTTTAAAAGCGGTTCGATTTGAAATCCCTAACCATTAAAAGTGGTTCGGTTCATTAAAAGTTTGAACCGAACCATTTCAAATGCGTTTCAATTCGGGTTAATCCATGAACTAAACCGAACCATGAACACCCCTAGATGCAGGTATGGGTAGACACGAATCAGTTTAGCTCAATTTTTCCTAAAACCAAACTAAACCATAATTTGCGTTTTGTTTTTTTTTTTTTTCCCATCACAAACCAAACTATTAAGTAATGATTTAGTTCGAATTAGAAATTTTTTAAACCATTAAATAACGGTTTGCTTCGGTTTGGATTACAGATTGAATCAAAATTCTAACTAAAAATTTTCTTTGTTCTAGCTTTTATAAATTTATGTGGATGGTTGAATATTTATTTTATTTTACAAAGTTTATATTATAAACCACGTCAAAATACTTTATGAATTCATCATACTTTTAATTTGTAGTTCTGTATAAAATCAATTTTCCACCAATAAAATACATTCACCAACCAATACATAGTAAGTCATAATTCATAATTTTTAATGGAACATCAAGTCAATTATCTACAAATAAATTTAGCTAAAATAAAAAATCATCTATCAACAAAATTTATGAATGAATAAAATGATCTGTTGATAAAATATATTAAACAATTAATATATAATAAGAGTTTATAGCTGAATAAATAAATTTCATATTTTATAAAGTTAAAACTATTGCAAAAAAACAATAGTTCATCATTAATTGAAAAAAATACATATCATGAGCCTGAAAAAAAAATTTAAAAATGAACAAGGTGATTTTTATCAATATTAAACAAATAATAAATATCAAATGATATCATATGAACATATAGTAAAATATTATTATATTTTTCTAAAACGGTTTGGTTAAGTTTTATGAATTAATTTAGTTTACTTTCTAGACCAAATCATGAATTTATGAATTAGCTTGGATTGAAAAATTTATAAACCAAACCATTAAAAAAAACTATATTTTCGGTTTGAATTTGTTCTGTTATAGATTGGTTCGGTTCGGTTCGGTTGGCTTTTTTTCTCATCCTTAGATGCAGGGGGATGACTTAGGGTGTTTAAAATATTTTCATGTGAATTGAAAAAAAATTAATTTCTTATTCATAATTTTTAATGTATTATTACTATCTACACAAAGAATAAATATCTATTTAAAGTATGTTTGATTTGGTTTATATGAATTTATGATAAAAGGAAAATCTCATTCCTTAGTAATATAAAATTATTTTTTTAATATTCGTTGTAGCATCAAATTTTTTTGTAGTCCTACATTTCTAATAGTGTGCATTTAAAAGTGCAAGGTTCAAATGATAAAAATTACTCTTCACGTGGAAATGGATGCACATATAGCTACTTACTTGAATCTTGTGTAGGATTCACGCTCTTGAGTTATAATTGAAATATTAAAGGTTCAAATTATTGAAAACTTCTTCAAATTGGAGTAGGAACATGATCTTATATCCTATCCATTCTATATTGACTCACCCTTGCTAATGGGTGTGCTTATTCTTTATCAATTGAAAGTTTATATGCACATGGTGAAAAGATTAAAACCAAGATAACAAAAATGTATAAAAGTATTCAATCTTTTTGTAACATTTTTGTAAACTAGTAAAGCTCCATTAATTATCAAGTTCCTTCAAGAGAGTTTTCGGGAAATTCCTTGATTAAGTGGCACAGTGGAGACTTATGTTCACTTCTCATAATTTCACTGCATTTATTAATTTTTAATACAAAAAATGTCATATTTGATATAGAAATTTTAGATAATTTGCTATCAAGCATTTAAACTTTTTAATTACCAATTTCAATTGTTGAATGAACTTTTTTTTTATGTCAATAATATTATTTTACTTAACTCCGTCTATGGCGTTGGTGAGGGAGGCATGAATCCACCTCGTTTAGCTCCATCTCAAGAAAGATGTGGTTCGACCCAGTTGTCCCCCATGTCGACACAGGTTCGAGCTCCTATTCGTTCTGGTGAGGTCAATGCGAGCAATATTGCTAGCACAAAAGGTTAGATGTTAGTCCGTAGTCATGGGATCGAGCCCGAGAGGGGTGTCACTAGCATGCTACTTGATTTCGCTGAAGGAAAGGTGCTCAAATGAAGTGATATTGCAGTGAATTGGTCATGCTTCAATGAGATTGGTCAGCCTGATGACCTTAAGAAGTTGAGGGCCTTCTATGATGAATTGTCCTTAGTAGATTTGGCTATATATTTCTCCGCTCAGAAGACTTACGAGGTAACAGTGTCGTTATTTTTGTTGAATTTCTTAGTTGAGCAAAACTAAGTTATGTTTGGTGAGCTATGTTAACTATTCTTTATTGTAGGCACTAGTGATGGTCACCGAGGCCTTTCGGCTATTGAGGGAGAGTCGTAGGGTGGTACGTCATATTTTATTGTCGCTTTTCCTTTTCTATATTTCCTCTTTTTTTTTTACACGTCTTAGTTACGCAGGGAGCTGCTGAGCTTAAGGCACAAAAGGCGAGCTTGGAGAAGCAACTTGCCAAAGTGAAGCAAAGTGAGGTACAATTGAAGAGCGACTTAATTGCTCTAACCGATGAGAGTGATAAGCTACGTGCTAAGATAAAGGATAAGATCATACAAGCGTGGGCTGACATAGGCGATTCGAGGAGGAGACAAGCATCCATAGAGACAGCAGTGAGTGATTTTGAAGACAAATAGAAAAATGTGAAGGAAGAGTGAGAAAAGCTTTCTTGCCTGGTGAATGAGATGGAGACCACCATGAGGAGGCAAAGATGGGAACTTGAGGTTGTTGCTCAAGAAAAGGAGAAGCTATTGGAGAGCTTGTACTCGCTAAAGGGAGGTTACGAGAAGTTGAATGTAAGGCTGTCTTGTTTTTTAGTCACGTCATTCATTGTTGTTGTAACGACTTTTGGCTGATTATCGCTATTTTTGTAGGGTCGCATCGTAGATCTTCAAAGTGGTCAACTCATTCCTGAGGCGACCAAGAAATGGGTGATTCATAAGCTGTTTAAGAGCTGGGAGTGAAAGGATAAGCAAGTCAAACTTATCCAAGACACCACAAAGTTGATAAAGAGTAACCTGTTGGAGAAATATCCGTACCTGGATGTTAGCACCTTAGCGGCTCACTTAGGGGAAGTCCCAAGAAAGGCTTTGGCGATGAGAGTGATGGTGAGGGGTGATAGTGAAGGTGATGGCGAGTGGTGTGGAGAGGTTATTGCTGAAAGCGCTGTCGAGGCTACTGCAAAGGACGCTGCTGAGTTTGTTAAGGGATTCAAGGTCATTGGTTGCCAAGGAAATGACAATCCTAAAGCACAAGAAAGTCAGGTGAGGGTGCCGTGATGATGTAGGAACCCAACCAAGAGGTCTTGTTGCCAGCGACCTCTAACAACGGTGGTGCTACAAGCCCTTCCAAGATGCAGATTCAAGCTGGTCCAGTTAAGGGCCAAGTGGTGCTAGCGGTGTTCCCCAGCTCGTCACAAGCGATGAGATCTTTGGGGCTTATGGCAAGTAAAATAGGTGTTTAGGGCCTTTTCTTGTTGTACTGCAGGTTGGGAAATTCTTTTTTCTTTTTTGAGTGTTAATGTAATCTGGAATGATGTATTCCTCGCTTATCGATGAAATTTGTTTCTTTTCGAACTGATCTTTGTCCAATAATTAGAGTTTCCCTGTTCTAACCTGTTGTTTTTTATTGATCTTCCCAACCTTGCTTTCTATTGGGTTGCATCGCCTAGGCTTTGTCGCATTTTCCTAAGACTAATCGTAGGCTACAGGTACGGCCTTCCTAAGTGGATGATGATGTTCTGCTAAGGGGGTTGCATGTGTCAAAAAAACTTTCCATTCTAATGATCATGGATTCCCTATGCATGATCGGACCATTGGGGCGGTTTGTGCTTGAGATCCTCGAGGTTTGGTGACATTGAATGTCATGGCCATGAGAGCTTTGTAGCTCTGTAGATACAATTTGTGTGTGAATTTTCTTCTCCCAAACAGCTTTCTTTCTTGTTTTTATTGCCATTATCAAGCTCATACCAATTATACTTGTAAGAAAATTGTGAGGAGTCATGGGAGTCATCTCTATCATATTTCGTTGGCTTGCTTCCTTTTCTTCAAATGTTTTTGCATTAATTATCATTATACTTTTTTATTTGTACATGACTTGACCCACATAAAGTATTTATAATCAAAATATCTATTATTTCCTTGTTTAATAGGATAGATATTTAAAAGAAAATCGTGCCATATGTGAAGTTGAAAAAATTTTATACTTTATATAGATTATTTTATTAAACAAGTACACAAGTAATCCAGCAACATTGTAAACCCTTTATGAATCGGTCATTAATTGGTAGAGTTAACTTTAGGAACACTTCAACCAATTAAATGTTGTTATGGTTTGGTTCGGGTCTAAAATCAAACCCGAATCGCAGGTTCCCAATTCTGAAAATGATAGAATTAGAATCAGACCCATGAGAGCCGGTCCAGTTCTTGGTTTTTAGGAATCGTTGATTCTAACAATTCGCTTTTGATTCCAGAGGAACCAGGAATTGTGAAGTAAAAAAAAAAATCAATTAAATAATTTACTTAATTTAAGTAAGAAAATAATTGCGAAATAAACTTTTAACTTAAAATAATATTGAGCCCAACAATAATTATTTATAGCCATTAGTCAAAAGAAATTCTATAGTTATGCATTTATTTATATACAATCATTTACATTTTTTTAGTCGTCGTGATAGCAATATTGCACTATAAAATATTTAAGATACAAATAAATCCCTATAGCACAAAAATAAGTCACATATTGTTAAGAAAGAAAAGTCCACTTTGGTTATAAGTCTACATAAATTCAATAATACATTATTTTCAATATATTTATTACTTGTGTTGTTAATAACATCACATAAAATATCGTGAATAGAAAATAATTTTTTTTACTGTTCATGTGAAAATAGTTTTAATTATTTCTTTAATTGCAATTTTTTATAATTTTCTTTTCTTTTTTTTTACTTTTTTGGTGTAAAGCCACATAAACTACGGGGTTAGGTAGTTTTGAGGGTGGAAGTTATGGCAAGTCCTTTACCTGTTCAAACTTGCTATCCTTGAGCCAATTCTTAGTTTAGGAACCGTCGATGATGGTTCAGGTCAATTCCTGGTTCAAAACCAACCCATGATGACGTGTACAACCAATCTTTCTTGTTACAGATAGATTTGAAAGAAAGGTAATGCGATTATTCTTTAGGAACGTCATTTACATTGTTCAAATTATTATTTTGATTTTGGGTATTTTTTAATGGTACATATCAAATTTGAAATTCAAGTAAAATTTATAAAAGTTACTGTCAATTGAAGTTGCCAAAGATAGAATGAGAAAATAGAAAAAAGCACTTAATTGTAATTTTATGTGTAATACATTTTAAATAATACGGCATATAAGATGTATAAATTCTAAGGTACTTTTACAAATATATTTCGTACATTATATACTAACATCTAATATATATCTATATAGCATTTAGTATATAAAATGTAAAACAATTTTAAGTGTAGTACTAACAGTCCATTCAATTGAGGGGGAATATTTACTTTCTCCTTATTCTACATAAAGTTGTTATTGCAGTGTTTACATGATAGGAATGTCAATTTATAATGAATTGTTATTACGCAAAATAATGAATAAAAATTCATATCCCTATATATATGAATTATCATTTAATAATTTAATTTGAATATTTATCGTAAATATCTCTATCTTGAAAATATCATCTATGCAAATATTATTTCCCCACAATTTACTCTTATTTCAATAATTACTTGTTTATTTTTATTATACCAATTCAACATTGTAATAGTCATCATACCTCTATTATATTCCTATTCAATTGGAATTCAATTTTTCCCCTTATTTTATGTGGCAAAGTGAACGAAGCATAAATGAAAAATGTATATAATGTTTAAAAAACATATTTATATTAGCACATAGTATCATGTGGTGTTGATAAATAAACCATAAGTATCATATTTGTTGCATAATTAATCGAGTGTATGATATAAATTACTTATAAAGTCACTAAATATACTAGGACAATGCATTTGGTGAGACAAAGGAATTTGATTTTGCTAAGTTTGATAAATATAGGAATAATATGTTATTTAGGATTATATGAACCTCAAGCATTTAAATTTCTCCTTCCTGTTACTTTACTCTCATTAAATTTAAATTTATAAATTGTTCATCATAATGGTTTAGGTTAGACATATTTTAAAACAGGTTAGTTCAACTGGCTCCTGAAAGCAGTAACAACATAAATACCCATGCAATTATAGTAAGAGAATAAGAGATAAGAAAATAGACTTAAAAAATAGTGTATACAAAGAAAATGGATGAAGTGGCTGCACAAATATATGAACCAATGATAAATGTGGACACATTGTTAGCCAACATGGACATACGAACCTACAACATGGCCACATTGACCACGTTATGACCATATTGAGGCCAAAGTGTCCATGCCTTTACACAACATGCCCATGTCAAGATTTTTTTTTTTTTAATTTGAAAATCCAACATGATAATGTTCTCAATATCATATCCATGTTGAGTTCAATGTGATCGTGTTATTAATCAATATGCACATGCTAGAAATATTTTATTTAAAAAAATGTAACATGGTTAGTCATGGGTCGAAAGGAAATTACCTATGTACAAAAAAGCAGCAACATGCCTATGTTGTGCTTCAACCTAGGCATTTTTTTTCTTCCCATGTTTAATTCAAGGGCAAAAGAAATCAAAAAGTAAAGTGGCTAGCCTACATTCAACTACCAACGTTCAAATTTTTTTAATGTCCACTATTCATAAACATTTGACTATTGGCCCTCATAGTGCCTACATTATTGTCTAATGTGCGCATGTTGCTGCCCAATGGTCAAATTTTTTTAACCATTAACTAACAATGTAGCCACATTATAGCACAATATGGGCACATTACGGCTAACGGCCAAAAATACCCTCATCTATATAAAGGCATAACTAATGTGCCCACTTTCACTCCACTATTCGAGTCTTTCAACACATTCTAGCATCATAATACACTTGATTTACTTATAAAACACCCACATAAACACATTCGCCTTTTATAAAAAGGTAAATTACATTGGAAGGTATCAACATTTGAGGATAAATTCATTTAAGGTATCAACCTTTTAAGTAGTTAAAAAGAGGAATCAACGTTTTGCAAAGTGAATCAAATGGGGTATTAAGGTTTTGTAATGTTCATTTAATGTATCAATGCTTGAATTAATTTTCAATTAAATTTCCTTAGTTTTAGTTTATGGTCAAATATAAATACCTTATTTAACTTACTTTGCAAAACGTTAATACTTTAAATGAATTTATTTCCAAAGGTTGATTTTTATTTTTAACCACTTAAAACATTAATATCTTAAATGAATTTACCCTCAAACATTGATACTTTTCTATATAATTTATCATTTTATAGAAATATGGAACATGAAGGAAGTTCCCATCACCTAGCAAAAATCAAGCTCAGCGTACTTAGGATCATCATCATGCTCCTACACCATCCCCACCTACTCCTCTACACTCCCATTTTATGAACACTTTCCCCTTAATGCTTTGAGGACATGGTTCAAAACTAAATTTCGTACTCGTTCCATTCTTTTGGGGAAGGAGTACAATTTTCAATCTTTAGATACAATATATATGATTTTACCAATGCTCTTTTCTGCTCCGGCTTACTCCCTTTAGTATAGCTTTCAGACAAGTCATATATTGATCTTGTTCAAATTTTTTATTCTAATGTTGCAACCAACTAGATGAAGATGTCATAGTTCCATGGTGAAATACCAAACAAAAATCAAGTGCCATCAGAATATACATGTTTGATGATGTAATCCATGTCATGCAAGAATACATTAACAACGTGTTCAGATTACTCGGTAGCAAGAGGATACAAAGAAGTTAAGATATATTATGACTTTTCATCGAGTGTTTCGGCAATTAGTGTGTCTAGGAAGGAGTCGATTGGCAAACTTGAAGCATATAAAACAACCCAACCTCACTATAGTTAGCATTAGTAAGATGTTTCACCATATGATCACATGCAATAAATGTCTCTAGAAAAATATCAATCACATTTTTTAAGAAGCCATCTTTCTTATAGATACATTATTGCATCGCTCACCTATCAATGTTGGTTATTTAGTTGTATAGTGTTTAAACCATTCACTTAAAAGAAAGGATGTTTATTTTGCCTATGGGTAACTCGTCACAATTATTATGAAGTCATATAATTTTGACCTATCCAGCAATACAATAGCAAAATCAAGGGGCATTCAGCTATGCGGACATCAAGAGGAAGTTAATATTTAAGTTTGATCTGCAAACTAATCAAAATGATAAAGGTAACGATCATCCACCACACCCGGAATTGTATGCAGAAGGGGAGGACAAGGATAAGAAAGAGCTGAATGTCGAACAATTTTTGCTTACAAAAGCACCCGATGGAAGGACATAGCCAACCACAAAAAAAAAAAAAAAAATGAACCTAGTCCCTTTAACAAGAAAAAGATATTAAGGTACTTATAATAAATCCTTAACTCACAACAGAAACAAAAGAATATGCTCATACATATTCGAGACCACCATAACTCTCTTTATTTTCAGGTGGAGCGAATTTTCAAAGATCGACAAGAGTACTTTTGTTGAATAGGCTACCAGCGAATTACCTACCATCCCACTAGTGTAATTGCATATTGTCAAGCAATATAATATATTTACATTTACTTTCCTCGTTATTATTTATTTTATTGCTTAATATTTATTTACCAACAAATTTAAATGCTACTTACAACTAAAGTATTATTTTATAATTATGTACATTAATTAATAAAAAATAAAATTAAAAAGAGTACTACCATGGAAATTTTGAACAATTAAAAATTTAATTTCACATTAAACTTGTTATATACCAATAATATCTTTTAACATGAAAATTGCAACTTGCAAACAAAGCTTTACATATTGTTTATTTATTTATTTTTTCCATGTATAGTATCTACAACTAGCTAATTTAATTGTAAATCTTACCAATACATTGAATTGGTCATCAATTTGCATTTCTCTTTAGCAATATGCAAAACACCACCGATATTATCAATTTCATGAATTTTTTTTTAATTAGACCCAATAACAATAATTTATACCATCAATAAAACATGCAAAATGGAAAATACAAAAAAATTGTATATACTATGAACAACCCAACCCATTTAAAGGCAAGTAGAGGCACTTAGCATAGCATGTGAATGTATGAGTTCAGCATGGCACTACCTGTTAGAAAAAAAAGAAGAAGAAGAAGAAGAAGCACGCGAGTATGAATGAGTCAGGCATGCGAAAGCACATGTGACACACAAAATTAATATGTAAGTGGCATAATAACATTGACTTATCATGTGTAACTACAACCAAACTCATGTAGAGGCAAGCCAGCAAGTAGGTCACTAAGATAGATGAGCTAAACAAATTAAATCCCTAAATCTTAGGATTTCTATAGGGGAGACTGTTAAACAAATCTTAGAGAGAGAGAATTCATATACTATACATCTCAAACTTCTACAATAAGCCATAGATCAAATCCTCTTGGTCTGGATATGGAAAAGTTAATTTTCTCCCATAGAGGTGTAAGTGAATCAAGGCGATTCACAAAATATTCTAGTTCGATTCGAGAATAGTTAATTTAAGCTTGAGCTTGAGCTACACAAGTAATTTATCAAGTCGAGCTCCAACTTCATATACTTAAGTCAATTAGCTCACGAGGCTAACTTAGCTCGAATCTAGTATAAATGGTAACCAAATTCGAATTAAGTTTGGGTATCTATATTACTTTAATTAAAATTAAAAATTATTTTTTAATAAATTAAGCTTAATCAAATTTAATTGAATCAAACCCGAGTTTATGTAATATTTACTTCAAGTCAAATTCTAAGTAAATTTTTAACTTGGTTTTAGAATTTTAATTCGAGTTTAAGCTTGGCAATATACCATCTCAACTCGACTTATTTACGGTCATACTCTTCCATCCACTCTTGAATAGTTGGTATTATATTCCCTATATTTTGGAACTCGAGCGTTGAAGTGTCTACACAGAAGCATCCCTTTTGAAAACTTAACTCATATTTGTCACATATGCACACCAAAACAACACCTACATTAAAGAAGGGCCTATTAAATATCGACTAGAATCGGTTAACAAGAATTACACAAACGAACTTTTATATTTTAAAGTGCTATCTTTCTAGGTTGAAAAGTGAGTTTGTGAAAGGTAAAAAGAAAAATCGAAAATATTGTTTTAGCATTCTTATAAAAAATGATAAAACAAAACACAGTAAAATAAAGAGGAAAAGGGTCTATTAGTTTGAGCAAACAACAACTTAACTCTAACTTCCCACCGTTTTATTACAATTACCACAAAAAATGAAAGAAGTATTTCCTTCATTTTTTTTTTTTTCACTTGTTTCCTTCTCTCTTTACCATGGCTGCCTTTTTTAATTTCCTTCTCGACCGGACCATGAATCCAATAAATTACCGGCCCATCTATTCTTATTTGCAAAGATCTGTTTGTTTTCCTCTATGATCCATTAACACCTGGGCCTTTCATTCCTTTCAAGGCCGACGGCCTGCATCCCATTTTTACTGATTAGTAAAAGGAAAACGAAAAAAGGCTCCTTTTTCTTTTTAATCAAACTAAACATTGGGCCTTGTTCTTCTTTTGGGTCGAGTTCCTTTTCCTAGCAAACTCAGATGGTACAAATGTTCGAAAATCACCAAATAAATTACATGATTTTTTCGGCCAAAAAAAAATTACATGATTTTTTATTTTTCCTTTCTTTTTGGCTTTAAAAGATATTACCATATTTGAAACCGGAAAAAGTCTTTTGCCTCATTTGTTTAGCCTTTTTTGGTTAAGGTTTTGTTTGGGATTCAGCCTTACAAACTAAAATCTCCCTATATTATTTTTCCATTATAAATACTAACAGTTCACCTGTGATTCTTGTATAAAATTTTAAATAATATTAAATATATTTAAAATATTAATTATAAAATAATTATGAGGTTAAAGAGAAGGAAGAGAGAGGGTAACTATAAGTGTAAGATCTTTTTAGGAGAGAATGGAGTGTAATAAGGTAATTGTAAATTATCATTCTTTAGTATTCATTTTTTTGTCACAATGAAGGAAAATAGTAATAGATAGGGAGTTCATCTAGTCAATCATCTAATCGTTAAAATAAATATAATAATTGAAATATTAATTATTTTAGTGGTTCGATCATAATTGGATATGGTGTAAATTGTAAACCATTTAATAATGATGGGACTGATTCCATCAAAATTAACGAGGGACCATAGAATTTTCCTTATAAATAATAGATAGATAACAATTGCATGTTCATTCCCTTTTAAACTCCATATCCCTCTAAATATGTCTAATACATAAAATTTAAACGATCAACTTCACTTTTTATTCATTCACGAGTAGTTTTCTACTATTTCTACAGTTAAAAAAAAAGTTAATCCATGTTATCCCATTCTTAATATGTTTCATCAATTTTAAAATATCAAAAGTCTGTTTTTCTTCGTTTTTTAATATGCTAACGCTATAATTTACTCATATCATATTTTTAAATTTTTAGTTTTTTCAAACACATGCATGAAAAGAAGAAAATCATAATATTTATATGTAGAGGATCATTTCAGTAATTTATCTTTTGATCTAATTTAATGCCATCGATTAGTATTTTGAACTGGTGACACAGCTTAAAAAGCTGAGTCCAATAAGAGATGTTGTAGAGAGATTTTGTTTAATAAGCTCAGAACAAGGATTGTTGGACTGATTTATTTTGCTTTCAGCCTTACTCAGTTTTCTCATTAATGCCATAGAATAGTCTTTTAGGCTGGTGATAGAGCTTCGAAAATCAAACCCAATAAGGGATGTTGTGGGAAAATTCGACTTGGTAGACTTGGAATAAAGATCATTAGACCGATTTATTCCACTATTGGCCTTATTCGGTTTTCTCATGCATGAAAAGTAGACTCTAAAAATATATTTCCAAGCTAATTTGGACTTCATTTGACTTAAATAGGGCTTATATGAAATAAGCCTTAAGTCTTTTTTTATATTAAAAATGAGCTATTTTAAAAAGAATAATGAGCTTCTCTTTATATTATAAAAGCCCTTAAACCAATTTCCAAACTCAACCCAACCCATTACCACAGAAAAAGAGACTTTAATAGCAGTCACCAGATCATTCATATGTCATCTACTGGCTTATATCAGCCTCTAAAATCCACAAATAAGAGACTCCTCTTCTTATAGGTCATCATTTTACATATTGCTAAGATTAAAAATAACATGAAAACTCTATTAAAATATCTTTAGAGAAAATCAAAGCATTTACTTTGTGAAGAACAAGCCAAGAACTATTAAATCTATTTGATTTGATCTTCTATCATTCTCACGCCTCTCTCTATAATATCTTACATGTGTTATCAGTTCAAGATTCCTCTTAGGTTGATTAACAGACGTATCACACGTGATCAACCAATTGTAACAAGCCCACAATACATTATATATACATATATATTTACTTTTATATAAAGAATCATAATTATGTAATAAGAATCCTCTATATCTTAACCAAAACTTGTTTCGTCCAATTTCTCTTTTAAAAATCCTGGACCCTGCGATATAAAATCCAACGGTCTTTAACTTTGAGATTAAAAATTTGCAAATTCAATTGCTTAATTTGTTTAAGCTCTCGTGATTCAAAGTAACGCCCTGATAATTTTTTTATACTAAAATATTTACATAATTTCACAGCTTACGATAACCATTGTATATATAAAAAAAAAAAAAAAAAAAAATGGTGATAGCGTTTTTTGTGACAAGGAGTAAAGAGGGAGAAGAAAGAAGGAGTAGACTAGCTTTGGGAATGATTGGTTATGGGAGGAGAAAGAGTAATCATTCAACAAGATAAATATTAAAAATAACTTACTTTAATTTTTTATTTTTTTGACAGGAATAAAGCGGATTTACTTAAGAATAATAGATGATATTTTATCAAAATAGATATATTTAACAATTAAATTTTAATGGATCATATTCAAAATTTGGGTTAAGTAGGAAAAAAGAAAGGAATAATGGATCAAATATCAAAAAATAACCAAATATTAAAAAATAATTTTACATTTTTTACTCTTGAACCATGTAAGGAGTACTTATATTATTGCATATATCCACACAAAAATATAGAGTTTATATTAATTGCATAAATATGAGGGATAATACTCTAGTCTTCTTAAACTAATTTTTTGTATACCTATAACGATTTCCATGTCTATATCTTGATTTCCATGCCTATATCTTTATCAATCATATGTCATGAAAAATGGAGAACAGTTGATGTGTTTCGAATTTTTATTTCTTTTCATGCAAGGATAAGAACTAGGCAATTTTGTCTAGTCATCAAGTGGTACCTTAGATTAAACACAAGATCATAAAAAGGTTTCATATGTGTGTGTGTGTACACTTCACATTATGTGGCATAAAAAATCACATGTTATAAATATAAGATATATTTTGTTATGAAAAATAGCACAAATATTGTATAAAATAAATATAATAGCACAAATATTGTATAAGATAAACATAATGCTTTCAAATTAAGATTATATACAAAGATAGAATAGAATAATAATATAACATATATTATATATGTGGAATTGCCATATTTTACAAATAATTTTGTTTCTTTAAACAGGTTTATATATTTGTGTGTGTGAGTGCCCGCGCGTCTTTTTTTTTAACATGCTTTAAAGCAGAAATCTGGCTGGTCATTGCAAACGTGCGCCATGGACCAGCACAATGATGATATGTCCTACACGATATGTCATAAATCTTTACGCCTTTTCCATTCATTTGGAGGAAACCCCGATTAATCCAAGAACCTCAGGGCTAAAAAGCTTTATACTGGTTCCAAAATTACACCATTTTATACCATGGGTCCATATCAAGAGACACATGATAGCAAATATGGCCCAATGTTCAAAATGAAAGCGGCTTTCCTTATGAATTTCAAACGCATAAAGAAAGTTAGGTTTGTAAAAATAAACCCTAAAAATTGATTCATCTTTTTATGGCTTTGATGAACCGATTTACAAAGCTGAATTTTATTTTTTTTTATTGGGTCGAAAGAAAGCTGAATTAATTAAGTGCCGAGCCTGGATTTTCCCACTATCTGGTTCATTTCTCCTAACCCGATTCACATCAAACCCGAACCCATTTAACATGAATCCTCGACTAGGGGTTAAAAGAAATTTTAATTTTTGAAAACTTTTTAGAGTCGCCATCCGATATAAATCGGGAAAAAATAAAAAGCTAGGATCAATGGGTCGGTTGATCCTAACTTAGCTACTAGTCTACGAAAATTTGATTTAAAAACCAAACTTTTTAAACCAGATATCATGGATTCGGGGGCTAACCTATTAAAATCAAATGGTTACCACTTCTGGAATTTTAAACTTATAATTTATCCTTTTCATACTCAAAAACTCAAATGAAACAAAACAAATATTTATAAGTCACATTTTTCTATTTTTTTTTTTAGAATATGAATATCAACAAAACATCTTATATTTACAAAATATTTATTCACAATATTATAAAAAAAACAAAAAATATTTTTTTGTTTTTTAATGTCGCCCTGTAGGTGCCTACGTACTCGCTAATCGAGATCAGACAAAATGTAGTTCTTTTAAAAAGAACTTTAATTTGTTGATCAATTTTATATTTTTGAACTTTTCTCACTTTAAGTTCATTAAATTTTAAATTTTTTATGAAAATCATTTTTTGATGATTCTATGATCTAATCAATTTATTTTTCATTTCATGAAAAATACAATTTTTCTAAGCCCAAAAATCATTTTTTTTTTTAAATTTTGGTTTTGGAAAAATCCAATTTTGTCATTTTTATTTATTTTTATTATTAATATTATTATTATTTTTTTTGAATAATCATTACATAAATTCACAACATATTCAAAATATTTTACAATACATTAAAATTATTTTTATGCATTAAATACGCATTTCTAAAAGCAATTTATGTATAAATACATATTAAAAATATTCAAAAATATAAAAAAAAAAATTTATATGAAAAATAATTATTTTGATTTTTCTGGATTTTTCTGAATTTTTCTGAATTTTTCTGAATTTTTTATGAATTTTTTACTTTTTTTACTATTTTTTACTATTTTCTGTAATTAATTATATAATAAAATATTAATAAAATAATGCGGATTGACCTGGGCCGTTGGATGAAGCGGACGCGATCTGGATCGTCTGATCTGAAGACCGATCCTAACCGTCTGATTTCGTTGACTCGATCTGGAGCGTTGATTTGCTTGATCAAATCTGGACCGTCTGATCTGGATGATTGAATCTGGGCCGCTGATCTGTTTAATCAAATCTGGACCGTCTGATCTGGATGATTGAATCTGGGCCGTCTGATCTAGGCTGACCGTTGACCGTTGACCGTTGACCAGTGGGCGGGTTGGACTTCGGATTTTCGGGTCGGATCCGACCCGATCGGGCGAAGAAGACGAAGTCGCGACTTTTCGAGGGGGATTCCGGCGGCTCTGGTGGTCGTCGGCGGCTGGGAGTTTGTCGGCCCGACGCCTGTGGGGAAGCCGAAGCTGGTGGCGATGGTGGATCGCGCCCAGATCCACCGTAAGCGGCAGTTCGTGGTGGTGGTTGCCGGCGGTGAGGGTTTTCAAATAAAAAAAAATTACAGAGATGGTTTTGATTAATTTGATCATATCCAAGCACACTAAAACAATCAAAACTTGTTTCTAACACTGATAAAACACTCAATTTGATCCAAATCTGATCAAATCATTTCGAATTTGAAAAATTCGAATCCTAAACTCTAAATTCGAAAATTTCGAATTGAACTTATTGTATGTGTGTTTCTTGCAATTGAGTTGTGCCTTTTGATCCTAGTACCCCCTATTTATAGGTTGCAAGCTCAATTTTACGTTTCGTATTGCTTCAGAAACGAATCGATTTTTGCCTCTTTACTTTCACGAATTTAATCCAATAATTCGTGTTTAATTTGTTTCAAACTAATGAATTGATGATTGATCTTTCATATTCTTCATCAAATCATTCAATGTGGGTAGATGAATCATCCAATTTTATCAATTCTTGTAAATCCTCATTTATGTGCAATTGAATGCTTCATAAATTGTATTTTTTTCAATTTTTCTAGCACGAATTTTGTGACTTTTGGGTTGTTTTTACACATGAATTGTGTATTGATCTTTCATATTCCATGTCTACTTTGCAATGGTATCATCAATTTCAACAATTAATGATGTTTTGTCAGTTAAAAATTGATGCAAAGTAAGGCAAAAAGTCACTTTGAGGAAGATGCAAAGGCAAAAAAAATGAGATGATAAAAAGGCAAAAAATTTGCCTTTGCTAGGGTTTGAACCTGGGTCATTGAGCTTAGGTGTGTGTTTGGGTCAATATATTTAACCAACAGGCCATTTGGCCTATGCCTTGATCACTTAGCCAACTTATTACTTAATTAAGGCTTTTGGAAAAATGAGTTTAATTAAACAAAAATGAAGATTTTGTTTAATTAACTTTATAAATTTAAGCCTTAATTAATTGGGCAAAAATTGGGTGTCTACATTAAGCTTCAGTTGATTCATGACTTTGATGAACGGATTTATACAACTGAATTAAGCTTCGATTGATTTACAAAACTAAAATCTATACATCGAGTTTAAATCATTAGAATGAGATAAAACTAGAAATGAATAATAATTCTTTTATTTTATAATTAGGAATATTTTTAGGAAAAAATTAAAGAGTACTTTTCACAAAGAATAGGAATTACTTCCATAGAGGATAAGAATAGAGATTATCTATTTCACATCACATTGGATAGACATTCATTATGATAAAAAAAATTACAAACTAAACATGAAGTAATTATTTCATGATAATAAAAATAAAATACCAATTCCTTCCTATTAAACAGATGCAAGTTTAAGGCAATGTTTAAAGTTCTAGTTTCTTCCATTAAACCTTTGGAATCTAATTTCCATTCAAAATTTAATGGCTCCTTTAGCAATGATAGGGTGGTATGTTAACCAAAATTACCTTATGGATAAAGTAACCATAAAAAATAGAGTAGAAACCTAATTCAATAGTAAAGGGAAAAAAAAAAGCCAGAGAAATTATCAATGTTATGTATTTTGCCGCATTATAAACCTTCTAGAAATTTTAAAATTAATGTAAATCAATCATATGAACAGTGATCTTTTATCATAATATATTAGTTTCAACTTCTTCTTTTTCTTTTCCTTTTCTTACTAGAAAAGATGAAATTTTATTCAATGGAATAAAATTATATTAATCAAATAAATAGATAAAAGAGATAATTGAATGATAAAGAGTTAAGGGTACAAAGATCCATCTAATTAAACTGGCATATCTCTTCAACCGTCAAAATATTACATACAGGAGATGCAATCTTTCTTAGAAGAAATAAACAATGTAAAATGGATAAAATAGTCCCACATAGGGGATGAAAGCAAAAGAAAAATAACAAATATATTAAATCCACTTATTTTAAAATACTACTAATAACAATGTTAATGGATTTTCCAATCTTCATCTGAATGAAATCTACAAAGAAGTGGATCTTGAGTGAATAAATGGTGAATCCAATAGCGATGATGGTTTGAATGATGAATAATGGTTCTAAGATTAAAAAATTGTTAAGCAAAGGGGCAAAAAAAAGAAAGAAAAAATCTTTCAAGGATGTATTCAAGTCCTTATCATCTAATATAACACTCAAATAACTCTTTCTTTGACTCACTAAATTTTATTTTACACTAATATACTACCACATCAGCATGCCATTATGGAATTTCAAAACATTATCTATCTTTCATAAATCTTTCAAATAGACATATGCATGGCTCCGAAATTGAACCGAACCAAAATTGGAACCATTTTTCTCGGTTCTGGTTCAGTTCTATGAAACCGCTAGTCCTTGATTTTAGTTTTGAAACCGCAAAACTGCTTTTTTTTTAATAAAAAAATAGATGAATTTTAGTTTTTAATCAAATAAATTTTAACTCAAAATAATTCATTATTGAGTCTATAAGTGTTAAATTATTTAACCAAAATTTTAAAAAAATTGTTTATAATGCACATTTATTTATATAAACGCAATCAATATCAATTGTAGTTAGTAGTATGAGATTGCAAAATACCCTAGAAGATAAAAATAAAATTATAATATAAAAAATTGTCACAATTTATTAAGGAAGTGAATTTTGTTTTTAGAAGAAGTTTATATAAACTAAATTATATATGATTTTAAGTTATATTTATTTGTATTGTTGATAATAACATATTAAATATTATAAATAGATAATAAATTTTATTATTAGTGTAAATATTAATTATTATATTTTAAATATAATATTGAAATTTTTTTCTCTAATTTTCTTTTTTGTTTTAATGGAACCGATTGAAACTGCTGGTTCTAGGCCGTAGAATCACTGAAAAACCAAAAAACCGGTGGTTCCTTAGCCGGTTCTAGAACAGGCTAACAGGTTTAGTTCTAATTTTGAATCCATCGGTGACGGTTTCGATTTAGAACCAAACTGTGCCTACGTCTACTTTCAACTAATTTAATTTTTCAAGAATGTTAAAGTATTGATGGAAATTACTTATGTTGCTCACTCACATGGTTAAATGTTTATAAATAATTCAAGGGTTTAGAAGGTCGAGTTACTCTTAGTAAGCAAATAACTTATTAGACCTTAAGGGATCAAATCCAACCAACCTAGCAGTAGGAGTGTTCACAGTTCGATTAACCAATCTTTAGCCTTTTTTTTAACCTAACTATAATAATCGGTTTTTTAATATCTCGATTCTAAACTGATCCATTATAAATGTTTAATCAATTTTTTTGGTTATTTTTTTCGATTTTCAGTTTTTAACCATTTAACATAGTAATTATACAAAATTTACAATTAACCACATTTTTTAATATGTCCATAAAAAAATAAGAACACATTTTTTATAATTATATTAAAAACTGTAAATTAAGTATATAAAATTCAAATTTTTTTTAATTTATAGGCAACAAAGACTAGAATGCAAGAGTTCTTTTCTTTGAGAAAAAATCCACCAACACAGACAAACCATTTTTTATTTTATCGATATTGATTACATATGGTAACTAATAAAGACAAAAAGCCATACTCGATGCAACCAATAGTACTCTTGGTTATAGATTTAACAAAATGACTAATTTGTAGTTTACAATTACAATATTAAGAAAATAAACCACAAATGACAGTGTAGTATTGTATAATAAGGGTTTAAAAAAAATAGAATACAGTTAAAAAAACACTAATAAAAAAATTATGATATTTTAATAACCAGCTATTTAAATTTTTAATAAAATAATTATATAAGTATATTATAAATTATATATATAAATACGGATGGTTAACCGAAATCGAAAACCGAAAAAAACTAAAAACTCCAATCCTAAACCAAAACCAATGAACCGGTTAACATTTTTTCTAGATTGGTTATCCGGTTTCGGCTCGATTATTCTAAACATTCGGTTTTTTTGTACACCCATACCTAGCAGGTTGATTCAAAGTACTAGCATATAACGTAAGGGTCTAACTTAAGGTGGTTGTGGCCAAAAATAAAAATAAAAACAAAACAAAAGAAATGAAAAAAAAAAAAACCAATATGGTGGTTAAATTATTTTTACAAAAAATCATTCTCTATTCACAATATTTAATGTGTTATCATTATTAATACAAAGAAAAAATTTATACCTTTAAAGAATGACTGATTTAGTTTATACGGATTTTTACTAAAAGAAAAATCTCATTATTAAATAATGTGGAATTACATTTTGTTTTTTCATATTATTTATAGCATCTTTTTTTTTTTTTAATACATAGTCCCACATTTCTAATAGTGTGCATGGAGAAGCGTAAGTTCAAATGAAAAAAAAAAAAATTACTCTTCATGGGAAAGGGGTACAAATAGATATTTACTTGAATCTTGTATAGGATTTACTCTATTGGATTGTAATCAAAGCATTAAAAGTTGGAATTGCCAAAAATCTACTTTAAATTTTAATATTATATAATTTGTACCTAAATATTAGAGTATGAGCATTACCTTATATTGTATCCATTTTATATCAAATTATGATTCACCCATACTAAAAGGTGTAGTTATATTTAAATTGAGAGTTTAGGAGGAAACTAGGACCGAGATAACAAAGTGCATAAAAGTACTGAACTTGTTGTAACATTTTTATAAAATAGTAAAACTCCATTAATTAACGAGTTTCTTCAATAGGGCTTTCAGAGAAATTCTTTGGTTATATTGCATAGTGGAGACTTATGTTCATGTCTCATAATTTAAAGCTGTTTATTAATCTTTAATATAAAATATGAAAAACGTCATCTTTGATATATAAATTTTAGATAATTTGCAATTAAGCTTTTATAATTTCTTATTGTCAATTTCAATGGTTAATTGAATATTTTTTATGCTAGGAATATTATTTTACTTAACTCCGTTTATTATTGTCTATTAAATTAGCATTTGCCACCAATTGTAGACTAATACATGCCCTATATAATTAATTTTAATTGTAAATCTCTCTCTCTCCCTCTCTCTCTAACCATAGATCCACCATTATTGATTTGTTGAGAGGTGTATTAATAAGTGATTTTTATTTTGTTTATCTTTTTTCCTTTTCCATTCTTTTCCTTGCCATCCCTTAGGTGGGATATTGGCATCTTCCTATGGTATTTGTTATACTTAAAGGTAGGGTGGATTTTGTTCCTATAGAAGATTTGTGCTGTTCTCATCTTGAGACAGTTTCATTTATGAAAGAATATGTCCGTCTATCCCATTGGTTTTATTCATCGAAGCTTCGTCTATAAATAAATGTATTTATATCGATTAATTCAATCGATTATATAGAATTCTTTTTAATAGTAACAATAAATAAATAACACAAGGATTTATTGGAGTGATTTAAACTAAAGCAATTTTGATAATTATATATTTATTTCATTCGAAAATTTGGTTCTTCAAATTTACTTTTTATAAATTACTTGAGATTGTTTGATTATTTTTCTTTGACTTGGGATATTTCAATATTGTTAATAACCTTTTAGGTTATTTGGTTGAATAATACTAATTACTATTGAGTTGGAATATTATACATCCCTATGCACATTATCTGTTAATACCAAGCTAAATATCATCAAGAATCGATTGTGTACCGGATTTGACCTAGAGAAGACGGGTATGGCCATTTTAACTCTCCTAATTTGCTTATCCCGACAGTTCAAGCAATTTTGAGCTATAAAAAAAAAAAAAAAAAGGAAAAGAATGAACAAGAAATTATAAGAAAAAAATAATGTAAATATAAAGCAAATATTTAAAATATTTTAGGTGAATAGTGAAAATTTATTTCTTATTCACGATATTTAATGCAATATTATTAACAATATAAGTAATAAATATACTTAAAATTATGTTATTGAGTTTATATATACTTCTAACCAAAATAAACTTACTCTTCTTTCTCAATATTATGGGACTTGTTTTTGTATTTGTGGGATTTCTTCTTATATTGAATATTTTGTAATTTGAAATTGCTACAACTATAACCGGAAGTGACCGTGCATAAATGAATGCATAACTCTAGATTTTTATTATAATAATATGCTCAAAACAACTATTCATTATACCTAATTTTATTTTAAGTTAAAAGTTTATTTTGCATTTTTCAACTTGAATTAAGTGTAATTATTTTTTCAAACCTTATATCTCCTGGTTCCTAAGGAATTGCAACTGCAACCAGACCATCGAAACAAGTGTTTCTTAAGAATCGGGAACAGAATCGATTCTCCTATCTCTTGTTTCGTTTCTGTTTAAGAACCAAGTCAGATCATGATGACATTTATATCTAGCATATAATTACATGATAAAAGAATGTATAGTTATAGGAATATCATAAATGTATAAATAAAAATGAATCACTAGAAATTAGTGCTATTAAAAAATGATTTTTTTTTATCTTTATTGTTTTGATTTTATGTAAAATCTTTTATTTTGGCCATTATGATAGAAAATGAGGATTCAAACTTAATACCTCTCACTTAAAAAACCAAATGTGATGTAACTGGATTACGAGATCATTAGCACAATAATAAGACAACTTTAATAAACTAAAATTAGTAGTTATCACTTTTCAATTAGTAGTTATCACTTTCCAAATGAAGAAACATGGAAAGAAAGTGGTTGGTTGTGGTTGTTGTTGTGTTTAAAATGTGAAATTCAAAGCTCAAATTCCACTTATCATTAATCGAGTTTTTCAAATTTATAGATATTTTCTAAATCAACAACTACAGTCTCACAGGGCAAGCGTACCCATCAAATGTAGTATAGTAAATGATTTAGGTCGATCCCAAGGGAATGATTGGCATCTAGTATACTCTTAATCCCATTAATTGTCTAGCCAAAGAAAGATTTTAGAATATCAAAAAGGAAAATAAATTAAACTAAGTTAGAAATATTCACAAGTGTTTACTGGGCAAAATGAGAAATAAGCCTGCACTTCAATGAAAAAGATAGCTCAGGGTTACCTCACCAATTTCCTATCGGAATGATTTCTTAAGGATAATAACTTCTTTAAAAGCTATTGAAATGGTGTGTTTATACCATCGGATTCTCTAAATTAGACTAAAGTTTCTCTCGAAGTCAATAGTTCTAAATGTAGCTAAAACTAGTAATATGAAGTTTCAATTAAATCCGCATAAATAATGGGAATCCATTGTTTTAAAAAGACAACTCAATGAATTTTCGAAACAAGTGACAGAATTTCTTCACCCATTCATCGGCAATAGGTAGTTAAGATCGCCTCCATTAGCAACCACTGATCTATTCCATTAAAATCAATCGTGGATCTAAAAAAATGCACCATTCCTTTAAAAACCACAAGTTTATTTCAAGTTACTAATTACAAATACTCAATCAAATTTACTTGAAAGTACATTTGAAATTAGACTAAATCAGGAATTGGATTCGTAATCCCTAAGCTGTAGGAGTTTATTTCTCCATTTATTTATCAAAATAAGCACAAATTAGAAGAAATAAAACAAGCTCAAAAGATGAATCAATTAATTGCTCAAAAATTCATAGAAATTACAAGCATTGGGTTAAATTGATTTTACCCAGAAAACAGAAAATATTTTTAAGTAAAAAGAAATTGAAATTCTTTTACCCAAAAATCCTTCAGAAATCTACTATACGTTAATACTGATTTACACTGTTGGTACATACTTTACAATGCATGCTTGCACGTTTATTTATAAACTATTAGGTACAGAAAGCATGGTCATCTTTATTTGACATGTCGCAAATTCGGTAGATCTTTTCTAATAGAATTTGTAACTTTTTACGTGTGTATATGATCTGTGAAAACACTCATCGAAGGTCACGTGCTTTATTGGTCGAGGCTTGTATTTCAGCAAAATCGGGCTCGACTTCAGGAAATTCCTAAGTAAATTTTGTGTTTTTTGTCCATTACTTTATCGATTGTGAAATTGAGAGAGTCGAGGGTCAAATTGTTGAGGCTCAAGAAAATCTTGTTGAGGAATTGGTCTAGCAACATAATTGTCGAGGTTTGAGTTTTGAGGCTCGACAATGTATTTTCTTCATAATGATGCTTGATTACTTCAACTGAAGTCGAAGGTCATGTCAAGGGCTTACATTTAAGGCTCGATAGACCAATTTCTATTGTCTTCTTTCTTTGTTTTTTACCTCAACTATGTCTTTTCAAGGCTTGACTTCTGCATTTTTTACTTTAATTGTTGTTTTTGCTTCAAATATGCATAAAAACACTTGTTTACTCCTTAATCGATTTTAAGAGCTTTAAAACAACATTATTTATCAAAAGCATGATTTTTTGCAGGATTTTATCATACATTCTTAGCAAATTAAGCTCAAAATCCTATGGAAAATATAGAATAAAAATAACTTATCAAATTCCCTTACACTTAAGCCTTTACTTGTCCTCAAGCAAATAAATTTAAAGATCACAAGGCTTATTTTAAGAAAACAAATTAGGAATAGTTTGTTTGACTTGAATATCTTAAGCACAAATCATCTCAGTATTGAAAAATTAATTGTCTTTACTAACTGAAATAGATTTACTTTTGCACAAATTAATCGGCTTATCTAAGTAAATCAGCTTTTACTCTCATTATTTAATAAATAATTTAAGAAAAAATTATTCAAAAAATTAATCAGAGTAAGAAAAAACTCAGTCATCTTTTATCCTTTATACATAAAAGTATGTAATCTATTAATCATTTCTCTAAGCAGAGTAATCTATAGTGAATGCATATTCATCATATCATCCCCTGAATTTTTTTCTTTATTCGTGCTCTTTATTTCTTAATCTTATTTATCATTTATAGCTTCAGAGAGACAGGGTGTTGTCTACATCTTTTCTTTACCTCTAGACAGGGTTTTACCTGTATCTTTTCACCTTTTTTTTTTTGTGGCTTTTGAAATTGAAAGAGAGGACAAAAAGTTGCTTTTCCGAGGGACCAACCCAAGCCCATTCCAATTTTAAGCAAAATTTTCATTTTTAATTTTCTTATTTTGTTTTTAGTTAATATGCACAAGGAAAAATCATCGAGTTATGATTATCATTTAGTCATTCACCACAAATTAAAACGGCTCTCAAAATGACTAATTTGGGAAACATTCTAATCATTTAAGCTTTATAAGATAATTTGAGTAGCCTTACTAAGGGCCTTGAGTTAATTCTAGCTCTAAAATTGTAAACTAAATAATGAGTAAAACTACTTCACATGGATACCATCAGTTGATTTAAACAAAGTAAAAATTGTTCAGCTTGAAGAATATTTCATAAATCATTGAACTTAGTAACTTTTTCGAATTTTTTTTAGTCAAATTTTAACCATTTCATTGAGTTTTTATGAATTAGTGTGGGAAACTTGATCTATATCAATACATACTCTATTCATGCAAATTATTAAGTTATTAAACCCATTTATCTTATTTAACCCTCCCCCACACTTAAGTCAAATATTGTTTGGATTGTTTATCAATTATCATATACACTTATAGAGGATTCCAATTCCATCAAAGCATAATTAAAAAGAACATGAGAGGTTAAGAAAACTTCTCTCTTGTATAACCTCGAGGGTCAACTTGGGTTGTCGAGACCTGTTAAGTCTGTGATTCACAAAGAACTTGGAAACAACACATGTTATTATCGACGCTCAATCAGGGCCTCGATGGAGTTACAGACAATAATTTAAGCATAAAGAAACAGAAAATAAACAGAAAGAATAAACAAGAATCTAAAAATAAATCAGCATTTTATTGAATTAATAGCAAATAATTAAGAATGCTTGTACAAAAAAAAATTACAATAATATAAAAGAATCAAAATAATTCCTAAATCTAGAACATTAAAGGACTTCTAATGGTTCATTCCCAGCCAATATCTGAAACTTCTACTGAATTCATTCACTATTCCTCTTCTTGGCCTGGGAAAGTCCTCATAGGGGTCTCTACCTCTTCCTCTTCTTCCTTGTCTTCCATCCCTATTATTATTTCTGCATCTACTTGGTTGATTAGTTTACCTCTATTTCTGTCAACAAACCTTCCTCTGCCCCTTTCATTAACCTTGCCTCTACCTCTATTAGCTTGACTTCTAGGGGCTTCACTGGTAGGTTCTAGTGGAGAACTTAATTCTTTATTTTTCTATGCTGCCCTTTCTTCTCTATCTAGTTCTTCCTACAGTCTTTATGTTAAGGCAGCATCACTTTCCAACCGAGCCAATCTTTCTTGCTTAGCTTCCTCTTCTCTCCTCCTTTCTTCTTCATAATCACTGTAGAGGATGCTGTCATCATAGAGATCATCTTCAGCCATTTCTTTAATTCCTCGAAGGGCTTCAATAATTTCTAGCTAAGATGATTCAATCACTGGTTGTTGTGGAGTTTGAAGTCGGGCTTCTGCTTTCTTCTTCTTTTCAGCCTTGATGGCTTCTGTTAACCTTCCAACTTCAATCCCAGTAATATATGATTTTAGTCGATAAAATCTTCTTGTTTGCTCCTTAACTCTTATGGGATTCATCAAACCTCTTGTTAGCTTATTCTCTTATCTTCTTCTTCCTCTCCTCCCATGTGGCTACTAACAATTGATTTATTGTGAAGGAGTCCTCCTCATCTTAAGGAGCATCTATAGGAAACTACTGCTGCTGTTATGGTAGAGAACCATGAGTCACAAGGGTTTCTAATTGAAAATTCCCCTCTTCATGGTCAGTGGTTGCTTCTATTTGGAGGCGTGGAGGGTAAAAATTTTCATGTTGATCCCATATTGGAGTATGTTCCTCAGGGATTCCTTGGGACCATCTTTCATTCTCCAATTGTCTTTGGGCCTCTCTTCCTCTATACCCATTTTGCCATTGCTTCAAAGCACGAATCCTGTCTTGGCATACTTTATCTACCTCTTCTTGCAGCAGCCATCCTTTCTTCCAAATCCAAAATTGGACACCTGGGAGGTGCTTGTTGAAGAGGTGCAGCGTTAGAAACAACTAGAGCATCTACTAAAACTGGCTCTATGATTGTTTCTTGTGGGGTTGCTACAACCTCTATTATTTCTGTTCTTAATATGGTGGCTTGACTGGATTCTTTATTAACAAGTCTATCCTCTACTACCATCCTTTCTTCTAAACCAGCCTCTTGTGTAACCTTTTGTACTAAATCACTCAACATATTTAGGTTGTATTCACTATTGGAGTGTTCTTCTTGATGAACAGTTGGAGCATCTACTAAAACTGGCTCCACTATTATCTCTGATATAGCTGGTGGAGTTGGAACTTCATCCAACTCTGAGGCTATTGCAAGGATCATTCTCCTTCTCTTTATTATTGGTTGTTGTGTTCTCTTATTCCTTTTTATTGCATATACAACAGGAGCTGGTTGCACAGTCTCCATTAATGGTGGCTGGAGTGAAAGAATGGGTTAGGGTTGAACAATGGCTTCATTGTCCTCGTAAATGTTCTAAGCAGGTGACTCGGCCAATTGTTGGACTGGTCCTGTGTTTGGGATGCGTGTTTAGGGTGATGTAAGGTTCTATATTTACAAGGGGTGAGTGTATTGTGGTTTAAAGGTTTTTTGTTTGTGTAGGTTCAATGTATGGTATGGGTAAGATATGTGTATATGGTGATGGTGATCCGCTATCATTGTCATCATCACTGTCATCAGGATGTGACTCTACCAAGTTATAGTGTGGAGGTGGTGATTTGGATGTTGTGGGTTGTGGAAGTAGTCTTGAGACTACATCTAAAATGTTGGACATCATGCTTATAAGATTGTCCATACCGTCTTTTGTACTCTTTTCTAATTCAGCAAGCTTCCCTTTCATTTTAATAACTTCATTCTCCAATCTATGAAAGCTTCCTGAAGAGGGTTGAGTGGCTTCTGATGTAGAAGCCTTAGGTTGTGGTGGAGGAAGTTCTTCTTGTGGAGAGGGAATATGCGACTCAAAGATCTGGTGTTCAACTGTTGCAGCTGTTTCTTGAAAGGGCTAGGGCTCAACTAGTGGGTCAGGGTTCATCCTATGTTCCATTGTTGTTCCCACTTGTGCTAATCTCTATTCTCTGAAAGCTTTCTTTTGGTGCTCCTTATTCTTAAATTCCTCAGGATTCTCGTGGTCAAGCTACCAAGGAATATCCCTTTACAGTTCAGTGTGGCTTGATACGTGAGCCTACAGGCTACCAATAATCCTACATTTATCCTTACCCCCATCACTATGCCGATAATTGGGTGCAGCTCTACTTCAGAGACTGTTGACCCTCCCTCTAACTTAGAAAATATGCTCTTTATCAGCATGTAGTGCAGCATCTGCACACTTTTATTCCTAAATTTGGACCATATGGTCCTTGAAGGAGCAAACCTTCCTTCAATCTACTCTTCTAAAAACCTCCTGAAATCTTCTTCGGGTATTTCAAGGGGAAGTTCCTAGAATTCTGGTTCTTCCAAATATCCTTCGTCCTTATACAACCCCATAGCCTAAATAAATGTCCTCATTGGGACCTCCCTATACTCTCCAAAAGCATAGAACGTTACTAATCTACTTAAACTGGGCACTTCCCCTTCCATCTTCAAACTATCCATAAAGGCCAGAGTAGTCCCAGCTAGGGATGTAAACGGGCGGGTTTTTATAGGATACCCGACCCGCCCAACAAGATAAATACCCTATAGGGTTTGGGATGGATTCTGGGATCAATAATAAAACCCTATAGGGTTTTGGGATGAGTTTTGAGACAAGCATAAAACCCGTTGGGAAATCTGAACCCGTTTAAATATATTATATATATATATATTATGTTTAGCCTCAATTGCTGAAATTAACCAGTTGTGCTCCATTAATTGTAAAGCTATTTTTTCTTTTTTATTAAATCATTTAGAAAAAGTAAAAAACCCTATGACAGTAGACTAATACTCTATGATCTCCACTTTCAGTTTTGGTCTTGGCTCACTCTCGTCAAATTCAAGTATCTCACTCCCGTTGTCGCATTGTTTCATTCAATGATTTTCTTCTCATAAAAATGATTGGGATTTTATAAAGACGATTGCATGAGTAATGATAAGAGTTTTTTTCTTGGCCTATAAAGTGTGAATGGATTGGAAATAGAAAAGATGAAAAAAATCATTTATAATGACGTTTTTAAAAATTGTATTATGTAATGATTTTAATTTTATATCGGGTTCGGGTTCAAGTATTCTATAGGTTTTGTCTAGTGGGTTTTGGGTTTATGGACAAAAACCCTATAGGGTTTGGGACGGGTTTTGGGAATCCTATTGAGTATCGGGTTCGGGACAGGGGTTCGAGTTTTAGTATACCCATCCCAAACCTGTCTCGGTTGCATTCCTAATCCCAACATACACATTCTCCTTGATTTGAAAGACTTCCTCCATACAGTATCTTCAAAATATATTCGGAAGTCTTCCTCCATGAATAAACTTCTCAACAACCCCCAGAATACTACAACATTTTCTACAATTTTTTTTTTGGGATAAAACTAAATTAAATCTATCCTTATCAGCAGCATACATGTTTTCAAGAGCAAGTGTACTTACTTAGAGTTGCGTGGGTTGTCTTTTTGGTGCCATTTTTATGTAAAAAGAGATAACAAACTTTAGATCCTATTTATTTATAACTAAAAGACACATTATTATTTCACTAACAGTTTGAGTAATCAGAGACAAACTAGGGTTTCTACAGAACTTAATGAGTCTGAGAGTAAAATGAAAATTGTAACTATTTATTCTAAGTTTAAAGAATGACATTACTTAACAAACTATTCAAAAACAACAGTTTATCATTTGTATCAAGTTCATACATAAAGTTTCAAAAACCCTAAAAAGAAAAACATGCTATATAACAGTAAAAATTACAAAAGAAAAAAAATAAAAAGATTACCTGATATGGTTATGGCTTTGAAATGTTGGAAGGTTTTTGGGATTTGTTTGTAGTGAAAATTTTGGAAATGCAAGTGAGAGATTTTTTCTTCTTTTGTTTTTCGAGTGAAAGAACGATGTTTGTGTCGAGTGTAAAATGAATAATCTTTTTATTTTCAAAACTTTCTAAGAACCAAACAGAAAACGACAAAACTTGTTATTTTATTCATTTAAGACTAAATAAATATAGAATAAATGACACTCAATTTAAAAACAAAGTCGCGGCTTATTTGAAAAGAATTAAAGAATACGAGGTAAGATTTCTATTATTTTATTCACAAAAAGAATTTAACATTGTCGAGGGTCTTATGCGAGGGCTCGACAATAGGGCTCAACTTTTATTCACCTCAAAATTATTGAGGATGAAACTTGTTTTTGCACAAAATTTTCACAAACTACTGGATAACCACATTCATCATCTATTCCATTCAATGATATAACGAAATCAATCCATTGCATTCATCGTAAAATTTTTTTTTACATAAATTCTATCTTAGGACCACTTTCGTCCTATCAATCCTTTAAACAACCAATTTGTTCTATCAAAACAAACAAACCAGAAAGATGTAAGATAATCACCCTAAAAATCAATCATTCTTGCTTTGATCACATAGGTTCAGTATTCGAAGGTAGTGATTCTGAATGTCTCTCTGAAAGAATTTTGGAGATTTGGCCAAGCTGGTTCTCTAGGTTATGAATGGCAGCAGTATGATTTCTCAAGGTGGCATCTATCCCATGCTGTCTATTCTCAAAAGCTTTAATGACCTGGGAAACTAAATCTTCAAGAGATCTGTTGTTTTCTTGATAAGCTCTTGACCCTTTGTTGGTGGTTTCTAAAAATTGGGTGGGTTCAATTGATTTTGAAAATTATTGTTACTCCACAGAAATTTGGATGGTTCCTCCAACCGGGATTCTAAGTGCTACTGTAAGGGTCAGATTTTTTGTCAAAAAGATTATTTACAAACTCACAACTCTCAGAGGTTATTCCTTCAATGGTTTGGTCGGGAAATTTAGCAACCATATTCACTTGGGTTCTCTCCATGTACAAATGTTATACTTTTCTGCTTAGAGCCTCAATCTTAGCAGTAAAGTTATAAACAGCATCAAGTTCAAAGACTCCCCCTGATCTTTCCTTTTTAGCTCTCACAGAAGACCATTAGTAATGGTTGTTAGCTATATCTTCAAACAAGTTTAAGCATTCTTCAGGGGATTTGTAATTTAGACTTCCCCCAGCAGCTGCATCAATCAATTGCCTGGTCCCGTAGTTCAATCAATTATAAAAAGTCTGCACCTGGGTCCATTCGGGGAGTCCATGGTGTGGGCATCTTGCCAATAACTCATTCCATCTCTCAAAAGCTTCATATAATGTTTCAGAATCCATCTGGTTGAATGAAGTAATAACAGCTCTCAGCTTGGCTATTCTAAAACGTGGGAAATATTTCCGCATAAAATTTTCAGACATTTGTTGCCAAGTGGAGAGGAAATTCCTTGGTAATCCATTCAACCATTTATTTGCATTTCCTCTTAGGGAAAATGGAAATAATCTCAGTTTAATTGCATCCCCAGACACACCATTTATTTTGAATGTGTCGCGAATTTTTAGAAACTGTTGTAGATTAGCTATTGGGGTCCTCATCTTGTAAACCATCAAATTGGACCATTTGCTGAACAATCTGGATTATGTTGGGTAATTTCAAAGTTGTTAGCAGCAACTCTGGGTCTATTTATGCTAGTATTGGCTCCTTCTAAGTTGGGTCTGCAGAAGTCAATCATGGTTCTGGGTTGGTTCTCCCTATTTTGTTCAGTATCTTCCTGAACTTTGCCATGGTCAGTCATTTTTTTGGTTTGCTTTTTCGATCTATACACTGTGGTTTTGGATCAAATTGAAACAAGAATTTAGATTGACTCCTAGTCATATGCCTACATTTTATTTGAAAAATAAATCAGAAGAAAATACAAATATATGCAAAGAATGAACTAATAACAAATAAAAGAATAAAGAAATAACAGGGAAAGAACAAACAAAAATATCCAAACAAATATGTGCAGGATCCAATCAAGTATAAACAATAAAAAGAATTAAAAAAAAATTAAAGAATTTAAAAACTGAAACAAACCATAAATACATACAACAAGATATATACATAAAAAGTACATAAAAGAAAAACGAACAGGTATATACAAGAGCAAAAAGAAAGGTTAGTTCATCAGAAGATATGTACAGATTACAACAAATATATACAAAATTAAGGCGGCTAGAACAATAAATGAAAGTTAATTTCTATTATTGCCCTATTGGGCTTCAAAAATTTGAATCCAACACCATTCTCCGGCACTTCTTCGGCAACGGTGCCAGAAAACTTGGTTATAGTTGTTGTTGTTTTTGTTGTGTCTAAAATGTGAAATGTGAAATTCAAAGCTTGAATTTCACTAATCATTGACTAAGTTTTTCAAATTTATGGATATTTTCTAAATCAACAACTACAGTCTCACACGACAAGCACACCCATCAAATGTAGCATAGTAAATGATTTAAGTCGGTCTCAAGGGAATAATTGGCATATAGTATACGCTTAATCCTATTGATTGTCTAGCTAAAGAAAGATTTTAGAAGATCAAAAAGGAAAATAAACTAAACTAAGTTATAAATATTCACAAATGTTCACTGGGTAAAATGAGAAACAAGCCTGTAACTTTAATGAAAAAGATAGCTCAGGGTTACTTCACCAATTCCTTATCAAAATTATTTCTTAAGGACAATACTTCTCAAAAAGCTATTGAAATGGTGTGTTTATACCATCGGATTCTCCAAATTAAACTAAAGCTTCCTTCGAAGTCAGTAGTTCTAAATCTAACTAAAACCAGTAATCTGAAGTTTCAATTAGATATGCATAAATAATAGGAATCCATTGTTTTAAAAAGACAACTCAATGAATTTTTGAAACAAGTGATAGAAAATCTTCACTCATTCATCGGCAAGAGGTAGTTAGGATCGGCTCCATTAGTAACCATAGATCTATTCAATCGAATGATCTCTTGATCTATTCCATTGAAATCAATCGTAGATCTAAAAAAATGCACCATTCCTTTAAAAACCACAAGTTAATTTAAAGTCACTAATAACAAACACCCAATCAAATTTACTTGAAAGCGCATTTGAAATCAGACTAAATCAGGAATTGGATTCATAATCCCTAAGTTGTAGGAGTTTATTTCTCCATGGATTTATCAAAATAAGCACAAATTAGAAGAAATAGAATAAGCTCAAAAGATGAATCAATCAATTGCTCAAAAATTCATAGAAATTACAAACATTGAGTTAAATTAATTTTACCTAGAAAACATAAGATATTTTTAAGTAAAAAGAAATGAAAATTCTTTTACCCAAAAATCCTTCAGAAATCTACTATACGTTAATACTGATTTACACTGTTGGACATGTTTATTTATAGACTATTAGGTACAGAAAGCATGGCTATCTTTATTTGACAAATGGTAGATTTGGCAGATCATTTCTAATAGAATTTGGTAAGTTTTCACACGCGCATATGATCCATGAAAACACTCGTCGAGAGTTGCGTGCTTTATTGGTCGAGGCTTGTATTTCAGCAAGATCGGGTCGACTTCAGAAAATTCCTAAGTAAACTGTGTGCTTTTGTCCATTGCTCTATCGATGGTGAAATTGAGAGAGTTGACGGCCAAATTGTTCAAGCTCGCGAAAATCTTGTTGAGGAATCGGTTTGGCAACACAATTATTGAGGATTGAGTTTTGAGGCGCAACAATGTATTTTCTTCATAATGATGCTCGATTGCTTCAACTGAAGTCAAAGGTCATGTCGAGGCCTTGCATTTAAAGCTCGATAGACCAATTTTTGCTGTCTTCTTTCTCTGTTTTTGGTCTCTGCTATGTCTTTTCAAGGCCCAACTTCTGTATTTTTACTTTAATTATTGTTTTTGCTTCAAATCTGCATAAAACACTTGTTTACTCCTTAATCGATTTTAAGAGCTTTAAAACAATATTATTTATCAAAAGCATGATTTTTTGCAGGATTTTATCATAAATTCATGGCAAATTAAGTTCAAAATTCTATGCAAAATATAGAATAAAAATGACTTATTAGAAAGAAATGGAAAAGAAAAGAAAAATATGTGGGCAGTTTTATGTTTAGCTGTTTAGGGTTTCTATTTTACGAACTCGTGCTCTTTCTTTTTTTCCCCTAAAACATATATCAGTAAAAACATAGATTTATTCTTTAATTTTTTCATGTATGAATATTATTTAATAATTCAATTCCTATATTATACTTCATATGAGTATATTTCGAAAAATATATAACAAAAACCTATTTTATAAAACCCAATGATCATATAGAATCTATCGAATTGAATAGGGTATAGATAGATGTAGCTTACAATAAGATTATATGCTCATTGATACTATAATTAGACATAAACACAAGCTAAGTCTAATCCATGATTTGATCCGAATTGCTATTAACGCATCATGCCTGTTGACCTAGACTAAACATATGAGATCATGACCTACTAACCTATCAGATCAGGCAGGTTTGCCTTTTTTTTTTTTTTTTAAATCAATTTTTGAAAAGCAGAAAGCAAGACATGTACAAAAGGCATCTTACATTCCCAACTCAGTGTTGATGGTGTAAAAACAAAATATCCACCCTCATAAGAAGCCATTGAGAAATATTTAATTATTATAATTATTGTGATTACATTCTTTTTTTTTTTTTTTACCAGTTATTACATTCATGTTGACCTGCTAAGAAAACTTAAAAATAAATTTGGCAAAATTGAATAGTGCAAGTTAATTAATGCAAATGGAAAATGAAAAGATGTACGCATCCTTAAATTATTATAGACTATATGATCTTATCAATGCAGTTGTAAATTGATTATATTTTCAATTTAAGAGTATTTACTATGTGGTGTCAATTTGATCATTTTAAACTATATAGAGCTTAGACTAATATATACATATATACAGTGTCTTCACTGATGAATGTTTAAGAAAAAGAAATATGTAAATAAATAAATATCATATTTCTTCGAAAAAGGAAAAGAAAGGGGACTGAGAGAGTAATTTTATTAATGTAATTGGGAATGGAAAAAAAGTACAGTTTTGAGAATGAAATGATTGAGTTAATGTAATTAAAGTACGGCTTGTTTTTTTTTTTAATTTAACAAATGATAACAAACGAATAGTAAAAAAGAAAACAAAGGATAAGAAACTGAAAAAAAAAAAAAGATTTTCAATTTAACAAAGGTGGAAAAAGATATTCAATGATCAAACGGCTAAAACTTGACCTATGATCTGCCGGATATCCCGCATGGCGCGTGTATAACCAGGCCGGTTACGGGTCATGTCAATCATAGCTGGCCAGTTCTAGGCCGGGACAATGCGTCATGGATGTCTAACTGTAACCTTTTGTTAAGCAATCCAACGGCATTTATAACATAAATATACATTTGTTTCAATTTTGGTATACCATGAAGATAAATATATATAGTGATAAAATATTTATATGATTTGAAATGTTCCGAAGTTCGCAGAATTTCAATAGCGGGAGCAGTACCCAGGAGCTAATCGAGAAACTAATGAAAGAAGGAAGAAAAGTACTACTTTAAGATAGTAGACAAACGAAGAGGGAGGGAAATTCAATCGTTTTATTATTAATTTTAATAAGATCAATTTTATTATTATTTAATTATTTATATTATATTTAATCATAATTAAATTATTAAAATAATTAATATTTTAATTATTATATTTATTTTAATAATTAAATAATTAATAGAATGATACCATCAATAAAATTTAAAAAATTCCCATGAATAATGCATAAGCGGAAGAAAAATAAGCACACGTAGAGCTTGCCTTTTCAAATTGACGACGTTGATATGGTTTCACATTCTTTTATATAAATAAATTTTTAACAGAAAAAGAAATAGTATAAACTTATTAATAAATGCACAAAGCGCATTGAAAATATAATATACGATTAAAAAAAATTCAATGGTATAACGCACATATAAGCATTAAGCAAGTGACATATAAATATCTATAAGATTTTAACATGTATATTAATAAAATTTGTAATATATAAGATAAAGGGTGTCTATATTTTATTCTTATTGCATATATGTTAAAATTTTATAATACCAATTAAATATTTTACTGCAAATGACTCATTGGAGCAATCCCATCCTAAGGATAGCGGATCATCAAATTATGGACTTATTTTTTATAAGAACTCGTAAAGAATTCTAAGTTTTATATTTGATTTATTGGAATAAAATAAAAATGAAAAGAGTAGTAATTTTTTTATTTTATAATTAGAAATATTTTTAAAACAAAAAGTATTTTTTTTACTAGAAATATTCATTCCTCTAATAAAATTAAGGAATGATGATTTTTACTCTATTCTATAGTACAAGATATATATTTTATGGTAAAATTTTTTACAAATCAAATAAAAGAATAAATCTGTGGTAAAAAAACAAAATACTAATTCTATTATAATGAATCAAACACAACGTAAAATATTTAAAAAACCATTATTATTCCTATGGTCTTAAAAACAATAAAATTTTTAACATAAAATCCAATGTGAAGAATCTCGGAAGGGAAATATCCCTGTGAATGTAGCCAACACTTGAAAGCCTCTTTTATTTCCTAAAGCTAATTGTCTATACTTCATGCTTTTTAAAAATCAAGTAAATAAATAATAAATAATTTAAATAAATAATTTTTTCACTGTATAATAATGCCCCGCAATTAGACGTTTGTCTGTTTTTTAATTGAAGTTTTTCAAACCCCATTTTGGATTTCCCAAAGGTCAAAAAATTTCCAGCTGTCCATTATTAGCCGGACTTAGGAGCATAAAAAGAAGAGAATACAGGCATCCGTATTCCAATGGGGTGTAGGTATATAATTGCACAAGCATACCACGTGGCGTCACATCAACGGTCAGAGACTGACATGGCAGCTATCTCCACCAATCAGTGGCATTCCTTTAATACAAGATGGAATAGGTGGGAAGAATCTTTTGGACAGAGCAAAATATCATTGGGTCCGGATTTTCTTGAAAGTATTGTTGCTTTTTTGACTTACCAGCCTTGAGTTTGAGGGGCTGAAACATGAAATTATGGAACCCCCGTTCACAGTAGAACGAAAGGGATAAAATAAAATAAAGTGGGTAGTTACAATCTGTAATTCTTCCTTTTGTAAGCCTACTATGGGATTTATTGTTTTGAAAAAAATAATCATGAATGGGCTTTCTTTTTCATTTCTTATCAAGTCAATTAAAAAATACAAACTATATATAGCTTCGAGTATCATCCTTATCTACATCACACAGGCGTGAATGGATACAGAACCAACCCAGAATCATCGGTTAATGGATCCAATGAGAGAGGACCCAGAAGCGGAATCGACTACGGTGTGGCCAAATTCGATTCTTAGAACTTGGTTCCTGATTCCTGGAACCAACAACCCTTGATTTTTATATTCGATTTTCGTCTCGTTGTTAAATTTTTAAAAAATTTAAATCACAAGTTATTTTATAATTATAATTATTTTTTATTTATTTTGGAATTACCAATTTTTCACTATTTTCGTTACTTTAATTATATATGATAGCTTTCGACCTCCCAGAATCAGGAGTTTACGGGTCCAATGATAGTTGACCTAGAAGCGGAATCGACTAGGGCTAAGCCAAATTTGGTTCTTAGAAGTAGGTTGCTGATTCGTGGAACCAGCAATGCTTAATTTTTATATTCATTTTTATCTCATTGTTACGGTTTTTTTTTTTTTAAAGTTATTATAAAAGTTATTTTGTAATTAATGTTGTCTTCGATTTATTTTGGCATGCCAATTTTTCACTATTTTCATCCTACATCCTCGCTTGCATTAATGTGCATTTATCTAAATTTAAAAAATAATAATAATAATGAAATGAGGGACTTAGTTTACATAAATTTGAGGAACTAAATTTACATTTGTAATTAAATGGAGATAGAATTTATATATGCAATGAAGATAAAGTAGTATTCACACTTATTGAAAGTAGAGGCTTTTCCGGTCTTGACAGGAGTGTCCTGTCATTAATCTAACAGTTAAAATAAATATAGTAAATAAAATATTAACTATTTCAGTTATTCAGTATGGTATGAGTCATTAGATGGTGACGGGATTAGTTCCGTCAAAATTAATGACGAAAGCATAGAATTTTCCATTGGAAAGGGACATAACATCTTGTCTATATTAAAAACAAAAATCCAAGAAGAAAATGAATGAAACGGGTTTTTTTTTTTTCCTATTTTAAGGCTATCCAAATACGTTTATGTGTTCACTAGTCATAATCAAATAATTCATTTTCAATTTTATTTTAAAAAATTAGTGTGCAGCTTAATTTTAATTATGAAAATCAATTTGTGTTTATAATTTTTACTAGTTTGTTAAATTTTGAAAATAACTAGAGTACCGAAGTTGAGACAGTCGTTTTTGGAAAGCACTAAACTAATATAAAAACTTTTTGAAAATCCAAGTTTTTTTTTCTAATTTAAAAAAAGACTTTTCTATATGGTATAATGTTTTCTTACTAAAAAAAAAAGTAAAGTTTACTCTCCTTGTGCTAGTTCTAATATTGAATCGTCAATGATCCTTGTTTGTCTGCATGTTCAATCATCACCGTTGAAGCAGGAGTAGCCAAAACTTGCATTGCTATGTAGGAGAGCATGAGAAAAGTCCTAGTGTATCACCTCCACCATTTCGTGGTGCCAAGAATCAATGCATTATTATTGTTGCCAAAACTTGATGTTGATATTTAATTATTTGTCAATTTTTCATTGAGGTCCCTCTCTTGCTTGAAGCTCTCAGTTTCTACATTTGTTGATTCATAAATGTCATTCTAAGAGGTACATTGTCTACCCAACTTGGTTGTGATGTTAATTTACGCAATCGCATTTTGTTTGTCATATGAATAATTGAAGCAAGAATAGAATTTATCATTAAATACATCAATTCCATCATGTACTAAATTTATAGAATATTTGTATTTAGTGTTTGATAATTGATCTATATGAGAATAATACAAATTTAAATAACCATTGAGCCTGTTAATTCCACATTGTGATCCAATATCTAAGCAATGTTGTAAATCATAAGAAAATCTCTGAAGTGGGTCAACCACCTTGAACATATATCGTTGACACTTACAATAAAACTAGTGCACCAAGATATGCTTCAAGAGAAAAAATAAATATGCATTGGGGATGTAAAGTTTTTATGCAACCATACAAAAAAAAATTAGTACTTTTAGCAATTTATCACATGAATTTCGGTTGTTTGGATGCAACGACATGTAAGTGAAGATGTCTCATAGCAAAATTGAGCTTCCCTCTTTATAATCTACTATGCTTTGCAAAAGTTTAAAGATAGAATTTACTTATGCTACATGTCTTTCTTAAACTTTCGTGGTTTTATATCCTTATCAATGTAGAATTCACACCATGCCTTATTTATAATAGGATGATCGGCTATATAGGTAACTAATCTGAGCTCAACCATAGTGTTCAAATTTGTTGCTCAACTTATTCTTACCAATACTTGCTCCTCTTTAATTTCCCTCCATTCAAATTTTTTATGTGGTTACTCTCTTTCATCAAGTTCACCTTTACCCGATCTTTTTTCTTTAGTTTCTTTTTATCTCTCTCTCTTTCCCTCTCATTTATCTCTCTACCCTCTACCAATACATGTTACATTTTGCAGTTTCACTTTTGTCTTCATCCCCCCTCCCCCCCTTTACCCGAAACCCAATTCATGCCCCTTGCAGCAATAATTATAGCACTATTTTTATGTTTAATACTTCTCTCTATATTTCCTTCTTTTTCTCTCTTTTTCTTCCTCAAGCATTAAGAGAGTTAGGAAGTACCCTATGAGTCCACTCCTATGGGTCATGCCCCATTATGCGGGGTTAAGTCCCAAATATAAAACCATTGCTACCAGTTCAAGCCATTTTTTTGGTCCAACCTAACTCATGTAAGTCTCCATCTTATCAACATCTTTCTATTATAGATGAGAGTTATAGGGTACTCGATCTAATGAAAACAAAGTCCATCACCAACTCTTAAGATTTGTCTTCTCAAAACACTCCTTCTTTCACAATGGGGAATGTGTAAAGACCCAACTATCAATAAAGAGATGTTCCTTAATATTTTCCCTACATTGCACTTGATTTAAATTTTGGCAAAATGTACAATTACATACCTAAACTGTGAGATCGATTAATTTAATACTTGAAAGACTTGTTTTTTGTACGCCAATAGTTCATCCATCAATTTGGCTATCACTTTCTTCAACGTGGTGATTTTAATTATTACGAAGATGATATTGTTAGCGTGCATAGAAAATACTTAGAAATAGTCTAACTTTCGGACATAATTAGATGTAATATATACATGTGTTGGTTTAATTAATCATTAAATTTGTTAAATGTTTAGTTAAGTAGAATTTAACGTGTTGGTGCGATTTGATATTTGTATTACTTGTTTATTTACTTGTTTATTTTATGCATGTAAAGCTTAAGTTTTTCTAAAACAAACATGAACCCAAATCTAAACCAAACATAGCAGATTTTTTTAGCCAAAAAAAAAAAAAAAAACAAGCCTAAAGCCTCTTTTTCTCCTCTCTTTAAAAGTCTGCCTTCAAAGTCAAACCAAAGGATAATTACAAGTTATATTTTTGCCAACTTTCTCCAAGCCAAAACAAACATAAAAAACGAACGCCCATGATCACAACAACAATCTTAGTTTCTTCTTTAATTTCTCTCAAATAATTAACCTAAAGCTTGTAACAAGACTAGATTTTCAAGTACACGTGATATAAGGTAACGGATTGCTTGTTTATGTGATTATTTGTTTGTTTAATTTCTCCATAAATGTGAATTCTTATGTTACAATGATTGCTTGGTGAATTGCATGTGATGTGAGTGGTATAAGTAGGATTATGGTGTTGTAAAAGTTCTTGAAGTTGCGATGATAGAGAGGTGGGTGTAGTTATGGTTGTTTTTAGTAGATGAGAGAATTGTTGATGTGAATAAAGTTGTAAGTATTGTTGTTAATGACGATATGGTTGGGCTTTGTTTGTATGAATTTGAAGCAAGTGGAAATGATGATTTTGAAGTGTATATGATGGTTTAAGAGTGCTAAATTGGAATTTTAAAAGTTGGAAAACAAGGATATGTTTTCAAGAACTGAGACAAATGTCATGGGCGTGACATTTGGTTTTGATTTATGGATTTCGACGGCTTTCCACAAATCATGGGAATAAATCATGCCTTGGTAGCTACTGATTCGTGAAAACTTGCATGTCACGGGTGTGATTGATTTTAAATATGTATGGTTTTGCAAAATTTTGAGTATCGTGGATATGACATAGCCTTTGCCAGCCTCAGGTCTTTTGAAAATTGTACAAATCCAAACATCATGGGCGTGATCAAGATTCATGTAGGTTTGGGTTGCATGTGTTGATCCTCCTCACCTTGATCACGGTCTCAATCATGGCTATGATCTATGATGCCCTGTTCTTTAAAAAATATCTATATGAAAAATTAAAATAAAAATAAAATAAAACAAATAATATTGATGTTTTCAAGGATTAAGATAGTGGAGTGATATGTTTATATAAATGAATGAATTTGCGTTAAGTTATTTTGGAATGAGTTTTGTTTAAAATATGAAATTTGAACAAGTGTTTGTCTTTATTTTTTAGTTATGTTAAAGTCTTCTTGATTTGATTTCTTTTATCAAATTCTCCTCCACTGTTGAGTCACCTAGTTCTTTTGTCAAGAATATCTTAGGTACACAGTAATTTGCGTGATGGTAGTTAAATTAGACATATCCTAAATGGACTTAGCAGGTGTATTAATTCTGACTGAGTTATAAATTAGTTAATTCATATTGTCTCTTTTCTATAATCTGCCCAATATTAGACAAGTGTATGTATCGCATATAGTATAGAAATGAAATATAAAGTTGTATTCCCCAGGGTCGTTGGCAAGTATTATTATTCACCCTATTAATTATTATCTAGCAAATTAATTCAACTTAGCAATCAAAATTATCGACTAGCTAATCTTATTACATATATGTTCATTACAATAATTAACGAAATTAAATTAACTTAACAATTAACAACACAACAAACTTGCTTCATCAATAAATTAACATGTAATACAACTTTATTGGTTAGTGTGTCTTTCCTAATTACAATATTTCACTAATTGGATCAATATCTCTCTCGAGTCTATTGAACCCTAATTTTAGTCTTGTCTTCTGGGATCTCGTCCTAGTTATAGCCAACTAATGTCGCATTACGAACATGATCGCAAGATAATTTAAAATTACATGCAGAAGATTTTACAACTCTATCTCTAGGCATCACGAGCAACCTTTCTCCATAGCCTATATCTATTCCAATGATAGGTTTCTCAATCGCATCCCATGGAAATTTGATATAATCCTAAGCCATGCATTGCCTAAAATTATAATACTTCAATAGAGATTATAAAATCCTACAACAATTAAACTTTCATTCCATGTATGCCCATTCTAATACACAGCCACACAAGCTCTGGTAACTACTCATGCATAATGTAAAGGAAACAACACAATACAACACAATGAAAGTAAGAATCAATGAGGAAGAATATGAAAACAATCCTTAAACAATGATTACGTCCAGATCTTTATATAACAATGCTCACTAGACTCCTTATGCGATTACAATAGTAACAGGTGGCTAAGTTTCTTCGTAAGAAAAATGTGATGGTTAACTTCTCCTAATGATTGATACCCCTTTTGTAATGCTCGACTAAGGTATTTATATCCCTCATCCATTAGGTACATCTAATGGGTAAAAGAACATGTTAATTGATGTTCATCTCCCTTCAAAAAGGTGTAAAAATCCAAATTGGTGTGAAAAATATCCCAACAGTAACTGCTATTACTCCCCTTTTACGTATTGTTGTCCCTTCGGAAATGGCTTTCCACGGCAAATCACGACCGCATTGGAGGTTGTTGTTTCTTTGGGTTGAATTTTGAACATGATATTATGCCCATAATCACCTCCTTCATGTGCTATTGCAAATTCATTCCCTTGCCAGTCACGATCGTATTGGAGGTCGTGATCTCCACTATAGTATTTACAAGTTTAACAAATTACGGTCGTTATGCTTCAATTTGATAAGTCCGAGAAGATCATGCTCTAGAGTATGGTCGTAATGGAGGCCATAATCTCCTATGTGGGTGATTTTCTCTTCTTCTCTTGCTGGTCACGCCCATAGTTGCTTCTTTAATAATTACCTGAGATGATCACTGGCTTGAATACAAAGCGTAATCTGGCTTATATGATATCTTCAACTCCAAATTCTTGTTCAATTTGATCCAAATGTTGATATTTCTCCTTTTTAACCTAAAATGAATATATTTTCTAATTAAGTACCAATTATCTTTACTTAAACAATAATTTAAAGCATCATTGACCATAAAATAAAGCAAGATGAATATGGTAAATTAGCCCTGTCATTAATCAAAGATAAGTTAAAGATTGTTTGGAATTGGTTATGCGTGTACCGTTGAATTTGGTCCGATAAGCGACGACCTTGTTAATAAGGTTAACATGGTAGTTAGGCTTAGGCCACGTTTTGTCATGATGCAAATGACTTTTTTAAGTGGCATGGCGGGTAATCAATATGGTAGATGGTATCGGTATAACATTTACTTGTTTTCTAAAGAAAATAATATGATTTGGTTTACATTTATGAGACTTGTTGAACTAAGTGATATTAGGGAGTAAGTTAAGTAAAGCTGTGTAATGGTTGTTAGCCTTATATGAGATTACTACTCTTTTATGTTAAATATAATGGATATAGGTATTTGGATTGTCTATATCAACCCCCCGAGCAGTTGTTCTTACTCAGGATCCCCAGATCCACAGGTTTAAGTCAGAGTTTGAATACTCCGATGTGGTTTTACTCACTTTATCAAAGATAATTAAATCATTGATTGTGGCATTACAATTAGTTTAAGTGTACTTGTGATTTCGTATTTGTTTGTGTTACTGTATACTAGGGCTTTGACTCGTGCCACTGCTTTGCAGGTGATGTTGATGATGAATGGTAGGACGATGTGGGTTATGGGATTGATTGGGAAGCTTTTATGGATGAATGGGATAGCTAAGAACCCTTATGCAAGAAGAATGTTTAGTCAAGTTTTTTCTAAAAGAAATGAGAAGGAAATATAATTTTTGTTATAGGCTTATTGATTAAGCTTTGTTTGTGATATAAGATATTAAGTTCTTTTTTTTTTTCAAGTTTTCGTGTTGAACGAGTTTTGTAAACTTTTTGAAGTGGCATCCATTTGACACTTAAGTTATTTCAAGTTTTGTAAAGTTGATATACTCATGCATTGAGTAGCTTTGTGTTAAAGTTTTATGTGTTTAAATTAGGCTTAAACAAATAGTCATTTTAAACACCATCTTTTCGGACAACTTTACGTATAATACTTAAGTATTTTATAATACTTAGGTATTACGCGTGGTTGGGAGATTTAATATGCCTAATAAATGAGATTAGATAGGCCGGATCATTACATACTTTTAGTTGCCAAATTAATCAATTTTAGAGTTCAAGTATTAAATTGATCAATTTCAAAGTTCGGATGCTTATTTACATATTTTTCAACATCCGATGTCATAGCTTTCTTGAATTTTTTCCATAATCATCAAGTTTTATTCTCTTTAGTTCTTTGTGCCCTTATCAAGCATTATTTTTATATAACGATTTACTTAGAATGTATGGAAGATATCATCTTTCATTCAACGACTTAGTTATTTTAGCAATTGTGAGCCATATGGATTTTTAATTTCACTACAAATTAGTTCGTATTCAAGAGCCATATTTGGTTTAGTATCGCTTATGCTAATTTCTATTTTTAAGGGTCATATCTAATTTATATGTCCATTCCACTTATTTCTCGAATTATATACATAAGAAACAAAAGAGAAAAAAATTAACATTATCTTCCTTGTTTGGATTATTTATTGTTGTGTGCCTCAAATCTATATTCAAGTCAATTCTATTTATTAATCGCGTCAAATCTTTAATATGATTTTGAAATTGAAAAAAAAAAAAAAATCAACATAATAGAGCTCTCAAAGCAGCAATTAGGTTTTTTCCGAAAGAAATCCTTGCAACAAGTGTTTTAATTTAGTGAAGTTTAGATTTAATAAATATCATAATGCAATCTTAAAGTCTAGATCCAATAAATACTATAGCACCCTTATAGAGCCCGAGCCATATGATTATCTCGATACCCTTCTAATGCTTAGGTCCTTTAGTGTTAAGTAGAGGAGAAGTTTTTAATAAAGAAAAGTTCTACACATGGACCTTGCGAGAGAATATACTAATGATTCTCGTACCACATATAAAAAAAATATTAAAGTACTAGGTTAATGGGTCTTCCTTGACATAAATCCTTTACATAATCCATGTATCCCCCTTGTGAGATTTTTTATCACCCTTACAGCTTATATCCCAACAATCTCCCTCTTAAGTATGAGTCTCCACAAAGGGTATGAGTTTCTCCCCTTCTCAAGTATAAACTTTTCGATCTTATCAAGAGCTTATCAAATTAATTATGCTTATGCTTTGTAAGTAGTATGCTACCCATCTGATCATTTTATATCATGGGTATAACACAGGGTTGACCATTGTAAACTCTTCTTTCCACGTGGAAGGGATAACCATTGAAATTCCTGAGGCAGTTTCCAGCTAAACCATCGACTATGATCTCATTTGTTGAGTATAGGAGTAAGCTTTCAACATGGAGAAATTCTACTCATAGACACTGTAAAAGGAAGACATTAATGGGTTTGATACTATATATAACTCGAAACCTTGAGGTATTAGGCTAACGATTCTTCTCCCATATAAATTTTCCACATGATCTACATATTTCCTGAAAAATCCCAAGTCAAATGGAATAAAATAAATCAAGGAGCGAAGAGTGAATATATATAAGATTTTGAATTTTACTAAATTGACCTTATATTTTATTATTTAAAAAAGGGGGTCTTCTAGTAAGATACTATTTCAATGCAAAATATTATAGGAGAGTTGTTTTACTAGTTTAATCCCCATCATAATGGCCAAAATAATAAAAATAATAACAAGACTCAGAAATTCAAATTAGAGGTGGGCAAGTGGGTTATGGCTCATGGGCCAGCCCATTTTACCTACTTTAAAAATAAGTTAAGGTCAACATTTTTCAACCCATTTAAAAGTGGGCCAATTTTACCGAACATTTTTAACCCATTAACTATAGTGGGCTAGCCCATGGGTTAAGTGGGTTGGCCCACTAGCCCACTTGTATAAAAAAAAGCAAGGGAAATAACTATTAGTATAATATTATTTTTAGGTATTTCATAATTGGGCTTGAACTTATGTATTAATTGTAACAAATAATAACAAATTGATGTATATGCATCATAACATTTTTTTAAGTATATCTTTAATGTTTCAATAAAATATGGTATCAAATAAAATTATTTTAAAATATTTATTTTAACGTATAGTTAATTATAATAATGAAATTAATCATTTATATATTTAGAACCCTACAAAACTTTTTTTTTATTATATACATATTATTCAATTAGTTTAAATGGGTTAAATTTGCCAATTTGGTTCGTTTAAACTACAAAGGTATACAAGTGGATTAAATGAGTTAAAAAGCGGATTGGGTTGGGTTAGGATTAATAAATTTTGGCCCGTTTTATAAAGTGTGCCAAAACGCACTTGCCTACCTCTAATTTGAATGGTACTTAAGATGAAATTTTAAGAGTATATCATTCCTACACAAATAAAAATTTTGACTCTTCCTCTCACTCTCTCTAGTAGCCATGGAAGAATCTAGAGAAATCACCATCAAATTTTGATCTCTCAAATCAAGTTAAGAAAGACATCAAGCTTCGAAGTGATATTACTTAAGATTGAATTAATAAATTGAGAGTAACTTGAATTCAATTTCTTCAATTGAAATTCAACATATGAATTTTTAGAAAAGGAATCGATGATTAAGTTTATCATGCAAGGAATTTAATATACTTGAATAATTAATATCAAATTCGAAGAAATTATTGAATATGGAGAAGAATTCAACAAGGTTAATCAATCAACTACATTAATTTAAGCTTGATTATGGATATGTTGTAGAGATTTATTCAATCTATATGTTGATGTGAGGTTTTTATGGGTTTCAATGTATTACTGGAGTTATAAGGTGATTTAAGGAGTTTGATTGAGTTTTGGAGGCTATAAGTGTATTTAAGATTTTAATTGAGGTAGGTTGTTTAATTTTTTATTTAAATATGTCTAATTGAAGTTTAGAATTTATAAGGCTGTGTTAATAATGGCACCATGTGTAGGAGAAGGTTAAATTGGGTGTTTGAGTTGATTTCTCAAGATAATCCAATTTTAATTTGAGTTTGTGAAGTCTAATGAGAAATTGTATGTATGTATGGTGATCGAATATGATAACGATGAGAATGGGTTTTCTTGAGTTTGATTCTTGATAATTAAGGTGTTTTGATATTATTTAGGTTAATGTTAAGTTATAGACGAAGTTTAAGATTTGATTTCTCTTTTTTAACTAGTCAAAATATTGATAACTTAAAATTTACTCGAAAATATTGATACATTTTGGTTTAATTTATATGTAATAATTTTTTTCTTGCATGTGCTTTATTACTGGTGTTAGGTTGGGAGTATCCAATATTCAATATATATGTATGTATATATATATAACTATGTAGGGTATTGAACTATCACCTTGATGGTTGTTAGATTAAATCTTACATCTAATTAAATTATTGTCACCCACATGTATAACATGTATCTACAAGTGAGTCTATGATTATCTTTTTATTCACATGTTATTGTTTGCATAATAATACCTCTTTATTAAATAATTTCAGCAACATAACAATTCATTGTTGCATTTTTTTCTGTTTGATGACATCTTTTTGATGTTGTATTCTTATTGTGTGTGTTTTCTAAAAAGCTACCGTGTCAAAGGGAAATAAAACCAAAGAGTTACGTTGTCAAGAGAAGTCTAAGGACACGTCATTTGAAACCATAATCCACACAGCTTAGTCATATTTATTTTAGAGAACCTTATTATGAGGGCAACATAACCCAAACTTTGTAATCTTTCTCCCAACTAAAGTTGTCAACTCGCAATTTTACATAGAATTATCATAAGATTAGTAGAATCTAGCATAGAATATAGAATCAAAATGTAGAAAAATAAGTTTCTATAACCTACATAAAATGATATTAAAAATATATAGATGTGTTTACATCAATTAAAAAAAAAACTTAAAATACGTAATGGATATTGAAAAATATAAGGAAAATAATAAATTCTCTTTTTAATAAAAACTCTTAACCCATAATATAATATGTATAGAAAAAAATATGAGTAGAATTGGAACTTTTTTGCTCCTATTATTTGTTTGGAAAGAGTTCTAAATTGAAGAATTAAACATTTTCTCATGTAAGTTTTGCAATTAGAACATAAAGTTGAATAAATGCTATAAATGTTCAATAAAGGGGGGGCGAGGGTGGGGGGGGGGGGGGGGGAGAGAGAGAGGAAACAAAATTACAATGTAGTAAGAAATATTTATTACTGTGATAGTTGATGAGGTTATAAAAGTATGGTTGTATCTTTCATATTTTAGCATATTTAACTCAAATAGATAGAATAAATAAGCCTGGTTAAAATTTTAAGGTTTTACAAGGTTTACATGTAGACTCAACTAAAATCATAACATTCTTTAAAGGACTGATTTTATGCATGAGTTGATTTTGTAAAGTCTCATAAAATTGTAAACTCATAGAATCATACAGATAAAATCGCAACTTTGACAACTATGCTTCTAATAACTAATGAAAGATACAACTAAAGACAATAAATTGGAAATAAAAGAATGGATAGAGACCACATCTAGTCTATTGGTAGAGCATAAGCATTGTTAATATAGATTATAACATGATAGAATACGTTATTAAAAAAGATAGTAAAGTGCTATTAAAATTTATTATAGACAAACTCAATGTTCCTAATTGATGAAACATATAAAATATTTGATTAAATGTTAGTAGCAACCATTAGTGTGTATTGTGATTTTACATATATTGGTGATATAAATAGGTGCCCATTCTCCTTGAGTTCTCTGATTAAAGCAAACATAATATGTTAGATCGACGAGTATTGAGTACATTTGTAGTTGTGTGATGTGTTTATATATGAGTTTGAATGATAGATAACCTCCTAAGTTACTCTAAGAGAAAACAATATAATAATGAATTAATACATGTTCAAATGTACTTTATTAAACCTTGTGGTAAGAGATAGGTGGATGTTTGGTTAGTATGATAAAGAGTAGTAGATGGCAAATAATGACAAGCATTATAGATTGAGATTAACTGTATAATTAATGACTATTGATAATAAGTTGGCCATTTCATAGATTTAAATAGAACAATGATAAGGACCTCACGTAAAATGATAACTAACTAAATAAAATATATGAAATAAAATAGGACATAAAATAAGACTTGATACCTAAAATAAAATTAGAAAATGACATGAAAAAAAAATACAAAACGACTCAGCAGTTTTGGGTTTTAATAATTATTATGAACAAACAAAGTAATGTAACGTATGTGCATGTTAGCATAAGTGATCAATTAGGTCATTTATTAACGGTTTAGTTTAATCTCCTTAAATTAGCCCTTTCGTATGGTACCACATACCCCCTTTTCAATCCTATATGATGTAGCGTGAAAACGTTAAAAACATAAAATCAATCTTATTGGATGATTTCTAAAAACACACAATTGTAAAAGACTTGCAATTTCTAGAGAAAACTCTCTCTCGATAAGGTTTCAAAATATGTCAAAATATCGGATGTCTCTCATGAAACCCTAAAAGACCTATTTATACTATTATATGAAAATCCAAAAGAGGTAGTTAATAAATACAATATCCTAAAAGGCAAACAATAAATACAATATGTATATAGTCTCGAGAAAAATGAAAGAGATCAACAATTTTGAACTAAAAGGATGTATAATATATGCTGGCACAAAACTACTAGCTTTAGCTTCAACACGAGAAGCCATGGAGCATTTAACACTAGTGGCCTTCCCGTCAACGCCGGTGGCTTTGAAATTTAAAGTTGGTGGCTTAGGGCCTGCTTTGCCTCTTATTGTGATTCCTACTATGTTATTCTCTCCCACCTACAAAGAACTCGATCTCAAGTTCTTATCTAAATATAATGGTGAATTATCTGAGTAGAAAAGAAATATATTAGCCTGAATCTTTTTGAAACCTGCATATGCTTCATATAATTCTTTTAATGGATCGAACCTTACAACCTTAGTATTTAAAATCACCAGAAGATCGGCCTTCTATTCCTCATATATTTTCTTCTTCTTTTTAACCTCAACTGGTTTACTTCTGGCTCCTTCTTTGCTTCTTTTACAACTACCTTAACTAGCTTCAACTATTTCAATTGGCTTTTCCTCTTCTACTACCTTCACTAGCTCAATAGCAGTTGTTTCACTTGTTTCCTCCTCCTGCACCGGTGTTTCCATAGGTTTGCTTTCAATGACTTCAAATGTCTCAGCATCTTTAGTGACAATTTCAAGTAGTACATCAAGAACAAATCCCTTTTTATCAAGTTCAATGGAAATAACTGGTGGATATTCAATCTTCTCATCTGTAGGCTTTCTTTCTACTTTAGAAGTCCCTTCAACGTGTTCTTTCCCATTCTCTTTTACAGTAAGAACTTCTTCCCCTTTCAAATCATTATTATGCGCTGACTTCATAAACTCTGCAGGATATTCGTGTATCACTTTCTAATCTTGATGAAATCGGTGGTCTTGTTGAAACATGATTTCCTCATAATTAAGAGAAAGAAATTCATCCTTCGATAATATCTTCATCATAAACTATGTTATAATTGGTGTTTTCCCTTCACGACTTAATTTTTTCTACAATCTCCCTCGCCATGCAAATGCATATCCTTTCAATCTACAATCCACCAATTTCACCCTTTTATCTTCAGGAATTTTATATATTTAAAGATCCGCTCAATATCATAAATCCAATTAATAATATTTCCAATCCCTAGGTTTCCGCTAAAATACGGAATATCTATCTTTTGGGGGAAATTATCACCGTCTCTTTGATCGTATCCATAATATCCCATTTGGTATCTGTCACCACCATCACCGTCTCTCCTTCGCGGTTGTCTTTCTTCACACAACTCAACTTCCTCTTTAGAATTGTATTCATAATGATCATCGAAATTATGTCACTTACCTCTATATTGACACTTACGATTCATAGCAATAGGTCTGACAGTAGGATCACCGTGCGCATGCTCTATCCTTGGTCATCTCCCATAACTGCTCCTATTCCTGTTGGCATTGGATCGATTAATCTTATCATCAAAGTGTTGTTCCATATGCCGAAGTCTCTAATCTATGCTATCCAACACCGCCCTTCTAACCTGTGATTCGGTTCGCAGGACTTCCACATCACGAACACTATTTGGAATGTGATGCAGCATGAAAGCATTAAAACCATAAATCAATCTCACTGGATGAAATCTGAAAACACACAATTGAAGACTTGCAATTTATAGAGAAAACTCTCTCTCAATAAGATTTCAAAATATGTCAAAATATTAGATGTCTCTCATAAAACCCTAACAGACCTATTTATACTATTATATGAAAATCCTAAAAAAGTAAATAATAAATACAATATCCTAAAAGAAAATCAATAAATACAATATATACAGTCTCAAGAAAAATGAAAGAAATCAATAATTTTGAACTAAAAGAACGTGTAATATCTAGCTTCAACATGAGTAACCATGGAGTATTCAACACTGGCAGCCTTGAAGTTTAAAGCCAGCGGCTTAAGGCCGGCTTTGCCTCCTGCTTCAATTCCTGTTGCATTACTATCCGCTCACTTGGATCCCTGGATGTGCGAAAATGCCTTTACTCCCACTTTATTCCTATTTTCTTCCCACTTGATCGGTCATAACTTGATTCTAATACAGATTAGAGAATCCATGTGTTTTATGGATCTAGTATTATATTGTAATATAGGGATTTGTAATGTACTTTTAAGCTTTTGTGATTTACGAAAAACTGAAACTAAAAGATATAAACGATCAATGTTTAGATATGATACATCCAAGCGATATGACACACAATCAAAAGAAACAGCGAAGAATGATCTTGAGAATAAAACTCATTATTACTCGATAAGCAATTGTTCAAAAAAAGGCATCAAATTGTCAAAGATGGAAAAACTTTTGCTAACATAACCCTATGAACCCCTTTATACTCTTATAAGCTGGGTAAGGGCAATATTGGAATGTAAAAGCTAATACAAATAAAATAGGAAACTAATATTAAATTTTAGAAATAGAACAAGACCACATACTATTCCACACGATTGTGTGTTGGGCTGTGTCTCGTCATCTTGGCCGACTAGAACAATAAGACCTCGAAACTAGTTAAAGCATGGGGCGGGGAAGTAGGGGCGGTCTAAGGAGCGGCCATATGTGAGGTCATGCCACCCTTTGTTGTCTTTGTTACCATAAATAATTCACACACCATCTTGAATATGACCACATCCTATGGCACCATCTTCCACATTGGTGTGGCGTAGGCCTTATTCACATTTGTAACTTCCTTCGCTTTCTCGGTTTCATCTATTGTCTTCGCCACGGCTATCTTCTCCAGCACCAAGGAATTACCCTTCATGTTTTGTCTCTCCCACACACTTAAACACATTAGGCCATGTTCAATATCAAATTGTATCTCATAACCATGCATATACTCCAATTCACCTTCCTTTCAGTTAATTTATAATAAATTCATTGAGGTAAGTTCATCAATCTTTTAGCTCTAAAACAAGTTATCGAACTGCACTAACCATAATTCCCATCATCTCTCATAGGCTCCTAAAGATTTGCCCTCATATTTTGATAAAACTCATCTGGAAAATGAGGTAATAACACTACAACATTGAAAGCAACCAAAGTTCATCCAAAATCATCTGACAAATTAACTTATAAACATTTTTATTGACCCATTCAACTATCTCGAATGGTCTATCAACTAAAGTTGCTAGTTTCTACCCTTTTTTTCCTCATAAATCAATCTTTTTGTAAGGTGAATCCACACCAAGTCATTGGGCTCCAACTCAATTGTTCATATGTATTTGTCTTTTCTTTTTTTCATTTGTCATTGTGCTTTTGCAAGCAATCATATGCCTTTTGACGTAGCTGTGGAATTTGACGAGCATGTTCCAGTCTACTCTGTTTATATTATGTAGTAAGAGCTTTAGGAAGTAGATCTAATGGGGTATTTCGATTAAACCCAAAAACTACCTTAAGAGGCAATGTACCTATCACATAATGTATAGAAAGATTATAGTTAAATTCCACAATAGGCAACACATGAATCCCAATCCTTCAAGTTCTTCCCAGCTGTGGCTTATAATAAGGAACCTAAAGTTCTATTCATAACTTCAGTTTGCCCATCGATTAGTGGATGGCATGTGGTACCAAACCACAACTTTGTACCCAATCTCTTCCACAAGGTCTTCCAAAAGAAGCTAAAAAATTGACATATCTGTCAGAAACAATAGATTATAGAATGTCATGGAGCTTGATGATCTCCTGCAAAAACAAACGAGAAATGTAAACCGCATCATCGATTTTGTGGAAAGGAATAAAGCGTTTCAATTTGCTAAATTGATCTACAACTACCATTACTGAATCATGTTCTCTTTGAGTTATAGGAAGGCCTAGAACAAAATTCATGCTCAAATTTAGTAGGAATAGCAATGGCATGTACAAGCCCTACGGTTTTGTATTACAAGTGGATCATCCTTTAATCACTTTATGTACATTCCTAGTCTTACTAGGCCAATAAAAGTGCTCCTTTAATGCATCGATAGTATGATGATTAAAAAAATGCCCAGAAAGTCCACCATTATGTGCTTCTCTAACAAGCATCTCATGTATAGAGCCATACGAAATGCATAACTTTCCATGTTAAAACATGCATCCATCAATCATATGGTAACCATTCACTGTTCTCCCTTTTTTGCAAGTTACCATAATAGGTGCAAACACTCTACCTTGAGAATATTGCCTATGTTTAACTCCCAACAACTTATCCTGCATAGGACTTAATTATAGGAAAAAATTAAAGTGCAGCTAGGCTTGATTACATGCACCTATTGTGGAAGCGGAAGCTATAAGGCAGGTTTTTAGACCAATTTTAAGCTCACTTAACGAACCATTATCCCTTTAATCCTTTTATGCACAATCACAACAATAATAATAAAGAGATAAGGAAATGAGATGATCACACTAGATTTAACGTGGAATTTAGCCCACCCCCTAATCTCCATGGTTCATAAGCTGCCTCACTTGATGAGGACTTCACACTTCAGTCAATCAAAATAATTGTCTTATGAAGAGGACTTCATAAGCCTCAACATAGAGGACTTTACGCAATGCCTCACAACCGAAGACTTCATGTTGCCTCAACACGAAGACTTCAGAAATGCCTTACCAATTGTCTACACATACGTAGGATTTAACATAAGTACCTCAACACACGAAGACTTCACCTATTACCTTAAACATAGGAGAACTTCACTAAAACACTCACAAATAAATGCGTGAATAATGCCTTACCATATTAGCTCAGTGATCTCACGAAAAGCGCTATTCACTTAACAAAATAAAAACATAAACACAAACAGAAAGTATGTTCATATAATTTATGCAAGTTAAGCTCTACTCTCTTTTCTCTGTTTCTCTCTCTTTAAAAAAAAAAAAAAAAAACACTATATATTGCAGCTTTAAAAATATAGTCATTTTCCCTTAAAAGAACCACAAATGGTCAAATTTGAAAGTCGCAACAACTATTTTTTAAATTGTCATGCCATAAACCTGTTGCACGTTAATTTACCCACAAACCAAGTCTATGCTTATCGAGCTTAAGAGTTAAACTTGTTGAGCCCTTGACGAAACTCGTGGACAAGTCTGTGCATATTGTTTTGTTTCATTCGTCACACCTTAGATCAACACTTTGATTGGACCAATCGAGCCCTCGATGAAATCCGTGATCAAGATTGAAGCATGCCATTTTTTTCTTGCACAATTTGCAAAGAACATGTAACGCCTTAACTTATAGGCATTACAACCCGCCACGTGTCCTTCTTTTTGTAAGAATACACTAAGGCTATGAAAACTCTAATCCACAATTAAACAAAATATAAATCTTCATCACTCTCAAAAGGAGGTATCTATTTAAGATATCTCATGAAAATTCAAACTCCTAAAAGGAAAATCTTGTTGACATAAACCAAAGCTAACATAACTTTATAGATGTAAAACATCTGAAATAATAGTTTAAAAGTTTCTAAAATTCATAAAAATTTTAAAACTTAATATAGACTTCCTTCAAATGTCTTCCATCCATAGCTTATCTAGAAATCAGTAGGATAATCAACATCACTAGTGTCATCCCCATCATCAACAAAAATATCATATATAGAAAGATCATAGATAACCTAATCTTCTCCTGTTTTTAGGAAATGAAGGAATGAACGAAAAACGCTTAGTACGCTAAACTGAAAACACATGGACATGATCATGAAATAAACAATAACGCATATGACTTAAAAGCTAATGCAGCAAGCACAATTTATTATCTTCAATTTAGCCAGACATCCAACATAATTTAGAACCATTCATGACTAGTCCCAAACTTGGAGTACCTTATGACTCCTTACAAAAATACAATATAGAAAATAAGTAATATATATATACATATATGGTGTTGGGAATCTCTCACACACTTGGAGTACCGTACTCGCACTTCTTCTAAATTATCGGAATCATCTCAAAACACAACTCTACTCAGGATAATGCCATACAAGGATCATTAGGGTGCTTCGTTAGTATCACACTTTGCTTGGTATTTGCTAACCAAAGCTAATTACAAACAACAAACATAATTTCTTATTACGATTGAATAATATTAGGTTAATTTATGATGTCTAATTCTACAAGCACAAACAACAAGTAAGGTAAGGACGTACCTGAATCAAATTTCACCGAGCAGGATTAAAAATCTCAAAATCTCCTTTACAATGAAAATCCTAAATCACCAAAACCTGATAATATGAACATAAATCATTTTAATAACATACATCATCGAATAAACCTAATTTCACATATTGCCTAAAACCCTAATATCAAGACAAACATAAGTGTACACCTTATTCCTTAATTGAAATGCAGAAATCCCCAACAACATCAATCTCCTTAGCAAATTCTCCAAAACCCTAGAACTCCATTCAAACCAAATATACAAAGAATAAAACTCCATTTATGATTTCATAAACATCAAAAACATTGAAATACTTACTTAACTTGATCCAAATTGCCTTTTAAACAACAAGATCTGAATCTCCAACAATGATTTAAATCTTCTCCAACTTATCCTTCAAAACAAATGTAGAAAAACCCTAACAAGCTAATTGATCTATGAAAATCTATAAAAGAAACAGTAATCTGATTACCTTATCTAACTACCAAATCTTCTTGGCAGTTAAGAATACTCACAGAGAGAACTTTTAGGTTTAGGGTTTGTTTTGGAGAAGGGGCAGCCTGATTTATATAGAAGATAATGAATAATTGTTTCTTTTTAATAATGCCTATTCATCTTTAATAATGTGTCTTCATCTTTAGTAATGCATCTTCATCTTTAACAATGACAACTATTTATCTTTAATAACACAGCTTCATCTTTAATAATGACATCTCTTCATCTTCATTCACACATATGATAAACGACAAAAATTAATTAAACTTTAGGGTTGACCATAAACCCTCTTATTTGATCTTAAATGACATATTTGCCATTTAATATAAAATATTTACTTGTATATTATAGAACAATATACATATAAACACAAACACATATATGCACATTAAACCTTAAACATATAAAAAATAAGTTTTGCTTATTAAATGTAGCTTAACTGAGTTGAAAAGCATTTATGCAATGCATTTCTCATCAATAGCAAAGTGTATCTCATAACCATGCAAGTGCTCCGATTCACCTTCATTCGGTTTATCTATGATAATCTATTGAGCTAAGTTCCTCAAATTTCCAACTCTAGAACAGTGCCAATCATGATTCTTATCAAATTCTCATGGACTAAATTGCAACAGGTAGAGACAGTAAATAGAACTTTATTTTCGAGTTTGAGTACTAAATTGCACAAGTTGAAATTTCATATTTTAAATTACCTAAACGTGAAAGTAAAAATATTCCTATTGCCATTATTCCTGATAAATTAGCAATTACCATCATAGTTTAAGCTTGTACTTACTAATTTCCTCTAGTGGTTGCTTTTTTTTATTATTTTGATTTTTTCATGCCTGTTCAAGAAAAAAATAGGATAATTAATGGAAACATGTTCCCTTATTTTAAAAAACATAGATTTTTCATAGCTTATTTTTGGGAAAACGACTTACGGTATATAAATGAGTAAGTCATTTTTCTATCGATTTACTAGTTAATATTCCAATCATTACTATCAAAAAACATTTATTATTAATTTTTAAGTATTTTTCTTTTAAGTAGATTTATTTTTCATTATAATACATATAATTTTTATAATTTTTTTATACTTAAAATATACGGGTTACCTTGAAAACTGCAAATAAAGGAAAAATATTTTCATAAAATTAGCCAAATATTTGAAAATATGTTATTTTTTCATAAAAATTTTTCAAGTAAAAAATATTTTTATTAACAAATGCTTTTCCTCAAAACAAATGGGGCCTTAGTCTTGAAGTAAAGAAAGTTTATGTTTTTCTATTTTTATTTGTTCTTATATATTTTCATCTTGAGTAGTTATATGGTTTTTGAATTCATGATGTAATATAAGACTCGCATGGCGCTTTTTTTTTTCTTTTTTAAAGTGTGAATTTATACTTTTAAATTAAAACTACCTTTAGTGTCATTTTTCCTAATTTGCATGTTTTAGACAAATGTTTTTTTAATTTTTAATGGCTCCCAAGAATGAAGTATATAACTTGTTTATTTTTTCTGTATCCATATCTGATTTGCATATGTTCTTATATATTTGATCTATATTTGGTATATTTGATCTATTTATAAGTAAAAAATGTTTATTTTTCATCTATATCCATGGCAAACAGTATGAACTGAAACAATGGTGTGTTGTTAGCATACTAAAGAACCAAACAAAACCTAGTGGAATAGAATTAATAGGAACAATAGGACTAGGTCTCCCCCCTTCCGCCCTAGTGAAATCTTTCCTTAAAAAATCTTAATGTAATAATGCATTCCCTAATGCTAACAAAAGTATAGTGGTTCGAAATCTAGTTGGGTTAGCTTATACCTACGAGGGACTAGTCAACAATTTAATGAAACGATTCAAATTTCAAGTTTTTTGCTTAACTAAGTCTTCATTCCAATCATGCTAAACACTAAGTTGCGTATATGCATTAATATACTAGTGATAAAATCTCTATTGTTATCTTTTATTTCAATTAGTTTTTATCAAAATAAAAATTTATTGTTTTTGGATAATCAAGGTGTTACGCATGATTTAGTAGTTTGTTTTCATATTCCTCATGATTTTGATCTTCAATGAAATATTCTATTACTTGTAATGACCAAGTGTTCTTGCTGAGTAATGAAATTGGCTTATGGAATGAATATCGACAAAGTAAGTTGGTTGATGATAAGTTTGAGCTCTAGTGAATAATCAGCCAACTCCTTTGTTTAATTTTTTTTTCCAATTTAGTAGCAAGAATGCCTTACTTGAGTTGTATGTCATTAACCATCAAATTCTCAAGTCAATTGTGGTAGAGGATGGTGCATATATCATATGCAGTTCAAGCGTCAGGGATTAAAAAAAAAAAAAAGGGGACATTGGAGATTGTCCTGAGTAGGGATGGTTTAACCAGGTAATTAATGTAAAGTTGTTCTACATAATTAGAAGGCAACATAGGAGCATTTGTAATGGTAGTATTGTGGTTGGAGTAGCATTAATGCCATCATCATAAAGGTATAGATCCGAGTTTATGGATGTTAGAAATAACTTCTAGGAGAGATTGACGTAATTAGTTTGTAAAAATGGCAAGGGATTGAAAAGGATGGTATATCTTAGAAATGCATATATATATATATATATATTGCATTATATTTTTGGCCTATTATAGTATAATTATTATATTCTCAACATTAATAAAGTACGTAAGATGAATGTAGTATGGAAGTTGAGGTATGGTAAACAACAACAATGACCAATTAAACATAAGACGGAGAGGTGGTTAAGGTTTAAGAACAACAACCAAGTAAACATAAGTGGGAGACGTGATTAAGGTTTGAGGAGAGGGGGTGGTGATAGATGCGATAGAAGCGAACAAGGGGAAATTGGTATATTAAGGTTAGCACAACAATCATATAATCTAAAAGCTTAAGCTTGTAGATATCGTGCGTATTATCATATTTGTATCACAACACTCTTCTTTACTTGTGGACGAAAACTTTGATTTTGACTAAGGTCTATTAAGTGGACCTCTTAATTTTAATACGGATTGCAATGAGTGTGCATGGATTCGAATTCATGATCTCTTATTTTGATACCATGTTAAGGTTAATATTATAATCATCCAATCTAAAAGTTTAAGCTTGTAAATATGGTATAGGCTATTATCTTTATATCGTAATAGGATAAGTATGATTATTTAAGGAAGATATGATGATTCAAATATGGTGGTCAAGTGTAGGCTAACCTATGTAAGAAAAAGGTAGGAGAAGTAATGAAATTGCATGGGTGAAGACACTATTAATGGTTAAGTGATACTTGCCTATGTATGGCTTTTGAGCATAAATCAAGGAAGGAGATAATTGGAGGCAACATGCTGCTCTTAGAGAGGTTCATTTGGAGTTATAGAGGTAAGTAGGTGTGGATGATAGTGTTGGCTCCAATAATAAGAAGAGATTTAATGTAAGGGTATTTGTTTATATTGGTTTGTGAATTAATTTCTTATATATATTAACTAATAAGAGGTGGGTACGATTGTTGCTATGCTCTCTATATAATAAAATGGAATATACATGATGTATATAAAATAAAAAATTTTTTAATTGCAGTCTTTTAAGGTATTTTAGCTCGTATTAAAAGTTAGAAAAATTTTATTATTCCGTATTTATCGAAGGACCGATTTCATAATCCATTGAATGAATCAAATCTATCATTTATTAAGGTTAAATTCTTATGATACACGGTAAAAATTTAGGATCATTAACTTATCACTTTTAACATAGAAAAAGTATGGATTCTTTTAATTTTTTTTAAATTTATAAATTAATATATAAAATTTTCTCAATTCTTAAAATACTTTATGATATTATTTTTTAGTTTATGATTTTAAATATTAGTTACAACATATAACATGATAAATTGAAAAGAAGAAAACGATGTTTGGATATTTGGAAAAAGTAAAAAATAATAATTTTTAAATAAAAAATGACAAAAATGATCATGCTTAAGAAAAATCCCAACAACAGGTATGCGTATCTCGTATTTTTAAGAAATAAATAAAAGTTAAGTTTAATTATAAAAAATTATATTTTTTTTGCTAATTACAATAAAAAGGAAATTCGAACTGAATGTTCTCATATGAGAAATTATTAGAGAGGCCATGCTTTACAAATAAGTTTAAGTTGCACGTTATTGTGATTATTTATGGCTTGATAGTTTTTTTTTTTTGGGTCAAATTTTCTTTTAGAAATGTATATTTTTGGCCTTTTGCCTTGGATATTTGGACAGTGATTTTGACACGACAGACATATTGAAACACGAAGGTGGTAAAAGCAAAGCTCGGTATCCAAAACAATCTTTTAATGTCATTACAAAGGGCCAAATAAAAAATTTTCTCCTTAAACTTTCTTGTTTGTTGTTCACTGTTCCTCTGTCAATCTCCCGAGTGACCCATTTCTTCTCTGACCACATCTTGTCGTTTATTCATTTTTCATTAATTAACCCAGTAATCCCACTTCCCAGCACTCTCTCTCCCTCTCTCTCCTTTGCATTGCCAATCTTCATCATCTCCAACACCTGAAACTACTAAAAACCAAACCCCACAAGTCCTACTCACTAAACCACTCACTAGTACCAGTTTACTACCACCATTCATTTGTTCCCCAGAACAACATATCACTCAAAATCCTCGGAGAGAGATTAAGAATATTGTAAAACTTGCTTAAAAAAAAAAAAAACTCACATGGATCCTTACTCCTGGAAAACTTGCCATTACACTTACGTTTTCATCTTCATTCTTCTTCTTACTTCTAGAGGTAAAGTTCCCGTTTTTTATTTTTTAACTCAAAACATTATGTAGATGACAAAAACGTGACTAGAAATGTAAAATATTTGATGACAGGGGTGTCGGGCGCTTCCTTCACATTTGTCAACAAATGCGAATACACTGTTTGGCCAGGTATACTTGCAAATGCTGGTAGTCCTAGACTTGACAGCACTGGATTCGAGCTTCCTTCTGATACATCCCGCACTTTTCAAGCACCAACCGGATGGTCCGGTCGGTTCTGGGGAAGAACCGCCTGTACATTTGACGGATCCGAGTCCGGTTCGTGTGTGACCGGTGACTGTGGTTCGGGGCAAGTGGAGTGTAATGGGTTGGGAGCTGCCCCGCCTGCTACTCTTGCTGAGTTCACTCTCGGGACGGCTGGCCAGGATTTCTACGATGTTAGTCTCGTGGACGGGTAAGGTTTTTTGTTGTTGGGTTTTTGTGTGTAGATGTATTTTTTAGTTTATATTGTAGCATGCTTCATTTTTTTCCCCTCTTAATTATTAATTACATGCTAACCTAGTTAGATAATATGTTATTACTATATTTTTGCAAACATAAACAAGGCTTAAAGTTACTAGAAAGGGTTTTCCTTTTATTTTTTTTTGGCTAAAATTATATATGAAAAGATGTATATTTTCTAATTCCGTGAATAATTGTTTTACGCTGCGTTTGTTAACTTTGTCAACAGTGGAAATGGACGGAAGTCAGGAAAGAAAAGACTGAAAGCGAGTGAAAAGGAAAAACAGTAGAAATTTTATTTTTTATTTGATAATTTAATTGGAGAAATAGAAAGGAGAAAAGAGAAATGAAGATAATGATTGAAAAAATTTTTCGTATATTATTTTTTATGAGATATTATTAAAAATAGATAAATGTGTATTTTAGTCCTTTCAATATATTTCTCTTCCTTTCTCGCCGTTTTGGCTCAATTTCGGAAAGGAAAGCGAAGGGCTGATTTTTCATTCTATGTCTGTCCAAATCTATCGATTTCCCTTCCACGAAAGTATACCAAACGCCATAACTTCACCTGATTTCTTTGACTTTCCGTCATTTTCCCTGAACTTTCAGCGTCCCAAACACAGCAACGCTTAACATGAGAAAAATTCCTATTTTTTTTAAACATGATTGTTTTATCAGTTATTTAGTAATTTAGATTTATTTACAATCGAGTTAACACTATTGAATTACTTTTATGTCACTTATTATATTTATTTTATTATTTAGATTATTAACTGAATAGTTCTGTCTAAGTTTAGTTAACATTTTATTATAATAAAAGCTGTCAATACAAATGTAATTTTTTAAATTTGATGAAAACATTTTCAAATTTATTTGCTGAATTTTGAAAAAGTGGGTGCGGTGGTATTTACTATTTACCCGTTAGATTACTTTTTTTCTAAAGGTGAAGCATCCAAAATTTTCGAGCTTCTATTTTATTATTTTTTTAATGCAACTAATAAATTTTAGTAAATTAGGTACAACTTGCCAATGTTAATAGAAGGAAGTGGCGGGTCGGGAGCGTGCGCATCCACGGGTTGCTCCGCGGATCTAAACCAGCAATGCCCGGCTGAGTTGAGAGTTGGGGACGGTAACGCGTGCAAGAGCGCGTGCGAGGCATTTGGGACCCCAGAGTACTGTTGCAGTGGCGCGTACAACTCACCTGTGACTTGTAAGCCCACTGTCTACTCTGAGATGTTCAAGGCTGCTTGTCCAAGGTCGTATAGCTACGCATACGATGATGCTACGAGTACATTCACTTGTGCGGGTGCTGATTATACGGTTACTTTTTGTCCCTCTTCTACAAGGTACTGTATTCTATAATACTTTATTTTTATTTGTGCATTTATGTATTTTGCCAGTGGTATTCTATAATCATTAAGGGCCTGTTTGTTTCGTTGTTCTTGCATCGATACAGATATGATACTGATGAAAAACGACAGTTTTACTTATGAACTGATCAAATTAAATTGATACCAAACCGATATCGATACCAAACCGATATAGATCTAATACTTGACTATCCAAACAGTCCTAAATATCAATGTTGGCTTCAGCATATAATGTGCACTAGAGTAATATAAACTATGGGTAATACATATATGGTGAGTAAGTACCAATCATTTTTAGCACGGAACCTTATTCACAGATCACCTATAGGAATTATTTTGGACACTAACCGTAATTTCTTATGTGTGTCAAAGTATGTCTAGTTACAATATGGAAATGGAGTCGTAAAGACTTTAAGGTTAGTCGTTACTCGTTGCGTAAATACAAGGCCTTGAGGCTATGATCCTAAGGTTAGACCTAAGAGATGCTTCTTGGGTTTTATGTTAAATACTTTGTTATTTCCTAGATTTAGTCTTCCAATCCCATTATCAATTTATTAGTAATTACTTGTATCTTTACACGAGAGGGCAGTACATAGAAAGAGATCTGGGGTCGTGTGTATAGTGGAAGACTGTTGGTGGTACGTGCGCTGCCGGAAATATATTTTATTCCATCTCCTTTTGTCTTAAGAGAATGTGGGCCAAATCCAAACTGTCAAGAGCTAAAGCCGAAGATTCTCTTTCTAAATCCTTGTTTTATCCCTTAATTCTATATATAAAATGCTTTAAATTCGTTTGTACACTGTTGAATTAAATATGGTTGCTGTGATTGTTCCTTTTCCAACGAATTCATTGTAATAAATGTAATGTAGCAAATAAATGTTGAACCTAAATTCTGAACTCTTAATTTATTTTTTGTTGAAAGAGAATTAAATAAGTTGCTCCACTTCATGCAGTCAAAAAACTTCAACCCCAGTCACAGGAGCAACATCACAAGGATCTGGGAATGGATATGGATCCGGGTCTGGATCACAATTCGGGATGGGATATACAGGTACCGGGGCAATGTCGCAACCGGGGTCTGGAAATGGGGAAGCTCTTATGAATGATGGGTCATGGCTAGCTGGGTTGGCAATGGGAGACTCATCAAGAATTCTTTCCCCATCTGCTTGGACTTTGGTTCTCATGCTTTGCTTTCTTTACTTGTAGTGTTAAGTTTTCACTCGTTTACTCTTTTTGTGGCTTTTGTTCTCTAAAGTGAGTGGATTACAGATTTGCTGCTTTAATGGTGATTGTGGTAGCAGTAGTGTATGGGTTGCTTGTGCTTTTTTGTTTGCAACGAAATGTGATCTAGTTCTTCCACATTGTAAAACCACCTAATCCTTAGGCTCAGTATATATGTTGTACCTTTGTGATGTTTTGATCCTTCAATGATTTTGCTCTATTATATGAGATTTTACTTCGGCTCATTTGGTGTTTGATTTAGATTTGAGCATTTGACATCATCTGAAATTGGTGTCAAAGCAGAACCAAAGTGGTTAACCAAATAGACCTAACAGGTCTATCAGATTTGCATTGATACCATTGTTTGAAATATCTAGTTTCGAACAGCTGCGGAAAGATACCCACATGAAGGATAAGCCAAAAAGCCCCGGGGTGGATATTTCTAGTTAGTTTGAGATTCGGGGTATATTAAGGTTTAAGAATTCTTCCACAGATACTTGAGTAAGGCATTTGCTTGGGTAGGTCTTTTAACTTGTGGTAACCTAGTTTTGGCAGGCTTTACTGCCAAAAGTGAGTTTACAATGTGAATACAAACTCTTTTGCTTGTCGCTGTGTCGAAAAGAAAGATTCCTTGGCTGAAATGGCAAGTTTTTCTAGGCTTTTTATGTCTTGTTGATATACATTTTGTGAGATGTTGCATGTCAAGTGGATTGCTATTCAATTTCAAAAGGTAAAGACTGTATATTCCCCAAGGAAGAAAAAGTCAAGAATGGTCATCTTATCAGATCTCAAAACAATGATTAGGGATTTAAACAATTGGTAAGAATAAAGAGTATTCCTTGCCGCAATATATCAACACTATTGCCTGAATTCTCATTGCAAATGGGGCCAGTAGTAAGACATTTGATTCGTTATGTTTGAAAAAGTTTGTAAAAGGGTGCTTGAATCATGGAATAAAGGTTCCCCATGATAGAGCAGTAGGAACATATATGCTTATGTAATCATTTTTTTTATGCATTTAAAATCATGGGACAGGCGAAGTTTCCGTTCGGCGTTAATGCTTGATTGCGAAAAGAAAATTTAGGCCGCCTGCTCCAGGGGTGCTAATTTTGTTTTTGGAATAAAGGAGCAATTAGGGCTCAATATGCTACTGGCAATCAGCGAAGTGATTGAGCCAAGAAAATATTTAAACTTGGTTAGACATTGGAATGGAACCCTCTTGGATATTGAACCTTCCGTGGTTGAGTATGTTTTTGACTGATTGTTCAATGTTATAAGATAGATATAAATTTTAAAAAAATTTTGAAAAAGGCCATGCCTCGAAGATAAATAAGTTAATTATTGTACATTGTAAGTTCTGTACCATAGGCTGTAAGGGTTAATACTGCAAATGACATTTTTATGTTTGTAAAATATTTAATTAGATATCCAAATTTTAAAATTAATCAATTTTAAATATGAATTTTAAAATTGATTAATTTAATATCTGAAACGACTTTTTGTATATGCCAATAGTGCTTTTGTTATATTGAATAAAACACTATATAGGTTAATGGTATTAGTCAATTTGATGAATGTTTGAAAGTTAAGTTACTTAATTGCATATTTTACCAAAGTTTAAGTATCATTTTCTGCATTAACCCCAATTCATAATGTGTCACACAAATTTTAAGCTGTAGGCTATCATGTATGACTTGAAAATATTGTGAATATTTGGACTGATCTTGATCTTATCATTAATTAAACCAATATCTATTTTCCAATTTAAGCTAGTAATAATTATTATATTATGATTTTTCTTCTTGTATGCTTTCCATGCAATTTACATTTAATTCAATTAGAATACCATAATTACTTCCAAGCATAGTAGATTCTACTGATTTTATAGGATAATTTCAGAGATTAAAAAAAAGAAAAGAAAAAAACCAGTATATTTCTATATCAAAATTTATGGATCATGCACCTATAGATTAAGAAAGTGGATGCAGTTCTCCATCTTACATACCTCGAGCCTGCACAGCCTTACCACCATCATCGCTCGAATTTTCTTTGAATTAGAGTCAGTTCTATTCCAAAGTTTGAAACTACAAACTATGGGGAAGACCAATGTGTGGGTAAACAATTACTTAGACATCCAGATACACGTAACATTCAGACATTCAAATTTGGTTCTGCGGACGAGAAGGTATTAATTTGCCGTAGTTTGGATCGTTTGATTTTCATTTATATCTTATTTGTAATCGATCTATATCTGTTTCTTATCTGTTTTTGGTTTGTTTAATCTGTTTATAAATAAATAAAAAAATATATTTTTATTTGTATTTATTTTTTTGATAAAGATCTATTTTACCTAATTGTGCATTCTTTTATCCGTGCAAGAAAAACGCCGGCTGTAGTTTTTTCATGATATACTTAGGTGGCTACTTTAGGGCATTCAGAACTCAAAGGATAGCGTATTATTGTCCTCCAAAAAGCAATTTCATTCTACAAGATCAGGAACTGAATAAGATCAAACTTTTTTTTGACCATCTTGTTGTTGAAAAGCTCATAGGAACTATTTGAATGAGAAGTTTTCTTCCCAAAAAATGAATCATTTCATCGAAAGGCAAGGTTGCATTCATTGGGATCATGCAGTGGCCTATGTGGTATTTTACTAAATTCATTAGACGCAATAGAACATTGCACATTGTCTAGGATGATTGGATGAAATGCATTTAGGGAAAATTGCAAATAAATCTCCTAATACTGAGAAAATTTAAAATTTTAGTTTAACAAAAACGTACCAAGATAGTCAATAGCCTTATAGTTTAGTTGCATCTACCTTGATTTCTTAAGTAAGAAGCACTATGTTTGATTTCTCTCCCCCCTATTATAATAACAAAAATAAAATAAACCAAGATGCAAGTTCAAGGGGTGTGGATAAGTTTCGTGGTGGTATCTGTACCTTTTAAATATAACAGAATTATACTTAAACAAAATTTTTATCCATGAAAATACTTGATTTTTTTAAATCTTACACCCAGTGTACCTATGGTTGGAATTTGGTCAATTTGTTGAAAAACCATGCACGACCATGCTATTACATGCATGCGGAAGCGACATGATAGGTTTCTAAATCGATTGTAACTTCACCTAATCAAATATCATCTCTTTCGCCATTTATGCCTAATTCATTCAATTATAACAATAATAATAAAGAGATAAGGGAAGAAGAAGATCACACTATAATTTAAAGTGAAGTTCGATCTGCCTTCTCATCTCTGCGGTTCACAAATTACCTTATTTAAGGAGGACTTCACACTTCATTCAACAACAAATTGCTTCACAAAGAGGACTTCAACAAATGTCTCATCGAGTGGACTTCACCACTGACTACACATATGTAGGACTTCATATAAGTGCCTCAACACATGAGGACTTCACTTGTTGTCTCAAACAAGAGAGGATTTCACTAAAGCACTCAAACAAATTACAAACATGTGATTAGTGCCTTACAAATATTTACTTACTAATCTCACTATGACACTAATGACATTTTTGCTCAACTTATCCAAAAACAAATTAAGAGAGTATTTTGATATAATATCAACTTATTAAGCACCACTCTCTTCTTTAACAACACCCTAAATTCTTCTATTTATAACTGCATAAAATAAGCTAGCTATTATACAAAAAACAAGCCTCCAACAGTCGGCTATATAAACTCCCAACGGCTATTTTTTCGCACACCAGCGAGTCGATCCACTTTTCGTGCCCACAGCCTTTTCCTTGATCTCCTTTGTTCGAGAACTGCGTTTCACCATTTTGTACTAGTAAGTCGGTCCACTCTGTACCAACGAGCCGATGCGTTTCCTCTGTATACACTGCAACAAAAGACAAAAAAAAAAAAAAGAAAAAGAAAAAGAAAACACAATAAAGATCAAACATATTAAAAACATGTTTTGTTTATTAAATGCAACTTGACTAAATTGTGGATCATTTGTGTAATATATTTTTTCATCAAAACAAGATTGTGACCTCCCTTGGTTCAACACAATTCTCCTATGAGAAGTTAGCGTGGAAGAGAATCTCTATTAAAAAAATAAATTTTCTCTCCTAGTTGGTATATTTGTTTAATTGTTTTTTAATTTTTAAATTTTTTTACTTTCCTTGTCATGCCTTGAATAAGGTCATGGTGTAGTCAGTCATGCCACACATAACACTAAGGTGTTATATGCAAAGGCAACTATTACTAGTTCATTTACCTTGAGTGTTACTAACAATTTTAGATTATGAAATCCTTTACTTAGTTTTGTAAACCACTTGAATATAACGGAAGATAAAATGAAACGAATTACTAAACGTCACTTTAACGAGTAGTCTACATTAATACTATCAAATATGTCCTACTATAATACATAAATCCATTTACAAGTCCAAAAGAAAACAATAGCCAAAATGAACCAGCTCTTAACTTATCACAACAAAAACAACCCATCCTCTAAAACCTAACTGTATAACTCTCAGAACCAAAGCTAATACAAGGCCGAAACTCTCACTAGAAACATCAAAATATAATACAACACAGTAAGCACAATCACTCCATCAAGTCTAGTCGCTTCACTTATCTAGGAGCTCATCCACATTAACACCATAACCTAAATAGTCATAGGGATCCTCATCAGTTTTATCATCACTTTAAAAAGAAGTGAGCTGAAGTCTAGTACAATAGAAATAAAAATATTAAAAAAAATTAATGTCCTATTATGACATAGTAAAACCGAATATAAAATAATAATGAATACCATGACTTAACGTTGAAAACCCCAACTGAAAAAAAAATCACAGACTATGGCATAAAAAATTTTCATTATTAACAAAAAATGGGATTGCAATGTTTTCTTTCACTAATTATACTAGAGGTTAATTAATAATTTATCAAAACGATTGATATCAATAAAATCTCAAAACTACTTGATTCGCAAAAACGTAAAAATACCTATTCAATCTTGATAACTGAAAAGAATTAATAATGAATATAAATAATCATCTTATAGTGCTCCACATTATGAATTTAATCGAAGAAGTTTCATCACAAGGGGATTTATTCCACCATTCAATCTGGATCTAAAGTCACCGCGATGAATTAGTTTATCATTCGAAATCGGAAACGAAAACGGGGAGAATCCAAAGAAACCAACTTTTGGACATGTACGGTGCATGTTCCAAATTCGCACCAATTTCCTCCTCTAGCACATGCCGACTCGCCTTCTCCAAATTCAAACTTCGAGCCGCGCGTCTCATGAATCCGTAGCCGCAGGTTCCTCGCAGCTCACGATCCAATTCCGTAGCTTTCTAGTTTCGTCGGCGCCCGTATCAATATATTATAATATGCCCTTTAATTTTTCTTTTTCAGTATATATTTATGCATCCTTTGTTGTCTTTAGAATAAATATTCATGAAATTAAATAGGATTTGAATAGAATTGAATAGGAGTTGAATAAATATAGTTTTTTCCTTTTTTAGCCTAAGCATGTATCTTTATATATCGATCTAGTAGGTTTCTTTAGTGTAGATATTTTTAGTGTAAATATTTTTAATATTATAATTGCACGGCAGTTATCAAATATGAAAAAGTTATCTGTAGAAAATACAATTGCATTTATGATTTGTAATTAATTTCCTAATTTCTAAGATTAATTAAGGTTGTCATCTTGCAACCTGTCAAAACAATATATCTATTTAATTTATATATGTTGAATTTTTTTATTTGCATACGTACCATGGGTACATCGTCTACTTATATATATATATATATATAGAAGATATGAAATATCTTTTTAAAGATATAATATACCTTTACAAAAGATAAGAGTTTTATTATGTATGCCTTGGGTCTATATGGGTTGGACCCAAAGCCTAACAACAAGCACAAATTATATAGTCACATGTTCCTATACTAGTACACATGCAACAACCATTGATTTATATCTTTAATTTAGGTTAAGCAAATCAACAATAGAACACTCATACTCTGGTAATATGCCGTGGGAATCTAAGGGTCTTAAGTAGTGGTAATTGCTCATGGAATTGATATAAACAGCATGAGTACTTATATCTTTAGAAGAAATTCTAAGCAAGCAGCATTGTCTAAGGTTTACAACCATTACTCATCTCTACCTATCACAGTCCATGATATAATGCGGCTTAATTTGTCCCATCAATGTGAGCCACCCAATATTACTTCTCTTCGATCTAGATAGACGCAATCCCGATATCATTCGCCGTATCAGTTGCTCGTTGGGCCACGTCAATGTAACATATATAGGAAAGGGTGGCTTAAGTGCCTAATTACTGTGCTGGCACCGCGAAGCAAGGTTATCACTTTTTAGATTAGATTAAATGACACAAGCACACTCAAGTAATTATTAGGGTATCTTTGAGTATTAATTCATTTTAGGATGCTTGTTCTAGCAAGCAATACTAAGTTACTGTGTATTTGTGTACAAATAGATAAGACTGTTCATTGAACCGAGCCAAACCATAAAATACGGTTCTTTTATATTTCCATTTGGTTTGTGGTTTGGTTCGGGAAGAGTCTAAATGATTACGGTTCAGTTTAAGGGGTTAAACTGAACTAAACTAAACTATTTGAATCCGAACCGAACCACTTTACATTAAAAGAAATAAAAAAGAGCTATTTTATTTATTTATCACTCTTAAACATTAGATATTAGGGTTGCTTGTGACATTTCACTTTAATATAAGATATGTTTGTAGTATGTTAAAATAGATTTGAAATGGAATCACAATTCAAAATTCTTATACCATTCTTGTGTTAAGATACATCTTTGGAAGGGAATTGATTAAGATTTCAATTTATAGATTTATTAGGAGAAATTGTGATTCCGTTCCAATTTATGAAATGTAAATTACATTTTTAACCACATTAATATTATTTATAAATATAAATGTTATATATATATTTCATATTATATATATTTTACATAATAAACTATTAAATGTATTATGTATTTAATAATATTAAACAAGCAATTTTTTATTTGTCTCAAAACATTCATAGTATGTTTTCTTATTTCATTAATTTTTAATTCTTCCTAGAGCTAGTAGACATGCGTCAATTTAAAAAAAAAACGATATATTTGAGTTTATAACATGCACAATCATTTTAATGGTACAATGGATATTTAAATACATTATAAGGGAATAATATTATAAATAAACAAGGAATTAATGCAAGAGAATGTTTTGCTTTAATTAATGTTGTAGATTTTTCAAAAATATATGTTACTCGTTGGAAAATATATTTAAGATGGAATAATATGTATATGTGAAATTATGAAATACTTGAGTTGATAAATGACTATTAATATTATTCATTAGAACTAAATGTTTTTAAGAGCGGTTTGAACCAAACCGAATTGCATTTGAAATGGTTCGGTTTAAAACCTTGAACCGTTAATAGCGGTTCGGTTCATTAACAGTTTGAACCAAATTGTTTCAAATACGGTTCGATTCAGTTTGATTCCTGAATCGAACCAAACCTAACCATGAACATCCCTACAAATAGGAATCCTACTACGAAATAGACAATAGGTAATCCAAAGGATAATAATATGTTTAAGGAAATTATTTTAAATAAGTTTTAAGTTACCTATTCAATCATTTATTCTCATTAGATTAATTATTACTCAATTCCCAAGTTGCTTATACACATTACCTATTCTATTTTGAGATTTCGCTTAATTCCTATTTATATTAATTTATAAATTAATATCATGTTCTAAAGTAAATTTTAAGTTACCTAACTCAACTATCTAAACTTACTTATAGTAATTTGATCCTTAAAGTGATATTCTCAATAACATTTCTTATAATTAATCAAATAAACTTTTATCAAGTGGAATAACTAATTTAAGATGTCATTAATCCATTCGTGTCATTAATAATTCAATTTTACTCTTAAAATGTTCTAAAGAACCTAAACTAGCTACCTAAAAGTTATTATTATTTTATAAGTCATTATTTATTCCTATTTTATTAAATAAATTCTTAAAATCATAATAATTAATTATTAATCTTAGAATTCATATTTTATATGAAATTATATCATTTATAATTATTCCATATTTATTTGGTTAGAATCAGTTTCCTATTAATTTCAATATTTCACTTTCTATAGAAAACTAAGGTGCACTTTAACTTTAATCAACATGTTCACAAACTTAATTACAAGTTCTTCAACCATATTATTATGTAAACTACCTAACACATTAGTTAACAAGTTTATAAGTTCAATCAACCTAAACTGATTAATTAATTATGTTTTTTATTTTAATTAAGCACAAACTGCCCATAAACATGTGATTAATAGGACACAATTAAGTTTTTAGCCGAGTCAGGGCTAGTTGAGACCAGTTCATAACCAGTGCACCACTCAACCACAAACTAGACTCCTAGCCCTAAGTGTTTTTATAGGGCTAAATCACTAAAGGAGGTGGTTTGGCTACTGGTTCACCTCCTAGATCATTGCCACAATATGACACATACGCTAAATTTCCTTGTTTTGTGATTTTTGATTTTTCCTTGTTTAATCCAATATCCAACCATTCTCAATCATCAAAACAAGTTAATTAAATGATGTATAATGTAGTTTATGCTTAGATGTAGGTTTTAAAAATTAAATGATGAATTAATAATAAAATATTCATCATTTACATCAGTGCTCTTAAATTTCAAGCACTTAATAATCAACTTAACCTGATATCATTCATCATCCATTCCTCAACCTATAGATCTAATAACATAAACTATGATTTCATCATTAAATCATTGATTACAATAACACAAACCACATGAACACAAAATCATAAGTTTAGATTATTTACCTAAGACGAAGGAAATCACAATCTTAAACTACTACTATTACTATTCAAGGCTTGCTTGTTGATGATGCTTCTAAAGCGCACCTCCTCCCATCTCTTGATTCTTAATTAACCTATGATTAATTTTGGCATTAGTGTTATTGATCAAAAGATTAGAGAGAACATGATGTTATTCTTGTCTTTTTCTCTTTAATCTTCTTGTATAAGCCTCTTAATCCTAATAAAGAGAGAGATATTTATGTTTTCTTCCTAATGAAGATTTATAGAGTTTGAGAGAAAAACTTCTTGAAGAAGTTTTGAGAAATAAGAAATTGGAGGAGAGAGAAAATCTAGAGTATTTATAATAGGATAACGAGCCTCAAACTTAGAAATTATTCGTTTGAGATGGAAATGATTTCCATGCCCCTAAGTGTTGTATTGATTTAGTTAATTACTACATAAATTATCTATTTTACCCCTCCTTTTCTTATGACATGTAATAAATATTAATAATTATCCTCCTTTTAATTATTTGTTTCTTGTAATTTTATTAAATTTCTAATTATTATATATTTTATTTATTCTTAATAATTCCTGATCATATTTGTTGAACACTATTATTATCATGGTTATCAAAACCGGTCTGGATCGGCCGATTCAGCTTGGTTCGATCGGAATCGGTACTAATGCAGGGTTGGATCTTACCTAAGACTCGTTTTTGCAATGAACCGGTGAGACCTGGTCGACCTAGGATGTCGAACCGGCTAGACCTAGTCGACTCGGGCGGTCGAACAGGGTCAAACCGGTCGGGTTGATCCGGATCAAAAAAAATAAAAAATTAGAAATTTAAATATTTATTCATACTTCATTATAAATTTATAAAATAATCATTAAATCATATTTATTTAATAATTAATTGTTGAATTCGATCCAAATATATATTTAATTGAGTGATTACACACATATTAGTCTTTTATAATTAAATTATTCCTCATATTTTTACTTTTTTGTGACTCCGGTTTGACCCCTGGTTCAACCCGGTCCGACCCTTAACCCCTGACCCCCTGGCTTGTCTGGGTCAGACCCCAGTCCGGTTCTGACAACATTGATTATTATCATTATTGATTACTATATATATGTTTATTCCAATACGATTTGTTATTATCTATTAATATTATTAACTTGTTATTGTTATTACTTGTAACATGAAATTTTAGGATATTTCATCTTTCTCTCTCTCTATCTACATATCTTCTTCTTCTTCTTCACACAACCCTCATAAAAAATAATCAAAACAATTAAAAAACCTAAAATTTAAAAAAAACAATTTAATATATATTTTATTGCCTCAACTTTTCACTTAGTTAACCAAATGAAAAAAAAAAAAAAATTCTTTCATTATAGTTCCTACCACTTCTTTACTACACATTCAAGTGAAAAGTGGAAATGGGCTTTATTTTTATTTCTTTTCTTTTTTTTTTCTTATCTTTTATTTTCATTTTTGATTGTTGATTGTTGAGATGGAAGAACTCGACTTCAGTGGAGATGGTGGCAACTGTGCTACATAGGTCCTGCTTGTGATGTGGGCTTCGGTTTGGAAGTCATGTTGATGGGAGCGACTTAGTGAGTTGGAGAAGAAAGCTATGGTGAGTTGAAGCTTGGTGGATGGTTGTTCGATGTTTGGGTTCTTAGTGTAGTCATTGTCAGTTTGACTGTGTGTGCCTACGGTTTGAGTGTGGTTGGGTATTGGTGTAGTTGTGGGTTTAATATTCTTTGTGTGGAGATAACGATGGCTTTGGTAGTATTAGCGATTCATGTTTTGGGTCTTTGTTAGGTTGTCGATGATTGAAGATGGTGGCTTTGGGTTTAGGATTTTGGTTGTGATGTTGAGAGAGAGAGAGAGAGAGGAAAGTTAAAAGAAAAAAGAATAAAAATGCAAACCAGGAGAGATAAACTATTTTTTAAACAAAGATTCTCCTTAGTGTCAGTATCTTGCTGGAGAACTGGTTAGATTTTAGCTAAAGGTGTTGGGGTTCAAGATTTAAAAAGTTTAGGTGTTGTTATGGGCAAATATTTTGTTTAACTACAATTTCATTATATTTAAAAAGTTCAAGTACTGTCAGTAATACTTATCCAAGGGGTATGAAAAACATACTTTTATAAGTTTAAAGGGTATTTATGTACCATAATAAAAGTTTTGGGGGTTGTATGTCAATTTAATAAAGTTTAAAGGGATAATTTGTAACATTTGAAAGTTCAGACTATGTTTATACCAAAATCATAGTATAGGAGGGTCATTTCCATTTAAGGTAAACAAAGATGAAAATTTTTGGACATATGGGAGTTATGTAGATTTGAGCGTTGTTGGAAGGGATTGGACAAATGTGATAGGTGGTTAATAGTCCCTTTTGTTTTTAAGCATAACAATCGTAAGTTAGCTAGATGTCTTGTAATTTAGGAAAGCACAAGGTATGATGGTAAGTGTCAATTATCATTGACAAAATTCATGCTCTCATTCTACTTTATTATATAGTAATCTTTCTAATTTATATCTTTTAAGCTGGGGGACTCAACTACTAGTTATAGACATTCAGAAACTAGGAATAAGAGTGGATATTATTAAAGAATTGGAAATATAGACATATGAGAATCGTCAACATATTTCCCTTATTGAGTGATTCGGTGAGTATTGTGTTATAAGATGATGATATAGCATGAAACTAAGGATTATGTTTATCTGTGCTTATCAATAAATTATGGAGAAGCAATATTTATGAGTCCATACGAAAGAAGTGGCTAGAGATCATGATGAGTTGTAAGATTTGAAGGGAATTTCAACCTAGAGAGATAACTTATGAATTGTGCCTTCATGATTTGGGATCTGTAGGGAAAATTTTCATTTGCCCTAACCATCTAATAGCATAGAAGAAAGCTCACATCAAAAGAACAGTTAATAGGCTCTATATTAAGTTGATTAGTTAGAGTTCGATCCATATTTGAACTAAGCCTTTCATTATCCTTAGGTTATATTATGCTACCTTAGTAGTGAACTACAATTTCCTAGACATTAAATGGAGGAATGTTTTAGATTAAAGAAAATATTGATTACATATGTCTTAACATAAAAACTTTGTAGCAATTAGATAAGTAAGTGTATGAATTGTAGTATTTTCTCTATTGTTTAAATGCAAATAAAGCTTCCTTCATCAAGTGAAGTGACTTGATATTATCCAATTTCATTAAATGATAGGATTAACTAAAATTGAAATATCAACATTGCAAGATAGTTGAGAAATTGTGAAATTGGTGGGAAGAAGAGGTAGAATAATAAATGAGAAATATATAAGTAATCAGCAAGGTGTCCCATTCATTTAGTTTATATGTGCTTATTAAAATAACGGGAGGATGGTTCGACTTTGGCCTATCCCACTTCAGAGATTAGTGCTAGTACTGATGTCACTAAACTATAAATTTATTAGCATTTTAGATAATTAGATATATTACTTATGTAGTGACTTATTATATTGATATATCTATAATCTAAGGGATGAGTTCTTTGATCGGTGCACAATCTTTAAAATAAAAAAGCCATTTTCTAACAATATAAGATAATTAAAAGAAGAAATATGTTCATTTAGAATCACTAGTAAAATCCTAATTTAAAAGATTAGAAAATGCCAATGACCTTGTGGTCCCGTGGCACATTGAATTCTGATTGGAGCGTAGGGGTTCTTCATTGCTATAGTCTTGTGCACATTCATTGTGTGCTTAAGGTATGAATTCCATGGTGCTTGGTGTGTGCCTATTATGTGTGAACTCTATGTGCATAATGTGTGGTCGGTTGGTCAAATTTTTGTGATTACTATCAGACTTTCATATCAAATTCAAGGTTCTCGATTTACTTTTGCTGCTACGTTATTGGGTTAGTGTGCAATTTAAGTTTTGTGCGTGTTTTGTGTTTGCAAATATGAGTGTGAATTTGTAAGATGCTTTGGGTTCTTTAGGAACTTTGCCTTCTATTTCAGATCCTTTACTTATTTCTAACTCAGATAATCCTAGTATGATGATCGAGAATTTGATTTTTAATGGAAACAATTGTCTTGCATGGAGTAGCTTGGTTAAGTTAGGATTATTGAGTAGAATGGTTTTCTTGATGGATCCGAGCTAAAACCTTTGGAGTCTAATGTGGTTAATTTAATACGTTGGAACATAGCTAATTCCATGGTGCGATGTTGGATTATAAATTCTATGATGGCTGAAATCTCACAAAGTTTCTTGTATGCTCAATCCACTAAGCATTTATAGGATGAAATTAAGAAGCAATATGGTACATCAAATGGTCCCCTTGTGTTTGAATTACAACATGAAATTTGCAATTTGAAGCAAGCTAATATGAGTGTTGGGGAATACTTTGATAAACTTAGAAGATATTGGGATGAATTGAGCCACTTAAATGCTTAAACATAATGTTCTCGTGAGAATTGTAATTGTGGGTTGCATAAGCGTATGATGGAGGCTTTCAATGTAAAGAGTAAAGGTGGTGGTATCGATAGAAAGAAAGGCTGAAAGGTGACTTGTTTTCATTGTAAGGGTGAAGACCATACTAAAGAAAATTGTTTCCAATTTATTGGATACCCAAATTGATACAAGGGTACGAAGACTGCAGAGCCAAGAAGGAATGGTATGGCTAATAATAGGGCATAAAGTGATGTAAAGTTTGAAACACCCATTGATCATTGTGAGTTGCATAATACAAGTAGGGGAATGGTCGATCCAAATGTTCTCCAAAGTGCATGCATGGAGTTTATGAAGATTGTGCAATCTAGAGGTATTGTACCTAGCTCATGTGATGGGGATGATGCAAGTGGTATGGCTGAAAATGTTATCTTTGCTAGTATTTCTTCTCATAACCTTGTATTTAGTTCTTTATCTAATAGCATTGGCTCTTGGATTATAGATCGGGTGCGACAAATCACATGCCTACTCTAGCACATCTATCTCATCCACCTTTACTTCTTGGTGTTTTTGTTGTTGTTTCTTCCAATTTGAATATATCTACTAAATATGGTGTTTGTGATACTTCCTCTTCTAAGAGTTTAAATGTTGTTGTTTATGTGTGTAAATTTACTAGGTTATGAAAGGCATCACCAAAAACTCGAAGTGCCCATACCGAGTTCTGAAAGCCGTCTTCTGAATATCTTGAGGTTTGATCTTAAGTTGATAATATCCTGATCTCAAGTCGATCTTAGAAAACACTGTGGCACCCTTCAACTAATCGAATAAATCATCGATCTTAGGTAAAGGGTATTTGTTCTTAATAGTAACTCAGTTCAGTTTCCTGTAATCAATACACATGCGTAAACTTTCATCTTTTTTCTTGAGAAACAGTACAGGAGCACCCCAGAGCGATATACTTGGTCTAATAAAGCTTAAATTTTGTAACTCTTGCAATTGTAACTTCAGCTCTTTCAACTTTGTTGGAGCCTTTCTATATGAAGCTTTAGAGATAGATACTGTTCCAGGCAATACTTCAATTCCAAACTCTATCTCCTTATCTGGTGGTAGTCCAGGTAGCTTCTCGGGAAATGCATCCACAAACTCATTCACAATTGGCATCATTTTGATATCCACTTCTTCAATATTCATAGTTGCCACAACTGGTTTTTCCTATAGCTCCATAAACTTCATACTCTTAGGTCTTAGCCTTTCCAACTTATATGTGAAACTCTCTTCAATCAAGCCAAAACTTAACTCCGCCTTACTACAATCAATCGTAACCTTATAATGATTTAGCCAATTCATTCCCAAAATCACATCAAAATCAGATAAAGATAATACTATCATATCAATAGGCATGTTCACATTTGAAATCACAACACTTATATTTTTACACACACAGGGGTGCCTACTTTCAATCACCAACGGAGTAGTCACACACATAATACGATTAATCAACATTTCAGAGACAAGCTCACGATCATTCATAAAATTTTCAGAAATACAAGCATGAGTTGCTCCAGTATCAATCAACACATATGCATCCCTACTAGCAACACTCAGTATACCTGCCAAAGTGTCTACTGAGGGTGTATCTTCAATCTGTTGTAAGGTGAAAACCCTTGCATTTGTCTTTCCCTTCTCTATGTCAACTCCACTCTTAACATTAGGTCGATCTTTATAGTTAGCAATATGATGACCTCTTTGCTTGCAATATGCACAGAAGACCGGTGGTAGTTTCGGATTCTTGCACTCTTTAGACTTATGTCCAACTTGACCACATGAAAAACATGCATTGGGAGTCCATCTACAATCGGACGACTTATGAGGACCATAACACCTAAAGCATTTCTTTTCAAATGCAAGTGTAGAAGCTTTATATGTCGGCTTTTGATTTTATTGTCGTCCCATGAAAGGCTTCTTTCCTTTATTAACACCCCGATAATTATCATAGGATGGAGTGGAAGCAGGTCTCTTTCCCATAAATGCAGCTCTCTTTGCTTTCTAATTCTACTATCATTCTGAATTTGCTCCATTAGCAAAGCTTTGACCATAGTATCTGATAGGGTATGCAACTCAAATTTCTTCACTTCACTTTGAATTTCTTCATTCAATCCATTCTGAAATTTCTGAACTTTCATTCTCTCATCCCGGTAATCACCTCCAGCAAAGCGCAACAGTCTACAAAATTTACTATAGAATTCATCTATGGTCTTGCTCCCTTATCTCAAGTTCAACCAATCAGCTATCATCCTTTCTCTTACTGAATTTGGAAAATATTTGGTGAAAAATATATCCTTGAATGCATTCCATGATATGGGTTGTTGTAGATTTCCACTAGTTAATCTCCACCAATTGTAAGCCTCTTTCTTCATCATATAAACCGCTAAATCAACTTTATTATCTTCTAGTATTCTTCTAGCTGCAAATGTTTTCTCGAGCTCCTCTATCCAACCTTCAGCCACTGTAGGATCAATACTAGTGCCATCAAACTCTAGGACCATCTTGCTAAAATCATGTAACTTGATTTGGTTGGACTGATCATTTACAGGAGCAGCCTCATTTGGTCTCATTCCTTGCTTGTTACCTTACTGCATGAGATGCTGTGTTTGCTGATACATCATCATCTGATACTGCTACATCATTACCATCATGTCCCTCATCATACTATACATGGAATTTGAATCACCAGTGGGTATTTGTGGCATAGGAGGAATGGGTGAAATAGGTGGAGGAATCTGAGTTGGCGGAGGAACTTGCGAAGCTGAAGCCGATGCAGGCGATGGAGTAGTCTCACTACTCGGTGTAGAAGATGAAGTAGGAGCAAATGTAGACGATGATTGTGGTGGTGGTGGTGGCGGTGTCATACTTTCTCTATCAGAATGTTGCCTTGTAGACCTCCTCAACCTGTCCATCCTTACAATTGCATACATATATTCAACACACACACACACATGTATATCAGTCTCTACTCACATGCAAAGCTTATCAAATTAACATTCGCATTCATATATAAATTAACGAACAATTCAACAAGTGATCAAACAAGCAATAAGCAATTAGTAAAGAAGCAAACAAATAATAAGTATATGAAACAAGCAAAAAGGGAATTATACACAACTATTTGGATAATTTAACTCTTTTCTATACTACTTAATTGTGTCTAGGTCAAGTCTTAAACGACTAATACAATTAGATAAACAATTAATCAAACTCCGCTCTGATGCCAATTGTAAGGACCTGCTATCTCCCCTATATTTGAAATAGGCGATAACAGTTCCCCAACCACATATAACCTATAAGATTATATGTAAGGTTGTCTGAAAGAATTGTTTGAGGAATTATTTATCTAATTCCACATAGATAATATAATAGAAATCATAATTTTTCTAAACCTTAAACAAAATTATACTACTTCATTACCAACATATTTTGCAAAAGAAGTAACTTAAGTCATACATAGTTAAATACATATATATATATACACATATATTACATCCAAAGGCTTCTTATAAGCCTTACCAAAATTACACACATGCATTCTAACTAAAACCTTAAATACAACCACAAGACTAACATAACTATTCTATTACAAAAATTGAATTCCACCAAGTCTAAGGTCATTCCTAGTCCTCCATATCATCAAGAAAATCTTCGAAATCGGTTCCATACCCCATACTCGTGTAAAACTCGTTGGATTCATCACCTAAAATGGTTAAAATATGAGCCAAAGGCCTAGTACACAAGTAACGAATACAAATGCAAAGTGATTCACACATGCTTAATGTAAATGTAAAATGTAACAACCAATAATTTATTACTCAATCTTTAGTTAGTCTTTCATCATGGGAGTATTCAAACTCTGGGTAACAAGGATCTAGTAGTACGTCTGCCTCCCTGAGTGGTCCCTACTGTTCATACAGACTAGGCAGCCCCACCTTCCAGCGTAGCTCGTAATACTAGGGGATCCTGAGTAACCCATCACGACGCTCAGGGGGTTGATATAAGTAGCTCGGACACTCATATCTCCTAAATAATTCTATCTATTAACGAGAAAGTATCCTGCCCCCAATCTAAGCAGGGTGCCGCTCTCCGAACCAGATTCAACGGCAAATAAGGAAAAATCAACACTCATCAATTAATAAGATTTTCTTAATTTAAAGTAATTTGGTTTGATGCCTACCCTAGCAAAGAAACAAGCAAGTTACTGCGTACCTAAGATAGCTCGGGAACTAATGGGGTTGGCCGAGCGAGGATCTATCACTGTTTAAGACAATATTAAATTTCACACTTAGTTTAAGCACTAATTAACTAGTTGAAAATATAATTAATCAAAGAAATTCAAATAAATTAATACAAGGTCATAATAAAGCATTTAAACATCCTATTATATTATAGAACACTTAACAAATATTTAATTAATCATATATCAAGCTTTGAAAAATTTTGAAGAAAATTTTTGAAAATGAAAAGTGCAGGGGATACGCCGGCCTTCAAAGCTGGCGGCTTTGAATCGGTGCACAATACACTATAGTTCAACACTGCCAACACTGGCAGCGTTCAAGGATACGTCGGCAGCCTTCACTCTACGCCGGCGGCTTTGAGCTGGTGTAGAATACAACTCCAAATTTTCAAAAATTTCCGAGAGGTACATGGGGTTGGTCCATGCCCGTGAATACCCCAAACACCGGCAACGTATCTGTGTACGCCGACAGCTTTGGATCCTACGCCGGCAGCCTTCGCTCTACGCCGGCGGCTTTGAGCTGGTATAGAATACAACTCCAAATTTCCTAAAATTTTCGAGAGGTACACGGGGTTGGTCTACGCCCGTGAATACCCCAAACACCGGCAGTGTATCCGTGTATGCCGACAGCTTTAGATCCTACATCGGCGACCTTAAGCCGGCGTTAAAAATTATGATTCTGTTCTCATTCCACACCGCCCCTAAGCCGGCGGCGTTGGAACCCTAATAGCCGGCGTACGTTTTGAAAAATAAACACTGGCAGACTTTTCTAGTGAAAGCCGGCAGCGCTTAAGCGGCTTTAAAAAAATTGATTCTGTTCACTTCCAACATTGCCTCTACACCGGTGGTGTTGAAGTGCCAAATGCCGGCATACGCTCAAATTTAAACCTATACGAAAATATTTTGTTTCCCCTGTTTTATTACAAAACTTATTCACTTCAAAATTCTCTAAACTTAATCTAAACTTTCCAAAGCTTGTTATATGTTTTAAACACTATCCAAACAACATAAATTCTACTTCTAATCATCAAAACACCAATCACACTTCAATTCCACACTTCAACTACTCAATCCTTCAATCTTCCCAATACACTCATCCTCACATGTCAACATTCATATAAGATATACACTACAACTCCTCTAGCCATGTAATCCTATTTAAACTACCATCAATGCACAAAATCAATCTAACACCAATTAGTACATAAACTTCATTTTAATCTAAGCTTTACAAACAAATACAATATAGAACATAAAATAAAAAGATCAAGCTTGCATTCAACTTACATGATTAAGTCTTGGCTTGGAGTGATGTTTGAATCCAAAAGCTTGTAATTGATTTTGGCTTAGGGTTTAGGGTTTTGAGATGGAAGGAAGAAAGAAAGAAAAGAAAAGAAAAGAAAAGAAAAGAAAAGAAAAGAAAAATTCGTATGAGAGGATTAGAGCTGCTAAAAGGGTCCAAAATTTGTCCAAAATGAAGTCAATACTAATCCAAAGTTTGACTTTAGGGGTATATTTGACCTAAGGTTAATTTGGTTTAATTTGAAAGGCATTTGAGTTTGATTTAAGCTTAAAAAGTAGACTTTAATTTTGTAAAAATTCTGCCATTACTCTTAAACAATTCACAAGTTATTTAATTAAATTCCAAACATAACACATACATATTAATTTACAAAAAACACACTTATTCATTACACTATACACACATTAATACATATAATACAATAATATTAATTTCATTATACTACACACATGCAAAATAACACACATTTAACACATATACTAATTATATTATCCATGCACACACACACACACACACACACCACACACACACACATCTTATTTCAATAACACATTATAATATAAATTAAGAAATTCATAGCTATCTCAGTGTTTACAAGAGAAATTTATTATTAAGGATCTTGGTCTTGCACGATTTTTTTCTTAACCTTGAGATGTATAGATCTTCTAATGGTATTCTTGTGAACCAAAAGAAACTTATTGTTGATGCACTTGAGGATGTGGGTATGAATGGTGCAAGACCAATTGATATGCCTTTGCCACAAAAGTTGATGCTTGATAATGATTCGAGGATTTGCTCAATGATCCTTCATTCTATAGATGGATCGTGGGGAGATTGTTGTATATGACATTGACTAGACCAGATATTGCTTACTTGGTCACAAGGCTTGGCCGGTTAATGTCTAAACCTTGATCTACTCATCTTAGTGCCTTGTTGCACTTACTTAGATATTTGAAGAGAATCACATCACTTGGATTATTTGATTCCTCTTCAAATGATCTTGTTTTGCATGGATATTCCAATGTGGATTAGGGTTACTCTACAATTGATTGTAAGCCTATCACGGGCTATTATGTGTATTTCGGTGGTTCCTTAGCTTCTTCGAGGTTCAAGAAGCAAACCACGATATCTACTTAACAATCGAGGCTGAATATAGAGCACTATCTGCCACTAAAGAACTTTTATGGTCATCATATATTTTAAGTGATTTAAGGTTGGATGTATCTTTACTTGTGAAATTGTATTATGTCAATAAGTCCACCATCTGGATTACCAATAATCCTTATATGCACGGAAGGACTAAACATATAGATATTGATGTACATTTTATTAGAAATCACATATCATTAAGATTCATGGTCCCTATTCATGTTCCAAGTCTCGATCAAGTGGTGACATCTTGACAAAGAGCCTTGGTGCTTCTCAACGTGACTTAATATGTGTCAAGTTAGCCTTTGAATGGCTCCAACTTAAGGGGGGCATATTAATGTGTGAGGTTATTTATGCAATTGTTAGTTCATCTGATGTACAGTTGAGGTTACACTTATATTTTGTAATTAAGTCAACATAGATAGTTCTGCTAGTTATATATATATATGGATAGCTCATCTCATTGTTGAGCTAATGCGGATACACTTGTATTTTGTACATTTTAGATCAATAGTGAAACACTCTCTCTTCCACATTCTTCATTTTCTTTTCCACACACTGTATACTTTCACACAATTAGTAGAAAAAAATCTTGATTTAATTTGATCATAGCATTTTCTCTTATGATTGAAGTCATTACTCTCTATCACTGTATATATATATATATATATAGATAAAGATATAGATATAATTGTCATTTTCTAGTTATTTTTCTTTTCCTCTTTCTTTTATTTTGAATAAAGCTATTCGATCTTCATAAGACTACCAATAGCCAATTCATTACTGGGTGATTTAAGTGAAATAAGCTCCATTTCCATTAAATCGAAGCCATCTTAACTTCAAACCTGAATGGTGATAAAGTCATATTTTACTTAACTTTGTAATGATAAAATCATGTTTTTCTATTAAAGATTTTATAGAAATCGAATGGAAATGGTACTTAAGTATGCTTAAATGGTTATTTCAGGTCATTAAGGACTTAAACAACAAATACAAGCAATTGAGAGAAGTTTTATGCAAATTTGGGAAAGAAATCAAGCAAGGCTGACCATGTAAGTATCATGATAGTTTTGGCAATGTTTTGTAAATTCAACATATCTCTCTCATCCGAGATCCTATTAAGATGATTTCAAATGATACTGAAATCTAAGAGAGAGATCTTCAATTTTCATGTTTTGGGCACGAATGAATTCGAAATGCATCAGAGCCAAAATATGCCATGAAGTTGCTACTATTACAGCGATGGTGTCCACGTTTTGGAAAATGCTAGAGTTTGGTAAATTGTAGATATATCTCTCATATGATCTTCTTTAGACGTCATTCAACCTCCCATGGAATGACAAGAGATATATATACAATCTTCATATTTTGAGTTTTTGCTAATTATGAAAGAATGAAGGTTGAAAATCATCTTGAAGTTGCTGCAAGTGCAGAACATCAGTAAGATTTGCAAATAGATACTATTTTAGTAAATTTGATATATTTCTCTCATCCGAGGTCCGTTTGATATGATTCAAGATCCTATTGAAAGAGAAGAGAAAGATCTACAACTTTCATTTTATAAGTTATGGTAGATTTCAATTGGATTAAATTCAAAAATCGCCATGAAGTTTCTACACATCAACACTGCTTAAAGGTTGTCATCTATCTTGCTCGGAATTAATTTTACAATGTACACTGGCTACTGGAGATTCAAGGCCACCAGCGTTGAAGCCGATGTACATTAAAAAATGCTCTCGGAAATCAAATTTTAAAAAGAAGGCCGGCTAGATCCAACAGTACACCGCTGGTGTAGAGTACTAGCATATCTTCCCTGCAACTTTTCATATATAAACTTCTCTTATTGTATCTTTTGGAGATAAGAGACCCTAGGCACGAAATTCTATTTTCTCTCCTTGCTCCTAGATTTAGATTAGGGTTTAGAACACTAAAGTAGTTAACTTTTTAATTTGTTTACGGATTCTACACCAAGATTCAAGTGGATAACGTCATTTGGATCTGGATTTCAAGAACATGATTATTTTGACAAGGTGTTTTGTTTTTTTTATTATGTTCATATCTTGGATGATGTTTAATACTTGTGTCTTGTGGTCTTAAATCGGTTTTGAGTTGTAGATCTTATTGATATGATTGATGATTCCTGTTGTTAATTGACAATTGTCTGTATTGGATTTGTTGATGTTATTTCACTTATCAAGGATTTTGGATTAGATCTGGAATTCATGATAGATTAGGATTGTAATTGGAAAATTCTTTTCTAATCAATTTCGTGAAAATCTAATTTGGATTACAAATTACATAGGGATATAGATTTGAATTCACTTAGGGTTTGGTAATTGAATAAATTAGTCGATTAATCACTCTCCTAGGAATAGGAAACATTAACCGGTTAATTTAAGGTAATAGCTTGCTTTGGGAAAAGGAGTTGTTATCTAGTGCTTGATTATTTAGAAACTGAACCCATTGACAATTTTAGATTGGGCATGTTTTAATTGATAGCATACATTCATTTGATTGTTTAGATCTATTGGCTTTAAACTTAATCAATTACAGGTGTTGGAAATCCAAAATTTTTTCCGTAGTTTAGTTTTATTAAAAGAAAATACAAAAAGAGGAACACATTTTGATTTGCCTAGCTATGAATTGGACTAATATAGTTGAGAGCTAGTCCTCACTTCTTGTGGATTTGACTCGGTATTCACCGATATATTATTACTACACACGCACCCGATATACTATCGGTTAAAGATCCGCACATTTAAAGGAAATTGAATATAACTAAAAAAGTTTTAAAAAGCATATATAGAAAAAGCGTGATCATTTTTTGGCACCGTTGCCGGGGGGTGATTTGGTGCTACTTTCAATTTTTGGGACTTTTGTACACTAGGCTTTATTTGAAAACTCAAAAAAATTTGCAAAATATATAAAAAAATTGCTTTCTTCTTCATTTCTATATACTAGTCTTTGATTTTTTTGTACAATCTACTCGGTTTTTCTTTTTCTCTTTTCAGGTGCTTGAAGAATAAGAGATGGATAATCAAGGAGCACCAGTTTTTCGATATTATTGTACTTCAGAGATCATATTAGAATTATATTCATTTAGACAATATGATGGAGAGCTTTTGACAAATGCTTGGGGACGATTTCACCATTTAATGAGCCCATGCCCTTATTATAATTCACCTACTTGGACTCATCTGAATTTTTTCCTTAATGGCATAGATGATTATGGTAAGACTATATATTCTCTAGTTTAATTTTAAATGTATGGCATGTTTCTACCCATTGTAGAATCATTTTAAAGTTTCAAGAATCCGTATATGAGTAAAAATAGTGGGAGTAAGCTAAACTAAATAACGTGTTAATCATATAATAGGAAAACAAGTTGATCGGAAAGAGGAGAATGAGAGGGACAGGGAAAGATTTAATCTTTTTTGCTCGATTGAGAAAAATAGTGGACACAAACAAAAAGTAAGCAGTCACGGGTAACTATCCGACAATGCGGTCCTTGTCATGGTTCTGGACTACCAACTATACGCATAATCTCACTGATCAGAGGTGTCACCATGGTTCTAGCATTTCCTTCTTGATAAAGGTGCTTATTATTTACCCATTTTGATTTACATTTAATTATAATCGTATTATTTAAATAATCAATATATTGGTTATTATATTTACTTTAACGAATAGATAATTAATTAAATAGTTAATTAACTAATGTATAGAAATTTAATCATACTACAATTAACAAATTCTTCTTTAATTTTTACTAATATTCTTTTTGTTTGGATGGAGTTAAAATTAATTTTTTTATTCGACTTCTTGTAATTGAACTGAATATTTCTAAGGTGAGTGGAGATTTAAAATTTGTTGTTTTCCTTTTCCTTTTCCTTTTCGTTTTTCTTTTATTTCTTTCAAAGCATAAGTGATAATAATGACGAGAAAATAATAGTTTATATATCTCTAATTGTAGTTACACACGTTGGATTTATTTTTCATATTACAATTATGACACATAGTTTGTTAAAGAATGTAAATATTATCTCATGAAAAGAGAACTTTAACACGAGACCAATCCTACATATTTTACTTAAATATAATACCTATATTATGTGTTTAGTTTGGATACCATGTGTATTATATACTAAATTTACCTAATAAAGATCATTTCCAAGAGGTCTCAAAAATAAATTCCGAGTTAATCAACCCAAAAATTTCATATAAATGTAGCTGAACCTACAAATCAGGACCTCCTCTATCTGTTAGTACTTTTGATTTGTAATGTATAATTACACATGGATAGTAACATGTCTAGTTTCTTCGCCTTGGTATAATGCGAATGTTGAATTGATAGTTCCATTTCCACATTCGAGTGTTACTAAATATTCACCTAAGAAACCATGAAAACTGTAGGATCCATGCTCATCTGTATGGTCCTCGATCGGACCGGTTCGCCATTCTTTTAAGAGCCCATCAACAACATCACCGGCAGGAAGGTTTCTCAGGTTGTCATCTGTAAGGCACATTTGGTAGCATCCATAAGGATGAAGTGCAGTCCATAGCATTATCCCATTTATTGATGGGTGTGAGAAGCCTTCCCTCAGCACTTCTTCTAGATAAACTGCCTGTTCAAAGTACAAAATTTAGTAATTAGCCCTATAAGATCCTAAGTCAACAAGATTATCATGAAGATTTACAAAGCTATGAGGAAAGGGTAAAAATCTAGATTGCATGATTAAGAAAGCAATCAAAAAGATGAATGTGAGTATATAAACATATATATATATATATATATATCCCGTTATGAAATAAATGTCTTAACACTCTTTAAGAACTATATATTGATATTTATCTTTTCTATTCAAGTTAATATTATAACTATATAATGTAAAAGTTTAAACTTATAGATACTATACAGACTATTATATATAAATATATATACCTAACACTCTTTCTACTTGTGTGAAGGATTTTAACTTAGACCTATCAAATAGTTGGGTAAATTTAATAAGGGTTGAAATGGATGCGTATGAATTCGCTCTTATGTTATGTCCAGATTATAACGGCAACCATATTATCCAAAAGTTTAAACTTTGGATACTGTATGAGCTATTATATTTATAATTTAACATATCAAATAGCCACACACTTTTTCACGTATTTAAGCTTTCTAATCACGCTTTTAAAATTATCAATTACTTTTACTATCATTATTTAACACTTTTAAAGATGAGATAAACTATTTAAATATATTTGATTCTAAATTATAAAGACACAAATAAGATAGAAATGAAAATAGTTGGTCGGAGCTTCAAGCAGCTAGAGTAATATATTTTTTACCTGTGCCTCTTTGTCGAGAGTGTTGCTGATATCCACCTCAGTAAGCCACACAGGAAGGCCAAGTGTAGCCAATTTGTCTAGGATTCCTCTCATAAGAGGGAGGTTAGGGACACCAAAATGACTCTCTAAGCCAATCCCATCCATTGAAACACCACCATTTTTGAGCTCTCTCAGTCTCTGGATATACGCATCCACTGTTGAATTTTTATCATCACAAGTCTCCACCACATTGAAATCATTCATAAACAAGGTGGCCAATGGATCTGACTCGTGTGCTGTTCTGAAAAAATTCAATGTAGCATTAGGCCCGAGTCGTCGCTCATAGAAATCAAAGTGAAGCATCTCATTGCTCACATCCCAATGTATAAAATCCTCTTTGTATCTTCTCATCAGGCTTTGAATTCGCGAGTTCACAGCAGATTCTAGCTCTGAACCTGTGAGATTATGCACCCATGCTGGTGTGTACATTGGATCTTCCCAGAATATATTGTGTCCTCTAGCAACAATTTGGGCTGTTCGAATGAATTCCAACATTTGATCTGGAATTGTGTAGTTCACCTTTCCTGGTTCGGGTTCAGTTGCATACCACTTAAGCTCGTTTTCAAACACGGCTGCATTGAATCGATCCAAGAACCATTCCTGAAACGAATTGGAAAGAATTTTTTAGCCTGCATCATGGAAGCTGCTTATTGCTTAATATCAATGACATACTTGGAGATTTGTGATAAGACAGACCTGATATGGCACGTTCCCTAGAATTGTCTTTGCTATAGCAGATCCAATTGGAAAGTCCTTGGAGATTTGCTCAACTTTGATATTCACCCCCTTCATCTTGTTTCCCTGGCTATCTGATACGTGAATTGTCACCGCGCGTTTCCTTGCCTGAAAGAGCACAGAAAAATTGTGAGAATCTGAAGAATTGCCTGTTTTCCTAGTTATAATTCAGAGCTATGAAAACATATAGGTAATCTGATCAATTACTTGATTTATGATGTGCTGCTGATTCCATCTCCATTGCTCATCAGTGAATGGCTGCAACGACGCGCTTGCAACTGCTATATTCACATTGCCACCTTGTGCATTCTGTGTAAACAAGTAAAAATCTTTCCAATGAGTTTGGAATGTCCATATTGTGATGCAGAATTTATCGAATGAGCTTGCGAATTATGGGAAAAAAAGGCTACCTTAAAGGTGATTGTTGATGTTTTTGATGGTGAACTCAAAGTAAATCCACCTTTGAGAAATGACCAACATCCTTTCTTGGCTAAGACAGTTCCAATGCAGCCACAGCTTAGATTTTCAGTTTCGAGGCTTGCAGTTACAAGAGCAGAATCTGCACCTTCGATTTGCACCCAACCTGCAAAATAAAACAGAAAGATCATGCCAATTAGATGCAAAAAACTTTAGGATTAACCGTGGTTTTAACAGTGCGTTGTCATTAATCATCATTTAAAGATCATGGGAAATGAAAATTTTTTTCGACTTCTAACATTTTTTACGGTCTGATTCGGTGATGAGATGGGTAGTAAAGCAAGCCTTTTGATTCTTATGTATTGCCTAATGGGAAATTCATTTAGAGCAAAATACATTTAGATGAGAATGGAGTAAACATTTGCTGCTTCTCATAAATACTGAGAGTAAGTTTGGTTGACAAAATGGAACAGGGTAGGAAGTAACAAATTATTACTTTGTCAGTTGCGCTTTAAATGACCTTAATAATAGATTATTGATATACACCCACTTTTTAATCCATGGCATGATTGCTAGAGTAGGAATTCATGAGTAGAGTATAGAAATATGTAAGAAAAGACTATTGACAAGCTATCCAATTGGTTTAATGGAAATTACAATTCTTCATCTCCTAATAGGAGGAATTACTGGAATAGCTATTCCTCTAATCAAAAGTAGAAATAGCTATGTATGCAAGGAATACCTACATGCAGTTGACCAACATTCTCTAAACATTAACTATTAATTAAAGCAGCAAACTTAAAATTTAATGTAAGGTTGGTCCCAAATAGAAAAAGGAAAAATACTAAATTGATCAATTTCAAAGTTCATATACTAAATTAATTAATTTTAAAAACTAGATATCGAATTGCATATTTTTACTGAAGTTTAAAAATCATTTGTAACATTAAACCATTTCTTTATCACCGTTATAAGTGCAATAGCTTATATTTTACTTTTTTCATTTAAATTTCAGTTATATATTCCATAGATATTATAAAACGAAAGATCTTAAAACCTTTTTTTTTTTTTTTTTGTCAAGAATTTAGAAATACAAAGTAGAAAAGAGACCTTTAAATGGAATACACTAATAATGTTGTCATATAACATAAAACCTTAGAGAATAAAGATAGAGATGGTGGGAGTGTTGGGTTGCATTCGATGTGGTCCTCAATTGCAAATGCAAAGGAAAAGAAGGGTGAGCCAAGGACAATGAATGGGTTGAGTCACCCGTTCGGGGGAAAAAGGGTTTGTCAGTTCTTTTTCCTTCTTGTGGGTTTGGTGAAATGCATTCACTACGTTACAAATTATTTTATTAATCATGTATCTAAATTGATCAATTTCAAAGTTTTTTAGGTTTCAAATTAATCAGTTTCAAAGTTCAAGTACAAAATCGATCATTTTCAAAATTCATGTACCTAATTACATATTTTACGAAAGTTTAGGTACTATTTGTGATATTATCTCTTAAAGATGCATTAAACTAGTGAAATGTATTAAGTAGAAATATGATTACAAATTTTATACAAAAAAATAGAAAAATAATATTTATTATTTTTAAGGGTATTGTCAAACCTAGCACCTAAACTTTGTTAAAAACTCAATTTGATAACTAAACTTTGAAGTTATCAACTGAATAATAAATCAAAGTTTTCGTGACTATTTTTTACTATTTTCTTAACATCGTTTGCTTTGTTTACAGACGTAGAAGAGATACATATTATTCGATTTTTCCTTATGTCCCTAACACCATCTAACACAGATAAGTTGCTTCTTCTACGTATGAAAATTGAGCAAACGCTAGTGGGGTATTAAAAATAGTCATGAAAATTTTGATGGGATGTTAAATTGCTAAATTCAAAGTTTAGATACCAAATTAAATTTTTATAAAAAAATTTAGGTATTGAATTTGACATTTTTCCCATTTTATCTAGTTGTACTTGAAATTGTGAATGTCACACTAGGTATTTGAACTCATCTAATTTTTTGTAATCAATTACCTAAAGTATAAAATCTCGATTTACTACTTGAGCTTTGCTCACTTTTGCAATTAATTACCTAAACTTAGTCAAATTTTGTAATTAGCAACATGGACTTTTCTCAAATTGATAATTAAGTACCTCAACTAGATATTATGTAAATGAACTCCAAAAGTTCCTAAGTAATAAATTGATATTTTTAAATTTCAAGTAATTAATTGTTCAAATTGATAAAGTTTAGGTAACAAATGTGACATTTACCCCACTTAAAGTATCATTAGTAATTGGTTACGAATATATTTGAAAATACCCATAAATGCCAATTCCAATCTATAACTTTATTTATTTAATTAGTTTAGTCTGGTTGCCGCATATGGATTTGGAAATATAATTAATAAAAAAATTTAAAGAATAGCTTTTCTTTTTATTTAATGACAATTATTTTATAATAATATCAATTGTGTAGAATAAATATTCTGCTAACTTAACATAGGAATAAACTTATGAAAAAAAAGGAATCATTATTTTATTTTACACTTAAAAAAAATAAGTTATCCACACCTGGCAAATATTATATGATCTTTTGGGTCGGGTACCTTTCATATTAAAGGGCTGATTAGTGATTACTAAATTAACACTATTACCATATGATCCATTTTTGAGGTCTTGCCTAATGAGTGCTGGGCTGTCAATTCATTTAATTTATATGTTCACTCAATGTTTGCTGTAGGTAGGACATTTACAGACTAAACCTGTTTGGCTTCATCAATACTTGCTCAAGTTTTAGTCTCCTATTTATTTGCTTGGTAAAGTTAAAATGATGTGGACACCTTTAATGGAAATACAAAAGAACAAAAGACCAAAAGATGTCACAATGGCTTTCCACTTGATTAAGTGATTTCTTCCACTTAAAAAAAATCCCAATATATTGTATAGTCAACCAAATATTATTATAGTTATTCCTAGAGGTTACAAGTGCTGGAGGCTGATCGTGCTTGTGGTTATCTAGGGGTAAAATATCAATAAAAAATGGAAAATGATTTCAATTGAAAAAAAAAAAAGGGCAAATCATGCACACATTTAACTATCAAGGATTACTTACTCTTTTGTTTGTGTCTTTTAAATTTTTTTTCCCCATTCGAGCCTTAATGTTTTCCATATTTCACAAAAGAAGACTTTTTAGTTTTTATCAACATTTGATAGGCAAAAGTAATTGATTTAGCGATATGATATCAATATGTATATTAAATTAAATAATGTAATAAATAAAATTAAATAAATTTGGAAAAAACAAAATATGAAAACCCCAATAAAGAACATGGTTGACCAACCTAAAGCCATAGGTAATCAACCGAGTTAAGAAAGGTACAGGATGTGATCCATCCATTTTAATTGGTAAGTGGTGTCACACATTAGGTAGGACATCACCACACTCCACCCTTAATATATGTGTATGGACGTGCGTTATCATAAATTGCTATGTGATTTTAACGTAGACTTTGTATTGGAAAGACTTAATGATTAATTAATTATAGTGGTACATTTGAGTGAAAAAGAGAGATTTATGGAGTTTATATAAAAGATCTGAACATGTGAAAACATTTGAATTATTTTTTGGTTAAAAAAAATCAAAACAGAATATGATTATGCAAGTTCCTTCGAACTAACTTGAGTTAGTTCAAACTTCTTGTGTCTGCACTGCAAATTAGTTTAAACCCATTGAATTTGCATAAATTTTCAAAACTTTAAAACTTGAAGAGTTGTAACTTTTGATTAAACTTTTTGGGTTTTTTTCATGTGCTTCAATTAAACCCATTTATGGTTAATGTTCCAGATTAGTTTATAACCGATTTAATTTAAATCTTAAACATTATAACTCTTGAGAAAAGTCATGACCTTTAAAATTTGTTCTAAAATATAAAAATGTGTTGCTTCCTTAATTAATACTTTTTTTTCGGCATGAATTTCATTGTATTGCTTCTTCGCTCTCTTATTTTAATACTCAAAGGGAAAAATTTGTATAACTCGCATAGTAAATATGGTGGGGAGGTATAAATTCTTTGAAGAAAGCAAATTCACTTATACTTAAGTCATTTATCGAATCTAAATTTTACCAACCATATATATTCCTAATAATATAAATATATATATATATATATATATTTATACCACAGACCAATAAAGGTGGCAGCATGACCAAACTATATTTGGTGTTGGTGTGTTGAATATATGACCTTTCGGGTTTTTAGTATTTTTCCTCAATTCTCTTTTAAATTTTTGTTTTTCTTTTACTATTTATCGTCTACTATAGTTTTAATTTAGTATATGCAATAATATGATAATGTTAAGGAAAAATGTCAAATTTAATACTTGAACTTTGTATAAAAATTTACTTTTGTATCTAAATTTTAAAATGGTTAATTTAATACCCAATCAAATTTTTCTATTTTTACAAACTCACTAACTTTGTTTGCTCTATTCCCTAATGTGAAAAGAAGTAGGCTATTAGTATTAGATAATGTTATGAGCAGTAGTAAAAATTTAACTATAGCTATCTTTCTACATCAGTAAATAGAGCAAATGGTGTTAAGAAGATAGTAAAAATAATCATAAAAGGTTTGATTTGATATTAAATTAATCACTTCAAAGTTTAGATACCAAATTAAATTTTTGATGCAAAGCTCATGTATCATATTTGATATTTTTTCTATTATTAAATTAATAATTTTTGGTCTATCAAATGTTGATATGTGTCTTTGGTAGATGGTTTTTCTTAGGCATCCCTCTTTTTTAAACATGAAAAATGTTAACAACTCGACCACCGAGGACTCTCCCCTCTCCTCTTTCACTCCTTTCCAAGGTAAACCATAATTAGAGAAAACCCTAAGGGGTGGCTGCCATTGTTGGTCGCCCTCCAATACTCTATCATCTTCTCACTTCTTTTCTTTTATCTTTTTTACTTTTAAATCCCAATAAAAACTCAATAACCATTTTATTATCTATTTTATCATCTTTATCTCTCAAGCACTCTAAGGTTATAACTTTATTTTTAGAAAATTTTGGAGCTAGTGCTAGCAAGGGTGTCAAATGATTCAATATTTCTGTATCAACATTTTAAGATTTCGAACAAAGAGAGTTCTTAGGGAGAAAAAAGAGCCATCTTTTCCATCAAAAGTTTTCTTAATTTAGGTCTTTGTGCCTTTTTATTTTATTCCTTTTAGTGTTCTACCCCCATGTGGGTATTTTCTTCAATCAGAGTATCAGATCTTTGTTTTCATAGTAGAACCGTTTATGTCAAAGTTTTTGCTACCCTCGTTTGTGTAAGAGATGTAAATTTGTTAGTTAGGATTTGCTATCCCCATCTCTTGTTTTTTATGTTTTGGATTGATTTAAACTTATTATGCTCTATCAATGAATGAAATTTCTTGTTCCCTGGCAAAAAAAAAAAAAAAATCCAAGGAAAAAATGTGAATGACTAAAAAAAAACGAGCTGTCCTTTATATTAATAGTATATTTCCTTTTTTTTGTACTTTATTAATATTATTTTTCATGGTTTTTAATAAATGCATTATTAGCAGGCCTTTGTAGTCCCGTTTCATATATACTCACCATAAGAACAAGTAGAATTAACAACCTTTTCAGAATATCATGTTAATATTCTACAATTTTTAGGGTTTTAATTATAGAAAATATCAAAAAAAAGAAAAAAAATCTATTTAATATTTTTCCAAGCTAGACAAATGCAAGTTCATATTTTTTGCTTTCAAATGATCATGTCTACAAGTTTTGCTTAACGGCGTTAAAAGTGGCACCTAGGCATTCTAAAATCTATCAAAAGAATTAAATTAGCTTAAATCATGGCACGGACAAAATTTTAAAGAGAGAGAGATGCAAAAGGAGAGTGTTACTTTACTATAGGATTGATGATCACCAATTGTGGAAGTAACCTTTGTATCTACGTGTTGGAAGCCGAAATTTATTTATTTATTTATTTGATAGTTACAATGATGCAGTCATTGGGCCATGATAACACGAGAAATTAAACCCAATACCTTAAGAATAATGACCACTATTGGAGGTCATTAGGCTATATGACTATAGACAAAGCCAAAATTTATTTAACTAAATGGTTGCTACTAATAGCTATTAATAGAGTTGGGCACACGAGTCGTGGCTCATAGGCCGATCCGTTTACTTGCTTTAAAAAGATGGGTCGTGACCATTTTTTTTTCGGCCTACTTTTAAAAGAAAGATAAGTTGGCCTAGCCCATCATGGGCCGAAACATTAAAAAAAAAAAAAAGAAAGAAAGGGAAAAGTTAAGAATAATAATAATATAATAACATATTATTGATTATTTATGATATGTTATGGAAAAAGAAAGATCAATATACACACCACAAGCATTATAACATTTTTTAGGTATATATTATTTAAATGTAATATGATATCCAATAATCATTTAAAAATTTATTTATATATATAAAAAATCAAAATAGCAATAAAGTTAATAGTTAATATATATAAAACTCTAAAATATATAAATATTCTAATGTTCATATAAATTAACATAAAAAAGTAGATTCATTTAGCCTACGGGCTGGACCCGAGCTTAGAAATTCTAGCCTGTTTAAAGCGAATCAAAAAGGCCCAAACCATTTAACATGAGAGTTGAAGTAGGTTGTGCCAGGTTAGTATGCCCAATTTTAGTTGTTAAGATATAATGGATTTGGATAATCACAGTGCAAGGCTTCTTATCGAACTTTGATCTAGGATTGCAATTGACTTGTTTATTTTCTTTAGACCTCTACTAAATCATAACCAGGATTCTAAATGATTTGTTTTTGGCATTCTACTCACTAGATCTAGTGACATTCTCATTGCATCTTCCATCTTAGATAATCATAAGGTCTATATTTTGCTTAGACTCTTTATCGACATCTTATTCTTTGTTGGGGGCTTTAGGGTCTGTTTAGATTATATAATTTTTATATGTATCTATCTGTAACTTATTTGTATCATTTCTATATCACATCTGTATCATATCTGTTTGATTCGTTTATGAGTAAAACCATCAGTTTTTCATTTGTATTTGTTTTATGATAAACATCTTTTTAAACGATACGAATATAATGTCAAAATTATTAGAATATGGTGAAACAAACACATCCCAACAACTTATTTGCTATTGATCGATCTTTGGATCTTACCATAGACTTCTTCTAAAGTCTCTCACATCAATGATAAACCTTCTTTTACTTTAGTTAACACACACTTAGATCCAGCTGAAAAAAAAAGGATAAAAAAAACATAAACCTAATTGTTTTATCCTCCTTCATGATTTGCAATACCGCAATGAACCTTGTAACCGAATTGGTCTTTCTAGTTAATGGGATTTTACATTAAGACTTCACATCGAATAAGTAGATATTGTTGGGCTAAAGGACTAATTGTGTTCTGCCTCAATCTAGGAAGTTTGTGGTAATGACAAACCAATTTAGGGTCTCCTTATTTCAGCTTATTCTAGTCATTTTGATATCTTATTTTCAACAGATGTTTATTGAAAATAAATATAGATGAAAAATAGACATTTTTATTCATAAATAGATCAAACAAATAAGATATGGATAAAAATCATATGTATTCAGATATAGATAAAAGTCAGATAATACAAACACTCTTAAACTATAACTGTTGAGATGATTCTCGTTATGCCTCACATGATCATAATGTGGCATTTTAAGTAATTTGTCCATGATGTAGCTCATTTCATTTTTCACTTGGAACCTCATGCATCACCTAAGATTGTCATTTCATATTTCACTGGTTATCATCAAGGTAAAGCCTATATCAAACTAATTGAATTACACTTATCAGGATAATTTGGAATCAAGATAGAGCAGATGTCATTTTCCATGAAAAATATGCATATTTGCTTCACTAGTAGAGTCATGTCATCTGCTCGGAGTGACTTATATTCGTATTGTAATGTCCTAAACTAAAGGTATTACAACTCGTCACGTGTCCTTACTTGAGATGGATATGCTAAAGTTATTATTTCACTAATTCACAATTTTAAAATACATATAACATCAATATCTCTCATATAAGGTATCTTTAGAAACTTTAAGAAATAACAATAAAAATTCTTGACATTCTAGTTGTCATAAACCAAAAGCCAATTGGAATCTTAAAAACATCTTAAGGAAAGGTTTCATAAACATTTTCAGAGCCATAAAAATAGATAAAACCTCATAATATCTTCACTTGTCTATCATTAGTCCAATATGCCTAATAATCAGCAGGAAGGTCATCTCCACTATCGTTCTCCCCAAAATCCACATATACCTCAAAGCTATATAATTCGAACACTACTGGATCATCTCCTGTTCCTGAAAAATAAAGGAAATACCACAAAACATGCTCATGAATAGGCATAATATAGATTTCATATACAATTTAATAATATATGCAACAATCAATAAGTTATTATATTTGATTAACCAGCAAACAACACAGTTCAAAACTTTTAGCCATTAGTCCTAAACCCATAATACCTCATGACTCTGTAAAAACAACCAATATGTAATATATACATATATTGGTGTTTGGACATCCCACACACCTAGAGTACTATAATCGTACTACTCCTAGATTACCAGAAGCATCTTTATGCACGAGTCCTCTCGAGACAACCTCACACATATATCATTAAGGTATCATCCTAATAGCAATGGTCCTCCCAATCTATTGGACCCAACCATAGACAAGCAACAAACAAAATTTAAAGCCGAACAGTAATTAATCAGTTTAAAATTTCTAATCCTACAAGCACAAGCAGCAAACAATGTAAGATCGTACTTGAAATAATTTTAAGAACAAGAACCCTAATTTCACCAACAATACCTGATCACATAATCAAAACTATTATAAAAACATGTATTCATAAGTTAACCCCAATCCCATCATCATCTAAAACCTTAAAAAGAATAACAAATCTTAAATCCATGCATACCTTCTTCGTTGATTTGTAAAACCAAAAAATTCTTAAATTCTACAAATTAGGGTTTCCTCCAAATCTCTAAGAATTTGATTCCCTTTAAAAATCAACTAAGAAAACTTAGGAAAAAGATGATACATTTAAATCACCAAAGGAAAAGAAAAGATAAATCTTACCTATTCTTTGATTCTTATCCCTCCTTAATTGCAGAACACTAATCTCCAACAGACTTAGGGTTTTTCTTCAAAACTCTTTTTAAAATAAAAAAGAAAACCTTAGGAATAGATCACTCCTTAGATTGTTAAAGACTTGATGATAACTAATTAACCTTAATCTTGCTTCTTGATTTTTCTTGATGCAAAGATCACTATAAAAGAGGATTTTGCAAGAATTCTACATTTAGGAATGGTTTTGGTGTAGAAGGAAGCATAGGTTATATATGAGACAAGAAATAACTATTTATCTTTAATACCGTCTCTTCATCTTTAACAACGTCTCTTCATCTTTAATCATGTGTCTGCCAAATGACAAAGCATTTAATTATATATTAGGGTGGACCATAAATCCCTCTTAATTAATATCATATGATACTTTTGCCCTTCAATATAAATTATTTTTTCTTTATTATACACTTATAAATAAATATACATATAAAAGAAGTGTTGCATTTGTAACTATAATATGTAGCTTCCTAATTTAAATTTTGCCAAGCATATATATATGTATATATATTTATATAGGATAAATTACACTAGAATGTATCAAAGTTTAGAGTAAGTTCATTTCATGTATTTAATGTCTCAAATGGTTAACAAAAGAAATCATTATTTTGCAAAGTCAATCAAATAAGATATCAATAATCTGTAAATTTTATTGAAAGCATAAACGTTTAAATTAATTTTCACTTAAGCTTTCTTAGATTTCATTAATAGTCAAATATTCATATTTTATTTGATTTATTTTGCAAAACGTTGAGACTTTTTTTAACTATTTAAAATGTTGATATCTTAAATGAATTTACCATCAAATATTGATACATTTCTATCTAATTTACCCTCTATATATGTATATGTATGCATGTACTAGAGATCTGTACATTTATCTTGTTATCACAGCAAACCATTGTGGTCTTATTTATTATAGAATAAGTATTATGGTATTTTGTTTTTAATCAGAAAAGGGTTAAAATCCAAAAGATTTGACATGGCACACATTATAGAAAAAGAAATGCCAATAATGTCTTCTCTGATAATATAGTTCAAGCCGGTTAGATTTGTTACAGAATATGAATGCCAAGTGACCACTGATAAGCTCTATTAACCATCCAATTAGAAGATTGATTTCCTTCATGATGGACATGTTGTACTTGAACTTGCCACGATTTCTCTAGAAATTTTGACATTGAAGAGAGGACTTACCAATTGCTATTAATAGCTGCAGTTCTCCTAGAGATACAATCGACAACACCTTTGTTATCCAACTCCAAAATAATCTTCTTAAGCCCCATGTCCCATGCTAACTATAATCCTGTTAGAGTACCTTAAGGCTCAGCTTGAAAAACTGAACAAGTACCTAAGTTTGCAACAAATCCACCTATCCATCTCCATAAGTAGATCGTAGGACACCACCAATGTATACAACATTATCGTTCCTTTTAAAAGAGCCATCCATATTCACTTTAATCTAATCATTAGGGGGATGTTTCCAGCCAATCAACACTTTAGATCTCATCCTTCTATTAGTTTGGCCAAAATTGAAAAAGTCACTAGCAAATTGAAATTCCTTGGCATTTGCAATAGTAGTATGAGATAGCCATGCATCATTCACCTCTTGCCCACCCAGAACTTCTTCATTTCTTAAATTCCAAAGAGTTCAACCTGTAGCAGCGAAAAGAAACAGGCATTTTACCTCTCAATAATGAATGTCTCTACACTTCAATAATTACTTAACTTATAAATAATAATTCAATACTAAAATGGTTTTCTTCCACAAAATACCATTATTAAAATAGAAAAATCAATAAAGTGACAATTCTATCACAACTCCCTTGCATTTCTCATTAATAACTATCACGTTACAGCTTTATTTTATTTTAGGTGCAGAGATATAATATACCTTTAATGGGAAATGCATTATTTGTTAAAGTTGGTTTATGGTGGTAAATTGAACCTGTAAGTTTCAATAGAGGCCACGCTAAGAGGCTCCAGACGTGATGAAAATAACTTCTAAGTCCTGATACTAATATTGAAAATCCTAAGAAATAGAGGAAAATCGTTTTCCTGTTAAGATGTAATGATACTTGTAAAACATATATGAATAACTTCTTTTCTCTATTATTAAGGGTACATTGTAGAAAGCTATATAAAAAGGAAAAATATTGAACTGATGATACACGCTATATGGATGTACATATGGTGTATAACTACCGACTATATACTAATATATGAATAATATAGTGGGTAGTTTTCAAAATAGCTAACTCCCATATACTCATATATTAGAATATCATTAATAGTTATATATCACGTGTATATTACAAGTGGTGTATATAAAAAGGCCAATTCTTTGGTACATATTAAGAGTTCCACATTTTACCCCTAAGTTAACTCTTTTTACTAGGTTTCTCGTTTTCCATCTCGCATATATGTAGTACTTAAATTTCCATTTTTGCTTTCCCTATAATTTTACTCTATCTACTATGCTATCTTATTCTAAGGAAAAGCTTCTTTTCTTAGTCTTAAGTTCAACAAGTGTCCTCATGATTCATTTATGAACAGAATCCCTTTATTTTAATTTCTTCAGACCGAGATTAACTTCCATATATTAAACTTTGTTTTTTGTAAATGGGAGCCTTTAGTTGTAAATGGATTACAAGAAGGGAACTTACTATGATTATGACCACATCCAGCTGGAGAAGCCGTGACGCTTAAGTTGACTTGGTATATTGGGTTAGGTTGTTGGTTTTGTCCTTGCATGTTTGCTTTTTTAACACGCTTCACACATGGACTCGACAGGCAAGTAAATACTAAATTACTCGTCCTAGGTCTGTATCTGTATAGTTTCGATTGTTTCCAAGCAGAGGATGAAAGGAACTCGCGCGTGAATTGTAATTTGTAATTTGTAGCACGCTCAAATGATGTTCATCA